>JBCNJP010000024.1:51206779-51244263 GCA_039602395.1 Deinandra increscens subsp. villosa | reverse complement strand
CGAACCAGGTTTCACGTGTAACCTACCCCATCGGGCCCACGTCCAAGGTCGTCTCCACAGACCTCCGTGAAACCAGGACACCCCCTCTTGAAACCATCTGGCAGAAACCACTCACCATCTGAGACCACTAGGGTAAAACTGCCAACCCTAGGATTCGAACCCGGGTCACTCACAAGGAGAACCACAGGGAACTAAGAGCCTAGGGGTGATCACTCAGCCAAAGCCTCGTGGTTATATTTTTTCTTTTTGTTTTAGTCTTTTCTTTTGTTTTAGTTATTTATTTCGGGTTTCTTTCACCACATTTATTAATCTTAGTAAACTCATTATTTATATCTAAAATTATTAATACATCCATTGGAGAAAAAATAGTGTTTTTTAGTTAAATTATAAAAATAAGAAAGTAACGTTAAAAAATTGCCATTAAAGTTTATATATTTTTATAAACTTCTAATTTTATAATTTATTTTTAAATATAATTAAAACAATATTATAATATATTCAAATTAATAAAAGTGGCGAAAATAATAATATTGTGAAAATAAAAAAGAAAACAAAATATTAAAGTAATATAACAAAATAAAAAAAAAGAAATGTAAAAATTATACGTTTTGTCCTTTAAGTTTCAGGGTTAAAATTGTTATTTTACTCCTAACTAATAGAAAAACTTAACATTTGCTAGTGAAAATCTTTATCTTTATTCTATACTATAAACCTAAATTCAGCTCGTGTAATACTCGAGTTATTAACCTAGTGACAATATATATAAGTCAATCTATAAAAAAATAATGAGTGTAATTTTGTAACTTAAATGACACGTTTTGTAGTTTTCTATAAACATAAAGGACGTTGTTTATAATTTACTCTTTTTTGGTTACGGATAATTTGAACCCACTAATCAATACCTGTCTAATACTCTAATTACCCGAACTCGTGTACCTACATCAAATCGAACATATGGAATACATTTTTTTTAAATGTAAGAATTATTATAATAAAGTTGATAGAAACTAAAAGTTCTTAAAAATTAGGGAATTGTTAGAAGTGCAGTTTGATACTTTATACTTCAGATCACTTTTAGATGCGTTTAAGATTGAGTTTTTGATATGGGCATCCCATCGAGTACATCTTACGGTATATACCATAAAATAGTGTATCCGATACTCAAAATGTACTCACGAACCGATACTTAATGAGTAATGGGTACATTACTATTTTAGACAAAGTTTAATAATTCAATATAAATTTTCGTACTCTATGTTTTATTAAAAACTAGATTGTGTTGTATGTGTGTTATCGGAAAAACAAGAAGAGTAAATAAAATAGTTGCATTGCTAAAAGGCAGCATAAAGAAAGAGTCCTTATAAAGACACCCAGGTTTTTTACTAAAAACACCCAAAGCATACGATCGTTTCATCCAAAACGATATGGAAACGATCGTTTTACCTGAAACGACCCCTTGGAATTGTACGTCGACATCAAAAGCTGCAACCCTATCAAATCATGTTTATTCCTTCGATCGTTTTGCATGAAACGACCTCAATTTTGGGCCGTTTTGTAACAAACGATCGTTTCTGGATTTCTTTTGAATTCATTAGATGTGATGTATTATTCTATTTAAATCGTATATATATCGATCGATCGATCGTATATTTTCATATTATCGATCGATCGTCCACTGTTTTATACTACAATCATTTTCTCAATCTATAAGATTCGTAAGAGATGTCGTGGTTCGATGAATTATTTAACGGAGGCAGCGGAGGTGATAGCTACAACCCCGGCGGTTATGATGGAAGTGATAATTATGGAGGTAATTACGGAGGAATTTACGAAGGAGACGCCGGTAGTTATGTCGGTAATTATGCAGGAAATTATTCTGGTAATTACAACAACAACGACGACGACGACAACAACAGTAACAACAACAACAATAACGACGACGACGACAATAACAACAACAACGGCGGAGACGACAACAACAACAACAACAACGGCGACGACGAAAACAACCGTGAGTATTATGAAACCGACCAGGTACCACCTATTCATGTTTTTCGTCATTTAATTTTTATGATTTATACATATTATCGGAATCCATGTGTATATTATCACCACTTCCAATTATGATACTTATTTAATAATTTTAGATCTTCGTATAAAAAAAAAGAGCTGTTTGACTGGGCCTTTGAACGAGCTTGTCCAAAGGGTTATGTTCTATCAACTAAACGTAGCTCAACGCACGCACTTACGGGAGAGTATACAAAAATCTCGATATGGTGTGATCGTAGTGGCAAATACGTACCAAAGGGTACTCAGCAGAGAAAGACGGGCAGTAAGAAATGTGACTGTCCGTTCTTGCTGAAAGGTACGTACATTAAAATTCTAGCCGGTTGGAAATTAGAGGTGGTCAACCATGAGCATAACCACGAGCCGTCGGAAAATCTGGAAGGCCATGCAAGGGCGATGAGGTTTAACGACGAGGAGGTTGGTAATGTGAGACAGATGAAAAACCAAAAGATCCGGCCTCGTCACATCTTGATGGAAATTAAGAAAAACAACCCCAAGAACCTGTCGAGTAAGCGGACGCTCTATAACATCCTAGCTAAGATTAAAGGCGAAGAAACGATCGGTGATACCCCTATGCAGGTATTCTTCTCCCTGCTTGCTAAAGGTGGTTACATCTACTATGACCGAACGTCCCCGGGGACGAATAGAGTTGATGGCGTGTTCTTTGTCCATAAGCATATAACACCATCAATATTTACAACAAAAACATGATTTTTAATGGGTAACTCTTTTTAATATTTTTCAAATAATTTGTTCAAAATGCTTAAAATGCAAAGTAAAATTATTAAACAATATAAATTTTGAAAAATTCTAGTGAAATTATTACAATGCACCTTCAAAAGTAATACATGATTCATAAAAAAAATTTGGGCCGAATCAGAAATACTAAAAAAAAAAATTCATTCAAAATGCCTCAAAAAGGCCATATAAAACCATTAAAATTCTTGAAAAAAATTAAAATTTAAAAATTTTCCAAAAATGAACCAACGTCTCTGTTTTGAAAGTCAAATTCACAATGAACAAGTCATAAATGATGTTATATTGGCATAAAAGATCTGCAACAATTATTCTGAAAATTACATCACCGACTGGAATACAAATACAGGAAATTACATTATAAACGTAAAGATAATTTTAATGATTCCAAGGGAAGTCCCAGTCGAGTTCGGGGGCGGGGTTAACCGGAGGACGAGGTGGGTTAACCGAAGGACGAGGTGGATTCACAGGAGGACGGTGTTGATTCACCTGAGGACGGCGTGGATTCACTGGAGGACGATTTGGGTTCACCGGAGGACGAGGTTGATTCACCGGAGGAGGAGGTTGCGGGTAACCGCCAAATGGGTTAACACGTTGACGACGGCTATTGTCTGGAATGAGATCAACGTCAATGGGATTCATTTCATCACCCGAAACTGGTTCTTCCATAATACGTAGAAATACATCTAATGAGATACTGTATGGATCATCATCTTCACTTTCCTGATGACGGGAATAAGAAGCCCTGTTTCGACGATTGGCCATGGATGAAAATCACAGAATAAATTCATAAATGAGATTCTTACATGCCCGAAGATTTTTCTCGAGTTGCATGTCGATTACCTCATTGTAATTAGACCTCAAGTGATATAACAAAGGTGCAACTTCTAGTAGTTGGTCTTCTATGTTTCTTATAGCATCCTTTGAAATGACAAAATCCTCCAAATATTGGCTGCATCGAGTTAAAAAGCTTCAGAACTTCTCTTGGCCTGGTTTCGAAAAAGTGTGGCATTTGGACCCTTCTCTGAGTGAATAATTAGACAAACCATCTCATGTTGTGCTCAGTGACACGTTCTTCAATATTTACAACAAAAATATGTATTTTATGTTTTTTTTAATAAATAATTTTAAAATAATTTTTATATACACACAACGACTATATACCCAACGGCTGTATTTTATAACGGCTATATACCCAACGGTTGTATTTTATAACTTTCTCCCCTATAAATAGGGGTCATTTGTTTGATCTTGAACCACCCTGTACATGTCTGAAGATCCAAATTTTCTTTCAGTTTTTCACCAGTTTCACAATCTTGCTATGTCGTCCACACCTCCTAGAGATGTCCTTGAACCATGGACTCCACCTCCGGCAATGCTTCCGGCGCCTGGTTTTGTGCCACCAGTCGAACAGCCGCCACCACCACCTGTTATGCAGCCTCGACCTCCTGCCCCCCCTGTTAATCGTCGTCCATATCCACCACCCACTGTTGTTCGACCCCCCCGTCCCCTCGTCGGAGTTGAAGAGGAGGATGAAGATGCCTGGAATGAAGCAAACAAAGAGGACATGGAGGTCCTTCGAGAGTACTGGGCGGAAGAACATAATAGGTCCAGGAGGTGGATGTCGAATCTGGAAACCGCTGGGCATCAGACAGTGACTCCGACTCAGCTTCAGACTGGTCTTATTAGCTGTTATGAGATTTCAAGTATTCTGTAGTGTTGGAGTCATAATGTTTTTCCTATTATTCTCTTGCGTTTGTAACGAATCTGGGTTGTCTTCCTGTTATCAATAAATATGTTTTTTTTTTAAAACTTATGTGGATTTTTGGAACACTAAGAAATATAAATAAAAAACATAAAATACAAATTTAAAAACTTATATTGCAAAAATAAGTTATAAATAAAATTATTTAAAAAAAATAAAAATAAACAACAACTTCTCGGCCTAAAAAATAATCAAAATTCTAAAACGGTCGTTTTATACAAAACGACCCGACAAACATTCCCCTAATGATCACCTAATCATTGCCATATAACGGTTTTAATATTCCTTTGGGTCGTTTCAGGTAGAACGATCGTTTCTGGGTCGTTTCTCCCAAAACGATCGTTCGTTTTGGGTGTTTTTAGTAAAAGCCCGGGTGGATATAGCCGGACCCTAAAGAAAACATAAAATATAAAAACTATGAAATGCAACGTAAACAAACATAAATAAAAAAATTACGTAAAGATAATAGAGTTAGAAGTCAAAAGCTCCAAGTATCGAACGTACGACATAAATGTTATGTTACATGGGTTTACCCATACACAACCATCTCAAGTACTAAATGTGTTGCATTTAAATAAAAAAAATACAACACACACACATGTGTATATATATATATATAAAAGATCCGTGTAGACCCCTTATTTTTTGTAGACCCCGTAGACCCTTTATAAAACTCAATAAAACTAATTAAAACTAATTAAAACTCACTAAAAATAAAACTCAGTTTTGTTAATTTAGTTTTTTTTATTTGCGATAAACTTTTAAGAACAAAAAAAGACAATTAAAAAAAAAGAAAAACGAAAAACATTAAAAATTGAACATTTTAAGACAATGAGTTTTAAAAATCAATGAGTTTAAAACTCAATAAACTCAATAAAACTCAGTGTTGCGTTTAAAACTCATTATTTTAAAACTCATTGTCTTAAAATGTTCGTTTTTTAATGTTTTTTGTTTTTTTTAATTTGTTTATTTAATTTTTTTTGTTCTTAAAAGCTTATCGTAATAAAAAAAACCAAATTTACAACACTGAGTTTTATTTTTATTGAGTTTTATATGGGTCTACGGGGTCTACAAAATTTAAGGGGTCTACACGGAACCCTTCTATATATATATAGGATTAGTTTCAAATGATAACTTTTTGTTTTGATAACTTTTAAGAACCAATCTCAACCACTATTTTTAGGTGGAGGCCACTATAATTAATGGGATGTTTTCTATATATATAAATATTGGCTTAGAATTGTTCTTGAAAGTTCTCAAACTTAATTAGTTCTCAAGTGATCATCTCCATATATATATATATATATATATATATATATATATATATATATATATATAGGGTGAGGTTCATTGTAGACACTTTCGCATGTGAAATAGCTCTTTTTCACATGTGAAAGTTTCTAATTAATGAGAAAAAAGAAAAAAAGAAAAAAGAAAATTAATCACAACCATTAGATTAAGAGATCTAATGGTGAAAAATGGTGTCTACCTGTCTACACTTATTAGGGTGTCTACAATGAACTTTTCAATATATATATATATATATATATATATATATATATATATATATATATATATATATATATATATATATATATCGAGGAAGGATAAAATGAAAACCTCTTCGAGTTTGGAAAACCGTGAAAACCAAGCTAAAAAATTCGATTTTTGTTCCGATTTTTTTATGGTGATTCTCTAAGTTAAAAAGACCCCATTTATGCAAAAAAAAAACGCCTAGTAAAATTTTTAAAAAAATATATTTTATAACCGAGGTTACATATGTAACAGAGTAATAAAATATTTTTTTAAAAAAATTTTACTAGGCGTTTTTTTTTTTTCATAAATGGGATATTTTTAACTTAGAGAATCACCATAAAAAAATCGGAACAAAAATCGAATTTTTTAGCTTGGTTTTCACGGTTTTCCAAACTCGGAGAGGTTTTCATTATATCCCTCCCCTATATATATATATATATATATAGTGAAAAGTTCATTGTAGACACCTCCATAAGTGTAGACAGGTAGACACTTTTTTTCACCATTAGATCTCTTGATCTAATGGTTATGATTAATTACTTTTTTCTTTTTTTTTCTTCCTTTTTCTCATTGTTCAGAAAATTTCACATGTGAAATAAGGTAATTTCACATGTGAAATAGGGTGTCTACCTGTCTACACTTATGAAGGTGTCTACAATGAACCTCACCCTATATATATATATATATATATATATATATATATATATATATATATATATATATATATATATATATATATATATATAGGGAGATGATCATTTGAGAACCAATTGAGTTTGAAAACTAAAAAAAAACCATTTTAAGCCACTAGTTTATATATATGAAAAACTCCCCATGAATTATAGTGGTCCCCATCTGAAATTAGTGGTTGAGATTTAGTACTCAAAAGTTCTCAAAAGAAAAGGTTCTCATTTGAACCTAACCCTATATATATATATATAGAGTATATATATATAGGGGATGGTTACTTTGAAAACCACCCTGAGTTGTGAAAACTACGAAAAACTTTTTAAAATCGGGGTAAAAAATTGTTTTTTTCTTTTAATTTTTTATGGTGGTTCTCTATGTTACAGACTACCCTCGAGTGGAATAAAATAAAAAAACCGCCGAGTAGTTTTTTTAAAAAATATATACAAAAACGTCATGTTACGTATGTTACATTTTGCATATTTACGTAACATAAAAATGTAACATATGTAACATGACGTCTTTCAATATTTAAAAAAAAAGACTACTCGGCGCTTTTTTATTTTTTTCCACTCGAGTGTAGTCTATAACCTAGAGAACCACTGTAAAAGAATTGGAAGAAAAAAAACAAATTTTTACCCTGATTTTAAAAAGTTTTCGTTACATTTTTATGTTACGTAAAAATGCAAAATGTAACATATGTAACATGACGTTTTTGTATATTTTAAAAAAAAAAATACTTGGCGTTTTTTTTATTTTTTTCCACTCGAGGGTAGTCTGTAACTTAAAGAACCACCATAAAAAATTTGGGAAAAAAAAACAATTTTTTACCCCGATTTTAAAAAGTTTTCATGGTTTTCACAACTCGGAATGGTTTTCATTCTAACATTTCTCTCTCTCTTATATATATATATATACACACACACACATAAGGTGGTTCTCATGTGGTATTCGTTGAAGGGAATACATGAGACAATCATAGAAGTTACTATTCATCTGTATAACCGTATTATATCGTATTATATGTTGTAATTTTGGGAGAAAAATAATGAAAATGGTTTATTTTACTAAGTATGAAAACGTGTTTTTTTACCAACTTTGGATGGAAATAAAATGCATGTAACTGCGGTTAATGCATCTAAATTTTCTGGATTTGTGTAGTACGTTGTGAGGGGTTTTCAACGCACAAACCACGTCCAAAACTGAGCTCATATGAATGAGATATCAATGCTCAAACTTGAGGTTTCAAAACTGTCTAAGCTGCCAAAATAGAGAATAAAAATGGTTTAAGTATAGAAGTGGAACTTATCTCACATTGGTTAGGGGATGAATTCAAAAGTCGTTTATAAGGAGGGAACTTTACCTAAGATTGTTTCCTTAAGTATGATACATCCCTTGGACCCTGAGGAACCCATAACTCGCACACTCGAGCGTAGCGTGTCACACCCCCAATTTCCACCTAACGGAGTTTAACCGCGTGAGGGTATGATCCAGACCAGGATCCCAGACTTTAGTTACAACCAAGCCATAAACAGAGTTTAATATTAAGTAAATAAAAGCAGTTATTACAGACCCAAATGAATTAAAGGTTCAGCGGAAGCGTAAAACGAGTTACAGATATTGTTTACAAAATGTTCAATTCAACTGGTTGGAAACATTGTTTTTGATTCAAAAGATAATGTTCAGTACTGCCGCCGCCGATGCCTTCGATGATCCTCCTAGCGACCTGAAAAGCATTCAACAATCAAGTGTCAGCCAAGGCTGGTGAGTTCACTAAGCAGTCTACCCGTCACAAGTAGACCAAAGTTTTATGATCAAAGAAAGGTGAAACGCAGTCAATGTCATAGGATTAGTAAGTTTTCCATATCGTAGGTAGCTAGCCTGAGTTATGCTCATTTGAATTGTTCGCAACCGAAGCTGACAACGTATAGGTATTACCTACGGATTTTGCCTTCCCGTGTCCTGAAAGACCACGGAGGGTAGGGTAACATTGGTCCCAGTCCGACCTCCAGTCGGGTTGGTGCATCCCGTGCACCGCTGGGCGGGGGTGTCAATCCCCAGTAGTACTACTCAACATCACCTAGCTATTCTATATTAACGGCCCGAATGTAAGGACTTTTTAGTTTATCAATCAATTCAATGATACATATGATATTTGGTCGGAAAATTTTACTTAGCAAGAAATACCTTACCGTTGCTCGTTATCATCCCTGAAAGGACATAACAGTATATAGTAATGAACTCACCTTAGGTTGCTCAGCTTATTCTTCAAATAAGCCCGGTTATGATTGTTAACGAGGACCTAATAATCACATTAAGGTCTTAGGTGTTAGGTTGTTTAACTTTTGGCTATACCGCTAAGACCATAACACTAGCACATTGGAAAGTATGACACAACATAACGACACACGACACCGATGGTTGATCATACACAAGTGTTTATATACCTCAGGAGTCCAAGCAGGTATTATCATAACATAATCAAATAAGTCATGGCATAACATTCAAGAAAATTGCACAAGTTTGGATTCTGGTCACAGTTTCGCTAGTAGTTTCGCTTGATAGTTTCGCCGTGTACTCGGGCAGCACTTTCGCTAGGCAGTACCCGGTGACACAGTTTCGCCAGGCTAGTTTCGCTCGAAACTGTTGGCACAGTTTCGCTAGCCTAGTTTCGCCTGAAACTGGTTTGAACTTTCGTTCAGGGAATTTCGCTCAGTAATTTCGTTCGGTCAGGTCTGGTCAGTTCACCTAGCGACACTATAGTTTCGCTACCTAGTTTCGCTAGAAGGAGATAGGCACAGTTTCGCTACACAGTTTCGCCTGATGAAGGCACAGTTTCGCTAGTCGCTAGAAAAACCCGCAAATTTGCCTAAAAATCTTTCTAACAGCTTCTGTATCACATGTAAATCAATATCTAGCATACCTAAACGTTTACTAACATCATACAAGCAATTTTAACACCTAAAACACGGATTCTAGTCATCAATTTGTCAAGAACACTTTTTCACATAAAGGAACTCAAATTGCATGGATCTTCATATATACAAGGCAAGTTGCAGAATTTATGTTACATCTAGCATTCCTAAGCATCATGGCAGTAGCAGAAGTCGTTGCATGTAGATTTAAGCATACATTTTAGTCTAACATACAAGAAATGCATAAAGGTGGTTCATGTGACTCACGGATGATCTCTTATGCTCAAGAGGGTGAAAGCTTGGGGCTGGAATCTCGGTTCCTCGAGTCGTTTTCTGCTGGCCAGAAGTCACAGGAGAGGGAGAGTGCAGCAATGGTGTGTGTTTGTGTGGAAGTGGTAAAATGAGAAAGTTAGGCTTGGGTTTGCTTATATAAGGTGCCAGTTTCGCCCGCAATTTCGCTGGCAGTTTCGCTGGCCACGCGAAACTGGTCAGGCATCAGCTAACCGGGCGAAACTTGTAATTTCGCCCAGTAGTTTCGCTGGTCACCAAAAAGGGTAAATTTTCATTCTAAGTAAGGTAAGCACGATTCCACGATAAATCACATAATTGCACAATTGATTAAGTAAGCACGTTGCATAACTTCACACACTGGTGATAAGCAAATAATCATATAACACATATGGTCGGGTTCGGTGATCAACCAAAGGTTGTGGACGTATCCGGTCTCGGTAAGCATTAATTAGTTAATTTCTACTGGTAATGTGACTAACGGCGTTTGTCTAACGGAACTAACGGTTTTTAACGGAAAGACTTAACGGAGTTAACTTGGGAAGTTACGGTTGTCACAGCCTCCCCATGTTAAGGAATTTTCGTCCCGAAAATTTGCTAGTACCTTGGGTTGATGCGGAGGCTTGATCGAACAGGTGAGGATATTTCTTTCGCATCTGGTCCTCTCGTTCCCATGTGAATTCTGGTCCACGTCTTGATTGCCATCTAACCTTGACAATTGGGATCTTGCTTCGCTTCAATGTCTTTTCTTCGCGTCCCATTATCTCAACAGGTTGTTCTACAAATCGGAGTTGCTCGTCAACGTGGAGCTCCTCGAGTGGAACTATTAAAGTGTCGTCAGCCAGACACTTCTTCAAGTTGGAAACGTGAAATACGTTATGTACTCCATCCAGTTCAGGTGGCAAGTCCAGACGATACGCCACCGTTCCGATCTTCTCGGTTATTGGGAAAGGTCCTATGTAGCGAGGGTTTAACTTCCCGCGCTTTCCAAAACGGACCACACCTTTCCAAGGCGAAACTTTTAACAATACACGGTCGCCCACCTCGAATTCCAATGGCCTTCTTCGATTGTCAGCATAACTCTTTTGTCGGTCTCTTGCAGCCTTCATGCGGTCTCTAATTTGTACAATTCTTTCAGTTGTTTCGTACACCATTTCGGGTCCAGTAAGTTGATTATCACCGACTTCAGCCCAACAGACCGGTGATCTACACTTTCGTCCATAGAGAGCCTCAAAGGGAGCGGCTCCAATACTGGAATGGTAGCTGTTATTGTAGGAGAATTCGACCAATGCCAAGTGGGTTTCCCAGTTCTTTCCAAAATCCATTACGCACGCTCGGAGCATATCCTCAAGAGTCTGGATTGTGCGCTCTGTTTGGCCATCGGTTTGCGGATGATATGCGGTGCTCATATCCAAGCGAGTACCTAGTGCGGATTGCAACGATCTCCGAAAGTGTGAAGCAAAACGGGGGTCTCGATCGGAGATAATAGACGTGGGCACTCCGTGGAGCTTGACGATCTTGTCAATGTAGATTTGTGCCAATTTGTCAGTCTTGTCGTTCTCCTTGAGGGCTATGAAATGAGCGGATTTCGTTAGTCTATCCACAATGACCTAAATCATGTCGTTTCCACGAGGTGTACGGGGCAGTCCCGTGATGAAATCCATGGATATTTCCTCCCATTTCCATTCAGGAATTTTCGGTTGCTGCAATAATCCTGGAGGCTTTTGGTGTTCTGCTTTGACCTTTGAGCATGTTAAGCATTTACTGACGTATGCAGCGATGTCGGCTTTCATCTTTGGCCACCAGTAAATTCCTTTCAGGTCTTGGTACATTTTATCCGAACCGGGATGGACCGAATATCGAGACTTGTGAGCTTCGTCCATCACCAGCTCTCGAAGATTTCCATGAAGAGGCACCCAAATACGATCCTTGTAGTAGCGGAGTCCATCTGACTTAACCTCCGAAGTTCCTTCTATGCCTCTTAAGGATTCAGATTCGAAATTTTCTTCTTTTAAGGCTTCTTTCTGAGCATCCCGAATTCTATCCGGTAATCCAGCATGAATCGTGAGTTGTAGAGCTCGAACCCTTTTAGGTTTAGCATATTCTTTTCTGCTCAAGGCGTCAGCCACAACGTTGGCCTTGCCTGGGTGATACTTTATCGCCAAGTCGTAGTCATTAAGCACCTCGATCCACCTGCGCTGTCTCATGTTGAGGTCTTTCTGTCCCATTATGTGTTGGAGGCTTTTATGATCAGTAAATATCGTGCATTTGGTACCGTACAGGTAGTGCCTCCAAAACTTTAAGGCGAATACAACAGCTCCTAACTCCAGATCATGCGTCGTGTAATTCTTTTCGTGAGTCTTCAGCTGCCTTGACCCATAAGCAATGACCTTACCCCTTTGCATTAGAACACATCCAAGTCCTTGGAGAGAAGCGTCACAATATACCTCGAAGTCGTCAACACCATCAGGTAGAGATAACACAGGCGCGGTACAAAGTTTTTCCTTTAAAGTCTGAAAGGCTGTTTCCTCTTTTTCACCCCATCGGTACTGAACACCTTTATGCGTAAGAGCGGTTAGCGGCTGGGCTATTTGAGAGAATCCCTGGATGAAACGACGGTAGTAACCCGCTAACCCTAGAAATTGCCGAGTTTCCGTTGGTGCTCGTGGTGTAGACCAATTCTTGATCGCTTCTACCTTGGATGGGTCAACATGAATACCCTGCTCGTTGACGACATGGCCCAGAAATTGGACTTCTCGGATCCAAAAATCACATTTGGAGAACTTGGCGTAGAGTTGTTCCTTCCTTAATAACTCTAATATTAACCGCAGGTGTTGCTCGTGCTCTTCCTTTGTCCTCGAATAAACGAGTATGTCGTCGATGAAAACAATTACGAACTGATCGAGGTAAGGTTTGCACACGCGGTTCATGAGATCCATGAACACCGCCGGTGCGTTCGTTAAGCCGAAAGGCATGACTAGGAATTCGTAATGACCGTAACGCGTTCTGAAAGCCGTCTTTGAAATGTCCTCCTCGCGGACCCTAAGTTGATGATACCCAGACCTTAAGTCGATATTTGAGAAGTAACTGGCTCCTTGTAGTTGGTCGAACAGGTCGTCGATCCGAGGGAGAGGATATCGGTTCTTAATAGTGACTTTGTTGAGCTCGCGGTAATCTATGCACATCCTGAACGTCCCATCTTTCTTCTTGACGAATAGAACTGGCGCGCCCCATGGCGATGAGCTAGGCCTGATAAAACCTTTATCTAACAGTTCTTGCAGTTGAGTGGATAACTCGTGTAATTCGTTCACCGCCAGACGATACGGAGCTCGGGCAACCGGAGCTGCACCGGGAGCAAGGTCGATTCCGAACTCGACTTGTCTATGCGGAGGTAGACCAGGTAATTCCTCCGGAAATACATCGGGAAAATCGCGAACTATCGGAAAATCTTCAATTTTCTTTGCTGCGAGGCTTTGATCCGTAACTGTTGCCAGAATGGCCACGTGCCCTTTTCGAAGGTACTTCTGTGCCTTGAGGTATGATATAATTCCGGTGACAGTGCCTCCCTTTTCACCCTGAATCGAGAGTACTTCTCCGTTCGCGATGGGTATGCGTATGACTTTCTCTTGGCAAATGAGCTCGGCGCGTTGCGAGGACAACCAATCCATACCAATTATCACGTCAAAACTACCGATTGTGAAAGGCATCAAATCTATGCTGAATTTACGACCTGAAAGTTCTAGGGTACAATCCTTAACTATGTGCGTTGCATCAATAAGTTTACCGTTAGCTAATTCGACAGTGTACTTAGCTCCTAGGGTTTCTGTCTTGGCCTTTATCATTTTGCAGAACTTAGTTGAAATAAAACTTTTCTCGGCACCCGAATCAAATAAAACATTCGCAAAATAGTTGTTGAGGAGAAACTTACCGGTAATCACATTGGCGTCATCCCTTGCTTCACCGGAACCCATGACGAATGCTCGTCCGCGGCCACCATTTCCATTACCACCATCATTGTTGTTATTGTTGTTGTTGTTGTTGCGGTCGTTGTTGTGATCGTTCCCACCTCTCTTTAGCTGGGGACAGTCTTTCTTTATGTGTCCAGGTTTTCCGCATTCAAAACAACCACGGGGGCCTTCAGGGTTCTGCCTTGCACGGTTGAATAGTTCACCCCGACAATTTTTGGCAAGGTGCCCCGATTTTCCACATCTCTCACAAACTGGTCGGCCACATTCACCAGGGTGGTGCTTGCTACACTTGCTGCAGTAGGGTAACTTTCCTTTATACCCACTAGCTCCTTGCCCGCTGCTTCCTTGTCGGTTTTGGTTGTTGCCACCGCCACTGTTGTTACCGTAACCCCCTTTGGAGTTGTCATACTTCTTGTTCTGATTCTGGGAGTTTGAGGACCTCCCAGTGTTGTTGCCAGAGTTCATGAGGTGGCTTGGCTCCTCGTCTCTTTGCCTTTTCCCGTCTAGGGCAGCCTTTGGGGTCTTTCTGGGTGGCAAAGATCCTTGAGCCACTGCCTGATCAGTTAGTTTGTGCGCTAGTCGGATGGCCTGTCGCAAATAAGTGGGGTTAGATGAGGTCACCATGCCTTTGATCTGTGGTACCAGTCCTTCCACATACAATTCGATTCGCTTGTACTCAGCATCCACCATTGTCGGACAGAGTCGGGAATATGCTTGATAACGATCGGTATATTCCTCTATCTCAGAACCTTCCATCTTGGAGTTTCCAAACTCTACTTCCATCTTTCTGACTTGATCACGAGGACAATACTCCTCCATGATTGCTTCTCGGAATTCTTGCCATGTCATGGCATTTGCTTCGTTTAATCCCAAAATCTGAATCTGAGCATTCCACCATGTCAACGCGGAATCCTCAAGAGTGCCTGTAGCATACTTTACCTTATCCCCGTCTGGGCAGTTACACATTAGAAATACCTTCTCTGACTTTTCAATCCATCTCAGTAGACCCACAGCACCTTCGTCACCCTTGAACACTATCGGTTTACAATCCATAAAAGCTTTAAATGAGCATTGAGGCGGTTGACCTTGAAAATGTTGTTGAGCGGCTGCTAGGGCTGCTGCGACCCCTTGATTAATCATATTCTGAACCTGTGCAGCTGTGAAGGTTCCTGGGTTGGTTTCGGGTCCTCTTCGCGGAGGCATGATTTCTAGCAAATCAATGCAAAGCTTCCAAAGGTTAGTATACCCAATACCAGAAGGCTGTTAAGTTCCGTTAATTGTTACATACTAGTATAGTTCACATTAAGGCACTCATTTACATGATTAGTGAAAGAAAAATTTCCACCCGAAATTTTCAGGTTTTAATACCGTCACAATACCAGAATTTTAAATGAGGATCATCTTCAGCGCGCGGGGCAGTACCTTGCGGAACGGGTTGTAACCAAAGTTTTCAAAAACAGTTACAGTTCAGAAATTTTACCTTTTGAAAATTGTTCTGGTTCACTGTAACCAAGGGCTCTGATACCAATCTGTCACACCCCCAATTTCCACCTAACGGAGTTTAACCGCGTGAGGGTATGATCCAGACCAGGATCCCAGACTTTAGTTACAACCAAGCCATAAACAGAGTTTAATATTAAGTAAATAAAAGCAGTTATTACAGACCCAAATGAATTAAAGGTTCAGCGGAAGCGTAAAACGAGTTACAGATATTGTTTACAAAATGTTCAATTCAACTGGTTGGAAACATTGTTTTTGATTCAAAAGATAATGTTCAGTACTGCCGCCGCCGATGCCTTCGATGATCCTCCTAGCGACCTGAAAAGCATTCAACAATCAAGTGTCAGCCAAGGCTGGTGAGTTCACTAAGCAGTCTACCCGTCACAAGTAGACCAAAGTTTTATGATCAAAGAAAGGTGAAACGCAGTCAATGTCATAGGATTAGTAAGTTTTCCATATCGTAGGTAGCTAGCCTGAGTTATGCTCATTTGAATTGTTCGCAACCGAAGCTGACAACGTATAGGTATTACCTACGGATTTTGCCTTCCCGTGTCCTGAAAGACCACGGAGGGTAGGGTAACATTGGTCCCAGTCCGACCTCCAGTCGGGTTGGTGCATCCCGTGCACCGCTGGGCGGGGGTGTCAATCCCCAGTAGTACTACTCAACATCACCTAGCTATTCTATATTAACGGCCCGAATGTAAGGACTTTTTAGTTTATCAATCAATTCAATGATACATATGATATTTGGTCGGAAAATTTTACTTAGCAAGAAATACCTTACCGTTGCTCGTTATCATCCCTGAAAGGACATAACAGTATATAGTAATGAACTCACCTTAGGTTGCTCAGCTTATTCTTCAAATAAGCCCGGTTATGATTGTTAACGAGGACCTAATAATCACATTAAGGTCTTAGGTGTTAGGTTGTTTAACTTTTGGCTATACCGCTAAGACCATAACACTAGCACATTGGAAAGTATGACACAACATAACGACACACGACACCGATGGTTGATCATACACAAGTGTTTATATACCTCAGGAGTCCAAGCAGGTATTATCATAACATAATCAAATAAGTCATGGCATAACATTCAAGAAAATTGCACAAGTTTGGATTCTGGTCACAGTTTCGCTAGTAGTTTCGCTTGATAGTTTCGCCGTGTACTCGGGCAGCACTTTCGCTAGGCAGTACCCGGTGACACAGTTTCGCCAGGCTAGTTTCGCTCGAAACTGTTGGCACAGTTTCGCTAGCCTAGTTTCGCCTGAAACTGGTTTGAACTTTCGTTCAGGGAATTTCGCTCAGTAATTTCGTTCGGTCAGGTCTGGTCAGTTCACCTAGCGACACTATAGTTTCGCTACCTAGTTTCGCTAGAAGGAGATAGGCACAGTTTCGCTACACAGTTTCGCCTGATGAAGGCACAGTTTCGCTAGTCGCTAGAAAAACCCGCAAATTTGCCTAAAAATCTTTCTAACAGCTTCTGTATCACATGTAAATCAATATCTAGCATACCTAAACGTTTACTAACATCATACAAGCAATTTTAACACCTAAAACACGGATTCTAGTCATCAATTTGTCAAGAACACTTTTTCACATAAAGGAACTCAAATTGCATGGATCTTCATATATACAAGGCAAGTTGCAGAATTTATGTTACATCTAGCATTCCTAAGCATCATGGCAGTAGCAGAAGTCGTTGCATGTAGATTTAAGCATACATTTTAGTCTAACATACAAGAAATGCATAAAGGTGGTTCATGTGACTCACGGATGATCTCTTATGCTCAAGAGGGTGAAAGCTTGGGGCTGGAATCTCGGTTCCTCGAGTCGTTTTCTGCTGGCCAGAAGTCACAGGAGAGGGAGAGTGCAGCAATGGTGTGTGTTTGTGTGGAAGTGGTAAAATGAGAAAGTTAGGCTTGGGTTTGCTTATATAAGGTGCCAGTTTCGCCCGCAATTTCGCTGGCAGTTTCGCTGGCCACGCGAAACTGGTCAGGCATCAGCTAACCGGGCGAAACTTGTAATTTCGCCCAGTAGTTTCGCTGGTCACCAAAAAGGGTAAATTTTCATTCTAAGTAAGGTAAGCACGATTCCACGATAAATCACATAATTGCACAATTGATTAAGTAAGCACGTTGCATAACTTCACACACTGGTGATAAGCAAATAATCATATAACACATATGGTCGGGTTCGGTGATCAACCAAAGGTTGTGGACGTATCCGGTCTCGGTAAGCATTAATTAGTTAATTTCTACTGGTAATGTGACTAACGGCGTTTGTCTAACGGAACTAACGGTTTTTAACGGAAAGACTTAACGGAGTTAACTTGGGAAGTTACGGTTGTCACATAGCGTGGGCGCAATGTGACGATTTGATGGCGCACTTTGCAATTCACATCGCCAAGAGCCGTCTTATTGTTTTTAAGTTCAACCGGATGTGTTCCGGTTGAAGTTTAGGCGGAAAAGGGTTCAGCATGTTCCGGGGTGATGTTCGGGCGGAACCTATGGTCCAGCCGGAAGTTGAACCGGAACCCCAGTTCAAGCTGAAAAACACTGTAATAGTCCAGTAAATGGGTTGTTACGCATTTATGCCTGAATTTCCTTTAAACCAATTCAATTGTGAGCTGAAACATAAAATCTTAGTCAATTAAAACTGACTTCACATTGAAGACTTTTAATGTGAAATTTGACTACGAATTTAATTTTTAATATTTCAATTGATTGAGCTCTCCTCCACAATACATAGAGTCTCATGGGTTGAGGCTCAACACACCATAATTCACAACATCATTATATTCTCTCGTCCACATCTTCTCTCAATAACTTTCTTCGATCTTCAGGTTCTTCAAAGGTAATATCAAGTTTAGAGTCATCCCGACCGTACATCGGTTTAGGTGATTGTACCTGAAAAACAAAATGGGATCTTTGGTAGACCCGGAATTTGTTTTATGGGACCCGGGTTTTAACCTAAAGCCTTCGCCAAAGTTTTCCAAAATCTTTTCATAAATCTTTTAATTTCGATAATTTTCAAGATTCAATCTTTTCTAAAACTCAGTAACCTTCTGTTTTAATTTATAATTTTTTAAATCATTTTCTACAATTATTATTTAATGTATTTTTAGTCACCTGTTAGGAATTCCATTCTCATTCCATTTCGTTGTATTGTATCTTTTATTTTCTTTGTATTACATCATCATTTCATTGTAATGTTTATTTTCCTTTTCACTATTGTAACTCTTTCAATTTTCTTGTAATTGTTAATAGGAGTAGATCAATTTTGTTTCCTTGTATTGTAATATGCTAGTTTAATTCTTTGGTTATAATCATACTAAAATAAAAATATTGTTTTTATTTAAATTTAATGAATTGTTTTCCTACATTATATTGTATATATAGGTGTCAATGACGTCCAGTTCAACTGATCAGATGCATGCTTGTCAGTGATAGGAGACATGGGAAACCCATGTTCGATCCTAGAGGCAACCGGTTTTATTGTTAATTCATCGGCGTGCCTACAGGCGGACAAGTTAGCGGGTTTCTCTGGAGCTGGTGTAATGTTGGACGCTTCAGGGCTCCGTATGACTGGGTTGGGCCAGCTAGCGATAGCCTTTTGCCATTAGATCACCCCATACGAATACCTGAACATTTTTCGTTTGTTAGTCGTTAAAGAAAAAAATATTGTATATATAGGTAATGTTTGAATGGTATAAAAAAAATTTCTTAGATTTAAAAGTCACAGGACAAACATATATAGATCCAATCGTGTTTATTTAATAAGTTAAAACTTTTAACTTGACCTTAACAAATGATAAATAATTGTGAAATATATATAATAATGAATGGACGTTTTATCTCGTTATTTATTTTGTCTAGATCTGAAAACGTGAACTCGTGAGGTGGTCACTCTATTGAGCAATCCGTTGAAAGATAAAAGTCAAACTAAACTTTTAGGGATCTTCGTTTGTCTTCCTACTAGCAAACTCAACTTTTATTTTATTTATTTATTTATTTATATTTATATTTATATTTAGATTAGATTTAAGGCGACATCTTGTATAAAATGATGATTATTCAAGCCATAGAAGTATATATTTTTAAGGGAAAAATCTACAGAAAACCAAAAATTATCAAAAAAAATCAATAATTATAAAAAAAACAATCTTTTTTTCTCTATAACTTCTTCATATAATAAGTTTTAAAAAGAATTTCACCAAAAAGTCTATAACTTTATTAGCTTTATTTATGGGGAAAAATTTAAAAAATAAAAAATTTAGTGATTTTTATTAGTACATCATGCAATAGTATTAATAGTATTACATAATGCATTATAATTAAAACTACTTAAAAAGAAGAAAACTTAACTTAAATATGGACGTGTTTATGCGAATAATGTAAAAAACAAAGAATTGACATTTATAAACCAATTTTATATTATTGTTGCATAGTGCATTATTAATTTCAAGCTAAAAACAGAAATTTATTTTATTTAAAAAAAAATCGAAAATGTTTTTAAAGTTTTTTCTTTTTCTAGTATTCTTAAAATCATGAAAGAAAACATATAAAAAGTTTTTAAAAAAAATAAATTTTTTTTCTTGATTTTTTAGTTTTTTACAAAATATTGGTCTTATACAGAACCCAACCCATAGTTTCAAAGTCTCAGGAATATAGAGGTGATTATCTGACTTTAGAAACATATTAACACTAATTGGTGTATTATTCTTGTTAAATACTGATAATTTTAGTCATATGCTATACGAGTTTGCGAAATTAGTTTTTATTTAGTAGATTAGGTTTGCGGTTTTTAAAAAGATCTATCTAACTAATAATAAACAATAAAATTTTAAATATATTAAATTACTATTACTATTATAAAATACAGGACCATCATATTATTCCCCCAGTGGCAACCAAAACTTCCAACCTTTGACATCAACGTGCCCATCAAATCAAACAAACACCACTTCATAGGTTCAAACAAATACCATCAAGGCATCAACTACATCCTAAACGACTTATTCAAACAAAATATCTATCAACGACCATATATAGACTATAACTACATGTAACAAGTAAAACTTTATGAAGTTAAATGAAAATCCTAAATCAAATCAATTTGAAATGAAATGCATTCCTTTTCCTCCATCCTTTGTCACCATGAGGGGGCGGTTAGAGGGTGTGAATAAGATTTTACAAGTTATGTTTTCTATTATTTAATAGAAAGTCTTGATTAGCATCAAAATAAAGATTGACCATAGAATTGAGGATTTTCAGATACTTCGTATCTAATGGATGACCCTCGGTGAAAGCGACTTTCGATGATGCTTCATCGGTGATAGTCCATAGGAATATAGGTATGGTATTACCGATTGGTTTACCGACAGACATACCAATGATATATTGACAATTACCGACGTAATTTAGTAGCGTTTAACATCTTAATATCATTGACGAATTAATGATATCAGTTGGGTGCCCGCACGATACTGTGGAGAACACAACACACTAATAAAAAGTTTCAACAATTAATTGGTGAAGTGTCATATAAATTTGGTTAAACATTGTTACATAATTACATCTCTAAATTATTTTCGCTATTAATAACTTATTCATTTACTTTTTATTTTATCTTTAATAACATAATGGACAAAGACGATTGTGTCCCCTTAAACTATTAAATTTTAAGTAATGGCAAGTTTGTCATTCTCAAATGTATTATAATATAGTAGACACTTAAAAGCGATGGTACAAAGTTAAACTAATACCATAAAACGCTAAAAGCAACTCATGTGTTGTGTTTGGCTAAGAGAACAAAATTTAGAGAGTGTCATCTATCAGCAGCTTATCATGTGGTGATTAGTATTTAGGCTATTCGTAATGGGGCTTGAAAACCTGTTTCGCGCCCCTTTAGCGCCCCGGTCACGCCCCCACCCACTACGGTGGGGGGCTAAACACAAAAAAAAGGGGGGAGCGTGGAAATTCTCACGCTTGAAAGGGGGAGAGGTGTGTGTGGTGTGTAATGATAATGGGGCTTGAAATATACATTATCCCACTACACCACATTGATTTTCAAGCCCCCTTGTCACCTCATAGTCCACATATCGTCATTTACCCACATGAGAGGCTTGAAAATTACAAACCATTACACATAACCTTATTGTTGGGATTTGACAGTGGTATACGGGTGCCCGGTGACGTAAAAAAAAAACTTGACCGTTTAATTAAAACATTACCGACCTGGTTTAGTAAATTGAGAGTTAAAACGGATTAATCTGGTAATCCGTTTACGCAGCGGAAAAATAAGTTTTACAAAATTTAAACGCGTAAACCGTTGGTGTCGAAATCGTGTCAACAGGATCACGATCACCAAAAATATTTAATCACGCAAACACCATTTCGCGGTAAACATTTTAGCGCGAAAATAATAACGATTACATTAATCGAAATTAAATATCTAAACTAAAACCGGAGTTTAGATATACCTTCGCGGTGTTCTAACAAACGTTAGAGACACCGAGGGTCAACAAGATGACGCTAGGGTTTCACGGAAAAATAATCCGAACCGGCGGATTAAATCGTTTGCAAATCGCATACACCGTCTCAAACGGATTCGTTGAGAATAGCAACGATTCCGTTTATGGTGGCGACAAGCGAGCACCAATCGAATCGAGACGGTGACGGCGGCTAGGGTTTAGCCGGGCGATTACCACGATTATTACGACGAGGGCTCGCACTCGTAAAATCGTGACGACGACGATTGTACCGATGAGTGGTGATGGAAACGCGTCGTAGTGAAACGGAGCTACGCTAGGTCACGACGGCGAGCTAGGGTTTGATGGCGGCGACGGCCCTATGAAAGGGGTTGGCGTCGCCTATGGTGAATCATGGGACGATGGTGATTGTCTTACCTTGATCAATCACGCGAAAGGGATCGTCCGATTGCTTCTCGTCTAACACCGTCTTCTAGGGTTCCACCAAGGAAGCAAGACGACCAAGCTCTAGATGAGGTTGGTTTGCGTGAAGGGAGGGGACGAGGGAGAAGGGAGGTGGCGGCACTAAAAGTGGCGCAGAGAGAGGGGAGAGGGTGTGGAGGAATGAGCAACCAAATCTCCTCCCCTAGCTCTCTATATATAATGGATGGATCATGGGCTCTATGGAAACCTAAGCCCATGAGGATCCAGTCCATTAACCCTTCTCCAAGTAATTTAAAATTACAATTAATCCCCTTTTAGTTTGCGATTAATTAATAAAACAACTTTATTAATTTTACAAGTCGCAAACTACGAGAAACATAAATCACCATATTTATTTATTTCACCATAAAACATTAATCAAATGTTTTTCTCCGTTTATTTAATTATTTCAAGAATAATTATTTGTAATTAAATAAATGTTTATTAATCATGAATAAACATTAAATTAATTATATATATTTCCGTAAATTACCGGTTAGCCGAGTAAGCGGATTTTTTATCTCGTTGCCCCCAGTGTAACTCTTTACGGGTCTAACCGGGTCGGGTTCTTGGTGTTGTCGGGTCTGGACATCCAATATCCAACAATCTCCCACTTGGACAGAGTCCGACAACATTTGAAGAAACAGTCAGAGGTGCTCTAGCTACATATGGTTGTCCCAACCAGTTATGACACTTCAAGTCAGTAACCAAGACATATCTACAAACTCGCGTTGTAGTTTAGACTTATGGTAATTCAAAGTCATTAGTTCCTTTCTGTATAATGCATCAATTGAACGAGAGACATGGATTTATTCATTCTCTTTAATGTTCAATCATTCTATTTCTCGTGTCGTAGTTCGAAGTGGTCCAATCAAACACACAGTAAGTTTGGGTAAGGCCTTACACTTAACACTTGGAACTCAC
Source organism: Deinandra increscens subsp. villosa (assembly GCA_039602395.1). Taxonomy (NCBI): domain Eukaryota; kingdom Viridiplantae; phylum Streptophyta; class Magnoliopsida; order Asterales; family Asteraceae; genus Deinandra; species Deinandra increscens. The sequence continues at coordinate 51,220,902 of JBCNJP010000024.1, read as the reverse complement.
GAGAGGGCCCACGATGTCTAGCTGTTGCAGTATTAGTGCAAGAGTACAGAATCCCATCTTGACTACATACAGCTCCCACTAAGCTTCGGATCCATTCCCAAAAGTAGTCTTTACTGGCAGTTACGCGACAACGTATACTACAATCAAAGAACAGTCCTTGGCAAACGGGAGGTAGCATATGTATCTCAGGTCAAAGGAAAATATTGAGTATACCATTAATCAAATTCGTCTTATGATTAAATCCATGAAGACAATTTGATACGAGTTACGTCACAACGTCATTCTCTAATGAGGTCTGTGAGTCTGGAGAGTCAACCCTTTGAGTCCAGAGTCAGAATAGTCATAGATCAGTTTTGTTCCCACAAATTAGATCGACTACGGACGGTTTTAGAATATTTCACCAAATATTCATGGATGTTTAAAATGTATAGAATTCGAACACGTTTCGCATAATTCGAAACCTGCATCTAACTCTTTAGATCAGATTGAATGATTTGGTGCAAACGTTAAGGTTCGTCATCCCAACACTAAAGTAGAACAATGTAGCGTAGAATTCAAGTAATACGTAACAGTATTAGCTTATTGATCAAACTTGATCAATGGAACTGTGAATTCTCGTGCTAGGTTCTATGCCTGTGTTTTGGTTTTGCCTGTTTAGTTGTTTCATTAGTTTTGGTGTTGCTCAGAACAGCAAAAGTATTTAAGTGAATCTGAATGTGTGATAAAACGTGTGCCCTTGGTATGCACATGGATTACTATGTTATCACTATGGCATTTTAATTGATTATCAACATCATCCAATTAACTTTCTTTGAATGTACCCTTACATTCATCATTCAAAGATTTCACTTAAGATGGCTCGTTGTTCGGCGAGTATACTCGAGTACTCATCATGAACATTTGTCATCATCAAGACAAGTTGAGATGATTCGGTTTCCAGCATGTGTCGTTGTGTAACTCCTTACACTGACACTTATGCAACATCCCTATGTTGGATAGTTCTCGTTTCATAACTAGTATGATACGACTTGTTTCAAGAAATTGAATATATCTGAGGATGCCATTCCTGAGATGTTTTCAATTTGTGTGTCTTGAAACTTAGAGATAAGTTGAGGCTTCATTACAAGTTTAAATCAGTAATCTTTAATGAACATTGGATCAACACTTAATCGTTATCCCGATAAGGATTAGTGGTGATGCTCCCACTTGCTTTATGTAGACGATGCATTCTTATAATCATCTTTCTTTCAAACCGTTAGGATATTGGTTTCCAAGACAAATCTTAGCAAACATACTTCGTTACCTAGAACGAAGTTATTTAGTTTCATAAACACAGTATGAATCTAAATTGAGAAATATCCAATTGTCATGTCACATACATGAGATAGCAAGATGATATCAAACTGCCAGAGTTTGATGGTATCCTCAATACAATCATCTTTGTGTTTGAAAGGAGTTGCGTGCTAGACGCCTCGATGATTATTCTATCAGAGTACCGAGTCTGATTTGGGATTGACAATTCAATCCAATGACCAACCAATAATGAAAGATTTTAGACAAGTAAAATCGTCCGAGTTTCATTTGGAATTATAAGTCATTTAGAATGCTTAACATGTTTTCATTATTGCAACAACTACTTGTTGTGAAAAGATGTTTGTCTAATGAGTCTTGAATATTTACAAGATTCACAGTGCACAATCCGGTAATTCCTACAGAAAACAAGTTTCTATTTGACAAGGAATTTTTGATGTCCATACATCAATTAGTTGGACGTGCATAACTCAAACTTGGTCTCCCGCAAGACTCTTCTTGGAACCAATTTGAGTCGCAAGTGATCGGCGAGGAAATGATTCGTGGGTATAAGGTGTGAACGGTGGCCATTGGCAAGTCATAAGTCATGTGTTAATTGGTTTTCAAACTTTGAAAACAAATCCTTATAATGTAAGCAACATGTGCTTAGCAGGATTTTTAACACATATGAGTACAACCCATTTGTAGTCATCGACTTTCAAGGTGACGTATGTATATATCTATTCATGACCATCATGGTCATACGCACAAAACTTAGTGCATTTATATAACATGATCACGCCAGTGATTGTGTTACATAAGTTCTGATGGTGGCTTGAACATTTATAAACAAGCGTTTGATCTCATCAAAGGTCCTATTGTTTGAATTGACGAAATCAAGCAAGTGATTTCACAAAAGTTCAAATTTTGATTTAATGAAGTCTCAAGCTATGCGATTCCAAACCATAAGGTTTTATGAATCAAGATAGGTTGATTAATCTCGTTGTAGCAAGTACAATGAGAATAAGAGATGTCATGGCCTTAATGGATTCATAAAGAACAACTGTTCTTCTTTTGCATTTAGGCTAGTCTCATGATCATTAAATCAATAGCACCAGGCTTAACGTCATGTTATATATATATTTCAATCTAATCTACCAACCAAGTGAAACATTTTCAAGTGTAGAAAAATAATGCATATCAATAAAGTTTAAACCGGAAACTTTAGTGCATGTTTAAGATTCAAAATAAAGCAAAGTGTATCATCCTGGACCCTGCCAGGGAAAACAAGCAAGTTGTTTTAAAGATACTACCAAGAATTTAAAGTACGACATGACTTTATTCAAAGTTTGCAATCATGCAAAGATGTCATGTCTTCTTGGTCTTTTGCTTTCTACGACTTCACGTTCCTACAAAATGTAAAGTATGTCAAACATATATTTTGAAGGGTCAAGTGAAGTGGTTTATAACATGAGGTAATAGATATATACCCCCGGAAGTGCCTGCATCGGACTTCTTCACCTTGGCAAGATATTCGGGGCAGTTTCTCTTCCAGTGCCCCATCTTGTTGCATTCGAAGCACTGGCGCTCAGCTTGCGGCGGTGCCTTCGAAGTCCTTGACTTGCCCTTTCCGGTGCCACTAGACCCTCTAGCAGCAGCGCCCTTGCCTTTCTTCCTTTGCCCAGGTTTCCTCTTAACCTCAGGTTTCATGACACCTCCGGATCGGATGGCGAGCACATCATTCGACTTGCCTTTGCTGTTGTTACCATTGAGAAAATTAATCTCAGCGGTCTTCAACATACCGTGAAGCTCGGTCACTGTCTTAACCAGGCTGTTCATATTGAAATTGATCCGGAAGGGAGTGAACGCACTGGAAAGAGAGTGGAGGATCAAATCCGTCGCCATTTCCTGAGAAATGACATAGTCGAGCTTCGCAAGTCGGTCGATGTAGCCCTTCATCTTAAGGACATGGGCGCTGACAGGACTACCTTCGGCCATCCGACAGGTGATGAGCCTGACGACGGTCTCGTAGCGTTCCTGCCGGGCCTGGGTTTCAAACATGCCCTTAAGTTCCCCGATCATCTGAAACGCCGTCCTGTCAACCATACTCTTCTGAATCTCAGTAGACATGGTTGCCAGCATGAGGCACGTAACTGAGTTGGCATCCTTTCTCAGTGCGTCATGTGCAGCGCGAGCAGCCGCAGTGTTATTTGCGGGTGCTTTGGGCACCTCGGCCTCCAACACATGTTGTTTGTTGGCCATTTGCAGGACTATTTTCAGATTTCGATGCCAGTCGAGGAAGTTGGTGTCATCAAGTTTCTCCTTCTCAAGGAGAGACTTGAGCTGGAAAACCTCGTTGTTAGCAGGAGGATTAGCCATCTGAAACAACAGGCAATTTGTTTAGTGTTTCGATGTGATATTCGTATTCAAAAACGGCAAGCAAATCTTGAATAGGAATATGGGAACCCAATTAGTAGTCGACCGTCAAAGGCAGCGTTAAGTGCAATCACCGGTCACTAAGTAATCGGATAGACAACGTTTGTCTCTTGTGAAAAAACAGTCACAACTCCCGTTTATGAGGCTTTCGCGAATTAATTCGCGAAATACGTTTAGCGTCATCTATGCCAATTTTGTCTACGAATGACCAGATGTACGGTGTTGAAATACTCCAATACACAAGGTACTCGTAAAGAAAATGATAGATGTCTTCAGTGGTCAGTGTGCATGCACGGTGTTGAAATACTCCAATGCACACACCTTGGAAGATACCCTGAACACCAAGTGCGGTGTTGAAATACTCCAACACTGATGCATCGGTAAATATGTTCCAAGTTAGACTTGACTAGGATGGCATAATCTATCCGTTTTGCGGCTTACCAGATAGGATTAATTAGTCAGTGTTTTAATTAATTAAACGTTTGATTTTCAAGCCCCCTTGCCACCTCATAGTCCACATATCGTCATTTACCCACATGAGAGGCTTGAAAATTACAAACCATTACACATAATCTTATTGTTGGGATTTGACAGTGGTATACGGGTGCCCGGTGACGTAAAAAAAAAAACTTGACCGTTTAATTAAAACATTACCGACCTGGTTTAGTAAATTGAGAGTTAAAACGGATTAATCTGGTAATCCGTTTACGCAGCGGAAAAATAAGTTTTACAAAATTTAAACGCGTAAACCGTTGGTGTCGAAATCGTGTCAACAGGATCACGATCACCAAAAATATTTAATCACGCAAACACCATTTCGCGGTAAACATTTTAGCGCGAAAATAATAACGATTACATTAATCGAAATTAAATATCTAAACTAAAACCGGAGTTTAGATATACCTTCACGGTGTTCTAACAAACGTTAGAGACACCGAGGGTCAACAAGATGACGCTAGGGTTTCACGGAAAAATAATCCGAACCGGCGGATTAAATCGTTTGCAAATCGCATACACCGTCTCAAACGGATTCGTTGAGAATAGCAACGATTCCGTTTATGGTGGCGACAAGCGAGCACCAATCGAATCGAGACGGTGACGGCGGCTAGGGTTTAGCCGGGCGATTACCACGATTATTACGACGAGGGCTCGCACTCGTAAAATCGTGACGACGACGATTGTACCGATGAGTGGTGATGGAAACGCGTCGTAGTGAAACGAAGCTACGCTAGGTCGCGACGGCGAGCTAGGGTTTGATGGCGGCGACGGCCCTATGAAAGGGGTTGGCGTCGCCTATGGTGAATCATGGGACGATGGTGATTGTCTTACCTTGATCAATCACGCGAAAGGGATCGTCCGATTGCTTCTCGTCTAACACCGTCTTCTAGGGTTCCACCAAGGAAGCAAGACGACCAAGCTCTAGATGAGGTTGGTTTGCGTGAAGGGAGGGGACGAGGGAGAAGGGAGGTGGCGGCACTAAAAGTGGCGCAGAGAGAGGGGAGAGGGTGTGGAGGAATGAGCAACCAAATCTCCTCCCCTAGCTCTCTATATATAATGGATGGATCATGGGCTCTATGGAAACCTAAGCCCATGAGGATCCAGTCCATTAACCCTTCTCCAAGTAATTTAAAATTACAATTAATCCCCTTTTAGTTTGCGATTAATTAATAAAACAACTTTATTAATTTTACAAGTCGCAAACTACGAGAAACATAAATCACCATATTTATTTATTTCACCATAAAACATTAATCAAATGTTTTTCTCCGTTTATTTAATTATTTCAAGAATAATTATTTGTAATTAATTAAATGTTTATTAATCATGAATAAACATTAAATTAATTATATATATTTCCGTAAATTACCGGTTAGCCGAGTAAGCGGATTCTGATCTCGTTGCCCCCAGTGTAACTCTTTACGGGTCTAACCGGGTCGGGTTCTTGATGTTGTCGGGTCTGGACATCCAATATCCAACACTTATAACATTTTAAAATTGTTATTTAGTATAACTATGTGTAAGAAGTAAGCAACAAAGGGACATTAAAGACCATGTTAGGTGCATTGAGATCTGTTTAACATATTTAGAATTTGTACGACCTCTGGAATCATGTGAAAAGTTAAGGACTCTTATCTACTTGGCAATTTTTCTTTTATTATATAAATTAAAATAATGATTATAGATTTATAGTACAAACATGCATGAGTTCACATGACAATGTATTCCCAATTCAAACTAATATACATTTGTTATTTCTACATCAAGAGTATAGAAACGGGTGGTCTCGAGCAAGAGCAGAGTGGGCGGTCGTTTTGAGGTCTGATTTTTCTAGGATCTGAAATTTTAATCTTTTTCTTATATGTTTACCTAATAAATATCATTATGTATATTACAATGTTAAAAACAAAGATTATCTAGATTAGCTGGTAAGGTAAAGTGTTAACCTTGGTGCTACACCCAAATTCGAGAGACTCGGGATTGAATCTCGGCCTTGAGAGATTTTTTTTTGGAACAACAACCTTTTAGAAAGAAATTATAGTAAAATTAATACGAATAACAAGTTTCGAACCTATGACATTACTACATTATAAGAAATTAAGAAGTAATTGTCAATTCACCTAAGATGGATGTTGTAATATTGATGACTATAAACCATATATAATAATATTCACCTGATACATTAAAAATTCCAAACACAAAATTATATCGTATGTTACTTCACCTTTTTAATCTCAAAAATAATAATTAGCATCAAATAAAAAATACACGAGTAAAACATGGTTTTCAATAACTAAACACACAAGATGATAAGGATATTAGTGTTCTAAACTAAAATTGTTTCATTCGGTCGGTGACTGTCCAGAGTCAGGTCTTTTGGAAGGCCTAAAATTTTATTCTCACTAAAATTTTGAAGTTCTCAAAGACGGCCCTGAGTATAAATCGAATGTGTCATTTGTTAATGAATGATAATCCATTAGATGCTAGAAGATGTGAAAGATGTTATCAAAGGTTGGTTTGAATCCCAACCTTCCCATATTTCCTCTATTCGTAATTTGACCAACGACCTTAATCGCTTAGATGGGTTACTTGAGCATGAGGGTCACGAGTTTGAGGAAGTTGCGGTGGAAAGGAATAACATTGCCAACAAAATTAAGGAGGTGGAGCAGTTATACAATCATGATATGGCGCAAAAATCAAAAGTGAAATGGGAGTTCAAGAGGATAAAAATTCAAAATATTTTCATGCTTTAGTGAATAAAAAAAGCGCCAGTCGGCCAAATTGTGTATTAAAGTTGATGGTAGTTGGATTGAGGAACCGACTACTATCAAATAATATTTCTTTGACCATTTTGATTCAAAATTCAAGAAATTCAATGGGATTACGATAAAGAAGAGGATTAATAGGTCTCTTCATTATCGACGTCGCAGGCTAGTGTTTTTGAATTGATGTCTTCGTTGGATAAAAATAAGGAGGTTGTTTGGTCATGTGGTAGCTCTGAATCTCCAGGGCCCGATGGTTTTTCGTTTGGCTTCATTAAATTTTTTTTGGAGCTTCTTAATGGCGATGTTTGCGGTTTTGTGCATGAATTCTTTGTTTCGTCTCGGTTCGTGGTGGGTTGTAATTCTTCTTTTTTCACGTTAATCCCAAAAATTACCAATAAGATTATGTTTGCTGATTTTCGTCACATTAGTCTCATGTTGGATTGTTTACCCACCAATAGGGAACGTGAGTTGGGTTTAGACTGTCGTGAGACAGGTTAGTTTTACCTTACTGATGACAATGTCGCAATAGTAATTCAACCTAGTACGAGAGGAACCGTTGATTCGCACAATTGGTCATCGCGCTTGGTTGAAATGCCAGTTGGGGTTCCATATAATATTATTGCTAAAATCATAGCGAACCGGTTGGCGGGTGTTGTTGATAGTTTGGTCAGCTCGGAGCAATCTGCTTTTATTAAAGGGCGCAAGATCCTGGATGGCCCCCTTCTTTGGAATGAGGTGATTGACTGGTTCTTGAAGAATCACAAGAAGTTGATGTTGTTCAAAATTGATTTCGCTAAAGCTTATGACTCTCTAAGTTGGGATTGTCTTTTTTCTATTACGGGTTCTGTGGGTTTTAGTGATAAATGGATTAGTTAGATCCATGCTTGTTAATCTTCTTTTAGGGCCTCAATATTGTTGAACGAGAGACCTTCTAAGGAAATCTTTTATGGAAGGGGGTCTTAAACAAGGAGATCCTATGGCACCGTTTAAATTTATTATTGCTATGGAAGGGTTACATGACGCTATTACGATATCATTGAAGCGGGTTATTTCCGAGGGGTGTCGATAGGTAACATTTCCTTATCTCATTTGTTTTATGCAGATGATGTTATCATACTGGGGGTGTGGAATGTTAATAACATGATGAATATGGTTAATGCTCTTCATTGTTTCTTCCTTGCCTCGGGTCTCATAATCAACATCCAAAAATCTTCTCTTCTTGGAGTTGTTGGCGAAAACTCGGAAATTAGTAGTCTTGGATGTAAAGTGGAGAAATTTCCATTCACGTATCTTGGTATTCTCGTTGGTGCTAAAATGTGACGGTGTTCGAGCTAGGATATGCTCGTTAATAGGTTTATAAAAAGACTTTCCAGATGGAAGAGTAATCTCCTTTCTGTGGGTGGCTGTTTGACTCTCATCTCTTCTATTTTGGGTTCATTAGGCTCTTATCTCTTTTTCCCTTTTCATGTTCCAGGGGAAATTATGAAGAAATTGAAATCCATTAGATTAAATTTCTTTTGGGGTGGGGATGAGGAGCAAAAAAGGATGGCTTGGGTCAACTGGAGTTCAGTTCTGTCGGATAAAAATCATGGTGGGTTGGGGATTGGAAGTCTTCAGGATATGAACATGACCTTGTTATTTGTTAATAATTCAGACGCATCTTGGGTTAAAGTGATCAAGGAAATATCATGGGGATAGTTTTGATTTTGATAGTGTGGGTAATGGAGGTGATGTTTGACAACGTATCTGTAGGTCTATTAATTTCCTTCATGAAAGGGAGCTTATCTCGTCGTCTGCGATTAGTCAGAAATTTGGGGATGGTCACTCATATCGATTTTGCTTGGACTCCTGGTTGGATAACACCGTTCTTGCTGAGAAATTCAACATCTTTTTAATTTGGATCTAGATAAGTCTTGTTTGGTGGCAGACCGTACAGGTGTGGTTGGTTGGTCTTGGTGTTGGCGTCGCCCTCCTAGGTGCGGCATAGAGGAGTTTTAACTTAATGACCTTGATGTTTTGCTCGAATCCGTCTCTTTCTTATCATGTAATGACTCTTGGGTTTGGATCTTTAATGGTGAATCGGAATTTACAGTCAAATCAGTGAGGAAAGCTATTGATGATGCCTTACTCCCAGTTTGTTCGCGAGCTACAAGATGGAATCGTTTTGTCCAAAAAAAAAGGTTAGTATTCTTGCTTGGCGGTTAAAATCCCTACTCGATTCGATCTGAGTCGAAGACGTTTGGATATCCCTAGCTATGCAGTTAATAGCGGTGCTATAGCGGATAGTGGACCCTATGCAAAATATCGGTCTCATATAGTGGTTAAAATATTGGTTTCGCATTTATCGATCATAGCGACCGATACAACACCAATGTCGCTCTCATATAGCGGAGCTATAGCATTGCTATAGCGGTTATGAAGGTTTAGGGCTACACTAACTTCATCCAACTTCCGATCAATGTCATCCGAAGTCATCTTCACATGCAACTGTAAACCTTACAAACACTTTTGAGTATGATGTTTAATATTACTACTAATATTTTGGTGTTTTATGTTTCTTACAAGTTGGACGACACGCGCTTCGCGGCGGAGTCGGACTTTTTAAAAATGTCGGTTAGCCGAAACATAAGAGAGTCATTGCACGGCTAATATGGCACCTTAAAACACTTAAGACATAAAAAATGACACCTTCAAAATCTGAAAACCATCATAGCATACAAAAATTCATCAGGCTCCGATCACCAAATAAAGATCGTCATAGCCATTTAGCAGCAAAAGGGATAATACAATCTCTTCAATACGTCTAATGCAAACAAAAATTTTTAACCTGAAGAGATACACTTTTGTAGACAACTACTCAGAAATAAAATATAAAAACGTCTTAAAATTACAGAGAAACATCGCGGTTAATACAACTAAATAGCACTACAAACTTCATCAAAAGCAAATGAACAAACTTTTCGGTGGTTACACAGGTAAGTCGATGCATTTGATAACCTCCATAGGTTAGCAAAGTTATGTCAAAAGTACCACATCGCAGTTTCGTTGCAGCTTTTCCTTGTCTATGAGTACACATCAAAGTTCTTTTCTTTATCTTCCTAACATATCAAAATGAAGAAAATGGAATTTTGGAGATGTAAGGCTTAAACCCAAGGATAAAGCATATTTCTTCATGGAACTCAACCTTTCAACAGAAAGCTGCTGTAAGCATTATATAGTTTCAAATTTCCGTTCTCTTAGGTGATATTAAATATAGAATACATAAACAAAATCTCAGAATAGAATTATTATTCAAACCTTAAGGCCAATATTAAAAAGCAGAAAAACAACTCTGAATTCTGCTATTGCCTTTGTTGCATGAACATTACTTATAATTGAGAGACCATAAGGTCAATCAAGATGCCAGCAGTATTGTTAAAACAATGAACCACATAAGATAATTAGCATGCCTATGATTTGCATTGAGTTTTTTTTTACGGTCTAAAAAGTTCTTACAAAAAAACTTAATCCAAAAAATAACTCTTTGTAATGTCAAAAAGTTTTTACACTTACAATTAAGAGTTATTATTTTTTTTACATCCATCTGTAGCATTAGAAAGTGAAAAAAAAAACTTATAAAAATACATACGACTATAAGAAGCTTATAAACTGGCACAAAAGAGTTCCAAAAACTAATATGAAACACAGTTTTACAAAAAAAAAATTACATATACATATCAAAACACTCAAAGTGACAATAATCTTTTTTAGAATTACTAGAATGAAAACTAATCTCTTTCATCATTCTTGTAAACACAAATAAACGAATCAAAACTCACCTGACCCTTTTAAGATAACTCTGAAATCCTTTCCAGCTTCATGCACACAATTGCCATGTCATTTACCCTTTTAGAATTTTGTAAACACAAAAATAACTCCTCACCATTTCATTCAACAAATGATGACCTCTTTCAAGACAAAATTTAGGAGCAGGTGGGCCTATAAGATCACCCACAATACCTATTTGATTCAAGAAATCTTAAACTTTCGTAACTTAAATCAAAGGGTATCCTTTATAGATTACCCGCATATCTTGAATCTTAAATGAAAGCATATCAGAAAACAAAATCAACTAAAATCAATATGTGGCTCAGATCTGCATTCAATGGAACAAAGAAGGATACCAAACATGGCTACAATTTTTTGCGACGCCATGATGAAGATCATCTCATCTGAGGTCCAATAGATACAGACATACATCATCGCCTCTTTGTAAACTTTCAATCACCCTTTAACAAAAATATCAACATGCGAATGCATATATCATTTCCTTGTTATACATTTTTAACTTTAAGTGCTACCATGTCAGCGCAATGTACAACTTAAAATCCAGCCAACATACCAAAATTTCGCTCAGATCCGGAGAGCAAATGTAAAAATCCGCTCAGATCCGGAGAGACAATATAAAGATTCATTCAGATCCGGTGAACTCAGCATCACCAAACCCTAAATAACCAAAGAGAACATGAAACCCACAAGCAAATGTTTGCTCAGATTTGAAAAAGATCTTCACAACCATCATGATGAACAACCAAAGTATTTCGATCAAGACCAAATTTGGCAAAAGCACCGACTTAAGATCGCCACGCACCGTCGTAATACGGCGTAAATTTAAAGTCATCATAAAATGGCGCCAGCAGCGCGATAATACGACGACGAAAAAATAAACCGACAATCATCTTTTAGAGAGAGAGACTGAGCTGTCTCTTGATTGGAGAGAGAGAGAGAGAGAAGAAACTTTTCCCTACCAACCGATTAACGACGAAAATGGTGGACCACCGACGCCACCAGCCCATTGATAACAGTGGCGAGAAACGAAACCGGTGACCACTGTAGAAACAACAATAATTATCAGCAGCCAAAAAATTGGGTGTAGAGAGATGTAGAGGTATCTTTTGAACTTGTTGAATGTAGAGAGAGAAAGAGATAAATCTATAATAATGTAAACGTGCTGCAATTGTGCAAAAGAGAGATGTACGTGAAGAGAAATCAAAGAATGCAGTGGAGAGTTGTACCAAAAAAGTTAACATGGTTGCACCATAAGAAATAAAAGTTGTTCTTTATGTTATAGAGATGGTACAATTAAGTTGTATTTTATATATATAGGGTAATATATAAATATGTGTGCATATATATATATATATATATATATATTTATATTTATATATTAAAATTACCGCTATCCCACCCGTTATATCACCGCGATAACCTGTATCTATTTGATTTTGGACCGTATTAACTGCATAGATCCCTAGCATTCTATGCCCGATGTTTGGGGTTCGGCAGAAACTTGATCCATAATTTTGGTTCGTGCCCTATTTCAAAGAAGGTTTGGGATTTGATTGCCGCCTAGCTGGAGGCGGATTGCATTTTGCCTTGCTCTCCAAATACGTCGATGTCTTTGTTAGATGATTATCGCTTATTTTCTGAAAAAAAATTGTTAGTCAAGGCTGTTTGTTTCACTACTTGGTGGATTTTATGGATCTTCCATAATAAGTCCACTTTTCATGCTTCACAGTTTAGGAATGGAAAGATTTTTTTATTCCATTATCTATTATTCGTATATTTGGTTTGTCAATAGGAATTGTAAGTGTAATTTTTGATGGAATGAGTGGCTTAAATAACCCCATGCTTTTGATGTCATTGTTTTTGCTCTTAGTTAGCTATCTTAGTAAATTTTAATAAAATTTCTACTGTTCCAAAAAACAAAAAATTAGAAATTATTCATGATAAATTCATATGTTATAAACATATATGACATCTAAAAACACAAGTATTTTACGATTCTAGATGGAGAAAAGTAACTATAAACTTTTACGAGGTTTGTTGAAGAAGATATAATCTCAGGTATCGATCATTCGGAGAAAGAGAATATTGTGTGGTTCCTTCAGAATGTGATATCATAACAGATTTGGAGAAGCATATGCCGACACCCGCCTCTGTTGTTAACCGGTTTAAATGCATCCGGACCGGGTATAATCCGGTCCGTATATTCATATCTTTTCTTATCACCTAAAACATTCAAATAAATTTCCAAAAAAATTAACAACTCATTGCTAATTTTAGGACCATATCCTAGACTCTTTTTTTTGTGGACGGAAAATAAGTGAATAAATAAAAAAAGCTTCATATCAAGAAGAAGTTGAGTTTGCAAAGATGAAGTGGAAAAGCAAAATTGGATCTTTCATATCACGAAAAGGCATACATGTGCTATTGGCACTTGACCAAGTGGAGTTCGTAGAGCCGTACTACCATACCAATACAAACAAAGTGATGAATAAAGATGAATCGAACTTTTCTTTTCTTTTCTTTCTTCTTTAGTTTTATCCAAATATATTCTTCTTCTTTTATACATAAAGAGGTTTTTGTAGTTAAGTGTCTTTTTCATGTAAAACTTTGCAAAGCAATAAGGATGTGAGACATCTATAGTATTTCTTTTTGAACGACGGGTTGGATCATTGACAGGGGTTAAAGAACCTCTCACATAATCATCTCCAAATCTAATTATATTTCAAATAAGCAGCTTGTACATCAACCATACACTCAACCGGATCACCAATTAAAAAAGAAACTGACCACTGTCAGAAAAACCCTTGGAAGGATCCGAACCCATGACATGTTGGTCACAAGCCCTATCCACCCCTCTATGTCTACTACGCCAAAGCCCAGAGATGTGAGACATCTTAATCTTAATCTTATCTTAATCCTAATAAAGCAATAACATGTCTTCCACATGTCTTCTTTTTAAGGTGTCCACATCATTACTGTCACATGTCAAAACCAGATTCAATTATCAATTTAGTAAACTACCAATTATGACTAATTACCAATTTTATCAAAATTAAATTTTCATTTTAAAAAAATAGGCAAACATAATGTAAATTTCATAAATTACTCAATAATTTGAGTCTTTTTAAGGAAATAAATCAAAATTTTGTCATCTTTAATGTATTAAATTATTAATCAATATTTTATAATAGATTATGTCATTTATAATTTTCAATTTTCTTAATATATTTTTTAAAATATTTAGCTAATATTATGAATCTAAATTCAACCCGTGTACGTACACGGGTTACTAACCTAGTGTATAAT
>JBCNJP010000024.1:51092440-51206279 GCA_039602395.1 Deinandra increscens subsp. villosa | reverse complement strand
GAAAGTTTACCTCATATTTAACTCTTATTTAATTTGAGTTGGCTCGTGACTCTATGAATTGTCTTGTTTTTCACTCTAATCTTGATGTTTTCATGTGCTTTATATAAACAAACAAACATACTCACAAACTGTCATTCGTCAGTGGCATGTGGAAGGATAGAAAGAATACACACCTTATCTTTATCCCGAAGGATAGAGATATCACTCCTAACAAGACCCTCCGGTTCCAAAACACAAACCCCTCTTAAAATGAACAATACATACATGATCCAACATACATGAAAATATGAGAAAATAATCATTCGGTCGTATAAAAAAGCAAAGAGACACATTCATGAAGGAATAAAAACAAGTAATCAAGTAAAAATGCATATAAAAGTCTAAAAGATGCGAGTAGAGATGACTAAAAGCAATCAAAGTATAACTTAAATGTGAAGTGAGGCACCAAAGTCTATACGACTAAAGTAAGTATACGACTAAAGTAACTAAGACTAAAAATAACTATAAATATGCCTAAAGACACCCATAAGACTAGAACTTGATCTAGGAAGAGGCTATCCACTATACGAACGACTAGGGCCCATAAGCTAAATACATATCACGTGAAGATCAAAACCATACACTCTCCTAAAAATCCTCAGTCTTTATCCTACATCTTCAAAAACTTCTATAACTGATTATGTGTCTTTTCACATAAAAATTTAAATACAAATATTGACAATAATCTTAAATTATACAACTAACAAGTAACAAATTATCATACCGCCAATATATAGAGATAGTATAAAACTAATGGTGTTATTGACTCATGGTCCCCTTGTTGAGTACCGGACAATTCTTAAGTATGGACTCATGGTCCCCCTGTTCCATGTGGATGAAAAATTTCCCGTCTACAACAAGGTGTGCATGGATTCATTTGGGGAGCACGCCGTGCACTGCAAGGAACTCCCGGGGTATTAAATATCGACACGATATGGACATATGGTTCGGGACGTCCTGTTTGATATTTTCAGGCGGGCGGGGATATCGGCCAGGAAGGAAGCTCCGGTTAACTTTCTGTCTGACCCCTTGGATGGACGCTAGCCCCTCAGACCAGCCGACATACTTGTGTTTGGGTGACAGAATGGAAAACATGCATGTGTTGATTTAACGGGGGTTTCCCCCCTTATGGGGCTAAGGGCCAATACTTTCACGGCGGGCCAGGCGGTGTCCAGGCGGTGTCCAGGACGGCTACTGGGAAGGTGAACAAACACGAGAAAACGTGCATTGAAAATCAACACATGTTTGTTTCCTTCGCTTTTGATACTTTTGGCCACCTTGAGTCGGAGGCAGCTGCCATGTTGAAACGGATCCAAAAGGTCATGTATGGAAATATCGCGGCCTCTAGATTGAAGAATGTTGTATTTATACGTCTAGGGTTTGTCATTCAAAAAGGGCTGGCGGCGCATCTTGTTGCCCGCCTTTCCTACATGGTTACTTGAGTCTTATACGTTTCCTTTGTGGGTCAAAAATTACTCAAACAGTTCAAAATGGTGTTATTTTATTCGAGAGATATACAATTCGAACTTAACTTACAAGCCAAATTAGCATAGATTGAATTTAACTAAGTTTTAAACAGATTACGAACGAGTCGTAAATTAGAGTTTACAGTTGAAAGAGTAGGTTGCATTGTGACAAACCACGAGTTGAATTTACCCGAGACACACGTCAATTCGATAATTCGTCAATTTTATCTATAACGACTCCAAATACGTGATAAATGAAGTGGCATGAGGTAATCAATCATGCCTCCTAACCAAGGTGTTATATCATTATTCTCTCTTTAAAAAGAACATAATAAAGTGAATAATTGAAGGTCAATTATGCAATTAAAAAATATGAAGAAAGTTCACAATTGTACCCTAACTTTGACAAATATGAAATTTAACCCTTTCAACTATATTCTTTTGTCGGTTTGCTTTGTTGTTATATTTCAAATTCGAAACAAAAAGAGTATACCATTGGATGTGCAGTCTAAAATGTAAATTCTTCTATTTATATATGCTTGGGATCAGGGCGAAAATAATGTATGTCCAGTGGTAGCACGTGTTACCTCTTAAATTCGTACGCGAAACGAAGTGAAAGAAAACACCATTGGACGTGCAGTATAACATGTTAATTCTCCCTATTTATAATTATACGTATTTGGGATGTCTAGATAATCCAGCTTAGATGTCGCCAGAGGCGGATCTAGGATCTTTTTTCATGTGAGGTGGTCGGAATTCTAACAAATAAATGTTAAATTTGTGGTTTAGTCGGTTCGGGTAAGGTTAATCACACAATAACATTACGAATATATGTTAATTATATACGTGAAGTTAACTATTTTGATAAAAGCACTTGCGGTTGATAACTAATATTATCTTAATCAAACATGTTTAGTGTGATATAGGAAAAAAAACGTATAAATGTAAAAATAAAAAAATCTTGTAAAAGAGAATAGAAAGGTATAAAAACCAGACATGTCAAAATTGGCTCTTTTTATATATCTTCAAAAAAGTTCAAAATGCAGTGGGTTCCCGTAGGTCCAGTGAACCCATTGTAGATCCACCCCTATGTCCACGTTTATAATTACATGTAATTGAATTTTAGAGGGGGTGTTTAGTAAAGTAAATATAGTTTCAAGGGGTGTTATTATAACAAAAGATACTATTAGACTTTAAATAATAAGAAATAATAAGAATATGTATTATTGAATGACGATGATGATAGTTTAGTTGTATAGCCTGAATATCAATTTGGTTAGATTCCAACGGGATATTCGCATATTTAATTATCATTGTCAAACTCAATTGGCATTTGTCTTGTTGCAATAATATCATTTTCAAATAGGGTGTGAAATGTGTGAAGTCAAAAACTACAAATTTCAATACAATTATACGTTGAAAATTAAGATGTGATAAAAATTTCAAGATGTCAACTTTTGAAAATGAGTAGTTTGAGAGCAAATAAGAAAGCAAAACTTAAAAACTATTAATTTTAATATTTTTAAAATAACATTCTCTAAAAGTAAAATAAGAACTTTTCTAAAAACAATTTAATTGGTTAATATGTTAACTGATTTATTATTCGTGTCATGTTCATGTTTCAGATCGTGTTAGACATTGACACCTTTAGTTTTTAGTTCTCTCTAACATATTCCATTCACAACTTTTATGTCTAAAGTTTCTTTAATTTAATTAATTTTTATTTATATATCTAATATTAACATGTTCTTTTCATCTCATTAATTGTATAATTTTTTAATTTTGATTTCAATATTATAATTGAATATCATCATTTAGATATTTTAATATAACTTAGATTTTGAAATGTTAAATTTATGCACCTCACGATTTTTCTCCTTTTATCTTTTGATTATACGATTTTTTTCTTTAAACGTTGAATACATTTAATTTATTTCTTGTTTTGAGAAAGAAAGTTTTATCTAACAATGCTTCGAATTACCGATAACAAAAAATAAAACCCGTCATAAAACCTCTATTTAATTTAGTTGGCTTATACATTTACAAGATGTACCCATATAAATCACTATTCACATTTAAAAAAAATGTATCTAATCGTCCGGTCCAATCAATTAGACAAGAAATAAAAGTGTCGCTTGTTTGAGTTATAAATTTATAATGGATTGTATACAAATAAAATTTAAACAAATACTGAAAGTTAAATACTTAATTAAGTAAATAATAATATAATGAATTTGACCGGTTTTGAGTCACTCGACATAGTTGACTAGCTAATAAGAAGGCATGATAAGCTATAAAATATGGCATGCAAAGTTCCTCTCAATTATCGAAACTCACATGCCTTATCACCTAACTTCAAGGTCGGTTACACGATCTCATCAATAATTAATTTATGTTACTTTTTTTTTTTTTTAACAGCCAACGAATGCCACGGAAAACCCGGTGACTATTTACACCAGTTGAGCTCATTCCAGGGAAAATCCACCTCCGCGAGCGGCCGGGTGGTAAAACCTGGAAGCTCAGGGATCGAACTTGTGACCTTTTAGCCCCAAGTCTCCCTCATCGCCAATGCCCCTTCCAAAGTGTTGCCCGTAAGAATCGAACCTGTGTTTCAAGTAAAGAACACAAACTTCCTACCACTACACCACAATGGAAGTTGCTAATTTATCTTACTAATAAAAAAAGTTATTGAGTTGTTTGGTAGTTGCGGCCATTTTTAACAATTAAATTACCATGTCCACATTTTACATGTTTGGATTAAAAAACTTTAAGGCCACCGGGTATGGTGGCGTTGAAACCTGCGTGATGCCTATGTGGCATCGTCTTAACCACGGCGTGATACCATTTCCATAGTGGTGTGATTGATGGTGTGATGGTTTTGGCGTGGAACTTCTCACGGCGTGGTGGGTTGATTTCGTGTGGGTTCCTCCAATCACATAATGACATCTTATTTTTTTTTATTTTATATTAATTTTTTTTTTGCTTCACACCACACCACATCACACCATGTATACCCCTATCACAACACCAAATGGTGTTATTCAGTCACCGTCCACGTGGCACAATAACACCACCCTTTAACACCATGTATACCATATGCCCAGAGCCATTATTTTTACCATTAAGTAATCCTTTTCGATTAAACCTAACGGTATGCCCTCAACATGTGGAATTGCTGAGGTGTATTGCGGTGGACCGTGTGAACACCATTATGTCCCCTTGAGACTGCACTTTTTGAATCATTGCGGCCTCCCACCACCACACTTACTTTTTTCTCTCTCCTCTCTAAAGCCTATCCCTCTCTCTTTTACTTTTTTATTTAGATTTGTTACCCGTGCGTTACCGCATGGATAATGTTGACACATAAAACCGTCGCATTGTATAACGGTACGTACAGAAAATGAAAAAAAAAACATGTAACGACCAAAATGCTTAAAACCAAAAACTATGTTACCCTACTGAATCAAAGAAAATCTATATGTATCTATTGCATCGCCAAAAAAAAATAAAAATAAACCCAACTCCTTTGCCAAGCTCAAACATTTCAATCACATATAGAAAAAGACTACGTTACAACATTATAATTAGAACCCGAATGCTCAAAGTGTTGAGCCTATTATCTAAAAGTTATATTATACGACTGTACCTGTTACACCATAAACTTATATGTTAAACTCATAGCGTTCCGTAGAAAAAAATTGGCAAAGTGATAAATAGAAGAAAATGGCAAAACAGTAAATTTCACCAACTTTCAAATTTGTATATAGGGTATATAATTATATATTATTAAATAAAGTTAATGTCACACCCCAACCGATGGCGGAATATGTCGGGGCACGAAGATTTGTCCAGAAGCACACAACACTAAATTAGGTTGCGATATTCTTAAATATTACCCATTTCAAAGCAAATAACAAAACATAGCATTCAAGTCACATCGTACTATAATTAAACATAAAACATAAACTAAGCATGAGAGTTCTTTATTTAATTAGGTCTCTCCAAAGCCGATGCAACCCTATGGTGATGATATCCGAGTCAAACTGCATTACCTGCAACATGTTATAAACAAAGTCAACTGAAATAGTTGGTGAGAATTCATAGGTTTAGTGATAACATTCAAAAACATGTGTACAAGTTTAATAAAATGATTAATGATAATAATGATAAATGATAATTAACGTAATCCAACCCTTGACAATCAGGCTTCCAATCACAAGGTGCCACACGCGAGGCAGGCCAAGTGGGCTTGTCAGGCCAATAGATCTATTATCGTAACCCCGACATGTTTAATGTTAGTAATTACGTTCATCGTTCAATCGTTCATCGTTCAATCGTTCATCGTTCATCGTTCATCGTTCAATCAACCAATCAATACAATCATACAAGTTTCAAGTAATAATTGAACATAGAATACGCATGTGAAAATAATGTTTTGATAAATGATACATGTTGCACCCCAAAAAGATTTAAGTAAAAATGGGCAATAAAACTCACATGATAGTGAAAGTGTCGAGAGCAAAACCGAAGAATATCGGCGCGAATCAATCCCGGAGATCACCTTTACGATCGAACGTGCTGGAGTAATCACCAACAAATAACTAAATAAATAGATAAGTATTCGAACGAATAAACGTGCGACTCGTCGTGAAATGATGGACTCGATCGGATACGCGACTCGTTGGTGATTTACTTAAGTAATAATATGAGAATTTAAATAATTAAGTGGTCAAGCTTAAATCTAGGTCAAGCATTTAACAAATAATTATTTATTAACTAAGATCCTTACGACGTCTCAAAACTTGATTATCTTCTATAAAATCAACCGAACCACATTTAGTTTTCAAAAAATTAATTCTAGATCCCTCTAAGCATATAGAAGCACCAAATAAAATCTCAAGTCATAATTCCAACGTTAACCCAACGATTTACTCAAAAAGAATTATTTTTAATTTCGATAATTTTAGTAAATTTAATCTAAATAAATAATCAACCAAGGTTTCATTCTAGACATGACCTAACCCAAGATCTAGGTCCAAAATCATATTCCATACAAGAATCAATACACTAGTTTAGCATTATCAAGATCTAAATAAGATATATTCATGAAAAAATAAAGAAAAATACCCAAAAATCATATCTTTTTCCCATAAAACCCTAGATCTATAATTAAAATGGTGTCCATATCAAGATCCAACAAAGATGATTATGAAAACTTAGATCTATGAAGATCCATAAGAGAAAAATAAGAAAAAGTAGAGCTTTTTATATAAGAATCAAGTTTTTACCTTAAAAACAATAGATCTATCAAGCATGATGTTTTCCCAAGACAAAACATGAATAAAAATGAAGTATTTTTCAACCCCAAACTAGATCTAACAAGATCTAACATGATTTCAACAAATAAAATCATAAAAGTTTATAAAAATCAATAAAAATCCATTCTTTTTGTTCAAAATCATTAGATATAGGCTTAGAATGCAAGATCTAGGTTAAGAAATGCATAAAGGTTGGATCTTGGTGATGGGGGATGAAGGATTCAAGAAGATAGAGGTTGAGTTTGATGAATCTAACCTTTTTGATCAAAACCTGACACTCTTTGATGCTCGAAATCACCAATCTTTGCTCAAAAATCTTCAAGGAACTTGATCTAAGATAGCTACAGCCGTTCTAGGGTTCTTAGAGTGATTAGGGATGAGAGCATGATGGCTAAGTGGAGAAAAAGAGCTTAAATAACCAAATTTTAGGGTTTTGGCCCGTCTGAACCACATGAGGACCGCAAGAGGTGAGCATGGTCAGGCGCGGGGTCCTCGTACCCTCCTGACCATGCTCCCTCCTGATGGTCCGCCGTTTTCGCGATACTTTCTTCAGTTTTAAGCGTTCGGGCCTCGTTTTTTTTTTTTCAAATTTCTCATTTAACTTTCCCAACATGCTTAAAACATTAAATCCACTCAAAATAAATATAAAATATGTCCCATAATGATTAACGGTTGATAAGATATCATAAAAAGTGTATTTTTTGTTGGTTTTGTCGTTTTTTCGTTTTTAAGCAATTCACCAATGTTTTGCGATCCGATCAAGTGTGTGATGACTCATGACATGGTAAATGATCATAGAACTCATAAACATGATAAAATTGATACACGAAACTCAAAATGTGATCTCCCTGTTAAAATCGAAATCGCGCGAGATTTACCGAACTTTCTCCGTTTCCGTTCTAGACCTTGAATTCACACCAACCTTCACTTGTATTTACTTGTGTGTCTAACTAGTATTACACACAAGGGTCATACACGTTTAGATTGCTCAAATTCCCGATTGAACGTAATCCAGCGACATGTCCACGTATAATCCGAATTAAAGGCAAATCGAACATCAAATCGATCCACAAACATGATAATGGATCCAATAACATGAAATTAGGTTAATAAACATCAAAATCGATCAATACCCATAAATTCGATTATCAATCAACGGATTGGGTTACAATACGTATAAAATCATTCAATCGGAAAACCCGAGATGTTACAGTTAAATTGATGGCGTGAGGTGAAGATTACAAAAGTAAAATATAAAAGTAAAAAAGGATGATGTGACAGAGAAAAAATGTGAGGTTAAAGAAATATGGTTGATATATTACGGATAGCCTTAGAGATTGTAGATACGTATTTGAAAAGATTTTTCTAAATTTAAATTTTCAAAACAATTATTAAAACTACTTTTTTTTATAAACCCGGTTTCATGATGTGTTTGACAATTGAACAAGTTGGATTTGAAATTTTCATTTGCCAAAAGGAAATTGATATCTATTAAATGAATTCAAGTTTGTAATGCAATTTGAAATAACTTTTTTTTTTGAACGGCAATTTCATTAAAAAAGACCCGACACCTAGCAAGTCGCTAGGAGCGGGCAAACACAAACCGAATTACATCGAGAAATTAAAGCTACACCAATCATCCCAACAAACATTAAAATCTCTAACACGGCTTGAAACCCAAAGGTAACTAGTCGTCTTAACTTCCTGGAAAAGGACTTCGATAGATCTCTTTTTCTTGTTAAAAATAGCATCGTTCCTTGCGCACCACAGAGTCCAACACGCAGCATAAACGACCCCAATAACCAAATCCTTCTTCCTACCCCAGAGCTTCGAGTAAGACGGAATTTTTAGAAGATCCTCGAACGAGAAGCAAAAAATATTCGGGATTTTACACCAAACAGAGACCAAGTTCCAAATAAGAATCGCCACACGGCAGCTGACAAAAAGATGCTCCAAAGTCTCAGCACCGTCACAACAGAGGGGGCAGGAAGGACTTTCAATATGAACATTCCGACGCGCCAGACAATCTTTAGTGGGAAGTCGGTTATATTGTGCCCTCCAAATGAGAAGATTCACTTTCAAAGGCATGCATTTGGTCCATTCCATGACATTGGGTTTGGGGGGGTCAGGAGGGGAACAACAAGCCAACCTTAAACTCTTTGAGGAGAACAACCCACCTGGGTCCAAAACCCACTTCCAAACGCCATGATCATTGTACAGAATGTGTTTTAAGATGATGTTCCACGCCCGCAAACTAGATTCAACTTTAGAAATATTACTCCAAACCCCACAGAGCCCCTTTTTAACAGGAATCCAGTTAGGAGGGGAGGGACCATGAAGACTTTCGATAACCACCCGCCAAAGGCTAGAAGGCTCCGTCAAATACCTCGAAAACCATTTGGCAAGCATCGCTAGGTTGGTGCTTTCAAGGCTGGATAAACCCAAACCACCATCCGCTTTGGCGCAGCAAATAAGGTCTTTACCAACCCAATGAATTTTCCGAACAGAGCCAGATCCATTTCCAAAGCCCCCCCCCATAAGAAATTAAATCTTAAGCTCTCCAAAGTTTGCAGAATTTTCTTCGGCACTTTGTACAGAGAAAAGAAATACAGGGGCAAGGAATCAAGGACAGATTTGACCAGAATGAGCCTGCCACCTAAAGATAAATGTTTAGCCTTCCATTTCAAAAGTCTTGAACGGAAGCAATCGACAATCGGGAGCCAAGCTTTGATTCGGTTCATGTTTTCCCCCACCAAAAGCCCTAAATATTTGAAAGGTAGATCATTGCATTTGCATCCAAAATTGCAGGCTTGCACCATAACTTCATCAGACGGAACGTTGACACCACATAAGCCACATTTTTTAAAGTTAACCTTTAGCCCCGATGTCAAAAAGAAACCCCTCAACAAACGTATAAGGTTGGCAACATTGGTAGAACTCCACGACCCCATGACAATCGCATCATCCGCGTACGTAAGTTGGGAGATATAACCATCAGTTCCCGGAAGACGGAAACCCTCAAGAATCCCAATACCAACAGCCTTTCTAAAGATATGGTGGAGGGCCTCCATACCAATCAAGAACAAGAAAGGGGAGAGCGGGTCTCCTTGCCGGACACCCCGAGAGCACGGAAATTCAAAAGTTGGAGACCCATTTAGAAGAACCGACGCTCTGGAACCTGATAAACAACCACTAATCCACTTTCTCCACACTATCGGAAAATTCATTTGAGCTAGGATGTCGTCTAGAAACCTCCAATCAATGGAATCAAAAGCTTTTTCAAAATCGATTTTGAAAATCATGGTAGGGATCTTGTGCTTCTTGGCCCAGGAGACTAACTCATTCACGATGAGGGGCCCATCAATAATGTTACGACCGGCAATGAAACCCATCTGCGTATCAGAAATCACCTTCCCCAACACAAGCTTCAACCGATTGGCAAGCACCTTCGATATGGTCTTTTGAATGCATCCAATCAGAGAGATCGACCGGAAGTCATTGAGGGAAATGGGGTCATCCATTTTGGGGACCAAGTGGATAAAGGAAGAACCAACACCTCTTCCGACCTTCCCATCCTCGTAAAATTCATTCAGAACAAGCCAAAAATCATTTTCCAAAAGGTCCCAGAAGCGCTTAACAAAAGCGAAATTAAAGCCGTCTGGCCCGGGCGCTTTATCACTGGCGCACATCCAAACCGCCTCTTTGAGTTCCTGCTTGGAGAAGCGTTGAGTGAGGAATTCCCCATCTTCCATAGACAGTTTAGGAAGGCTGTCACAGAAGATGTGAGGCCGAGGAGTTTCACAGCATCTGAATTTATCTCTGAAAAATCGCCAAGCCTCCTTTTTCATAGTTGGGGGATCAGAAACCCAAACCCCATTCACCTCAAATCCATTAATACGGCCCGAACAAAGACTTTGGTTAATAATCCCATGGAAGAAAGAAGTGTTCTCGTCCCCTTCTAGAGCCCATCTAGCTCTAGATTTCTGTTGAAGATCGCAACAAATATCACTTTGGATTCTGGACAAGTTGGCCCTCTGGACGGCCCAGTCATTGAGATCGTCATCAGAGAGGGGGCGATACTCCGAGAGCTCATCATACAAATTACATACAGACATGGCCTCCCTGATTTGCGCAGTCTCTGCCTCCTTACAGCCCCTCACCCAATTTTTAAGGGCCTCATTCACCTTCCTGAGTTTGGCAAGAAGAACCTCATCAGCTCTTCCATACAGGGCACATCCATTCCAAGCATTCCTAACCACCGAGTCCAACCCTTCCTTTTTGAACCAAGAACAGAAAAACCGAAACGGGGTAGGCCCAAAATCCACAACCGAGCACTTTAAGATTAAAGGGCAGTGATCCGACCAAAGTCTCGGGTGGGCAACAAGCGAAGCATAAGGCCACCTACACATAAACGAAGAGCTAACAAAAATACGGTCAATTTTACTAAAAGATTTACCGTTCTTGTGCGAGTGGGTGAATTTCATGCCACCCATGTTGTATTCAACCAGGTCAGCTTCATGAATAAAGGAATTGAAGGTAGCAGCGCTTGAAGGATCGAATTTAGAGTTTAGCCGATCTTCAGGAACCCGCACTTCATTAAAATCCCCCGCAACAATCCAATTCTCATCCAAATCAATGAACTGTAACATTTTCTCCCACAGTCTCTTCTTAGCTTTGGAGCTTTGAGGGGCATAGACATTTGCGATATTGAGACAGTTTGAAGACCCAAGAAGACGGCCTTTCACGATGACGAAATTATTATCCCGAATGATCTCGCTGTGCTTAAAAACTGATGGGTTCCAAGAGCAGCCAAGACCACCCGAGCGGCCACCGGCATCGACCCACACATTCATCGCACCATCTTTTCCCCAAAGTTTTTTGAACGGAATTTTCGAACCATCAGCTAATTGCGTCTCTTGAAGGCAGATAAAGCTTATCCGATGCTTAGCCCTTAACCCATTAATCCAGGAGAATTTCTTCAAATCTCCCACGCCACGAATATTTATCGAAAGCAGATCCATTTAAAGAACTTTGCTAACACCACAATCCATTACCATATCAGACACCCTGGATTGGAACCCATCCAGATTAATGCCCACACAAGCATTAATCCTGAGCGTTTCTAAAACTTCATCGGCCAAAGCAATATCACGAAGCTCTTGCGATGTGAAAGACTGACCCTCCGATGGCCGGAGCAGGGAACTACCTGCCGCCGGTCCCGAATTCACCCCAGTGTTCTCTTGATTCCCTTTTCTCCTTTTCCTATTTCCCTTAGAGCGGACCTTCCTAGAAGGTTCGAGATTCAAGTTTAGGCTAGGCGCTTGGGAACACGAGTCCGAGACCGCCCCCAAAACAGGAGAAAGAGAAAGCCCAGTATTCTCTGGGGAAGAAAGCGGGCTAATAGATCGAACTCTTTTTTGGTTAGGCCCAACACCAGGCCCAGCATCACGAACACCCGGCCCACTGGAGGAAAATTGATGCTGGGGCCCAGTCTGCATGGGCTCGTGCTCTGGAACATCATCATTGCGATTGGGAATATGCGAAGCCTCATGCGCATGCATAGAAGGATCACCGGAAGTCGAGGAGACAGCCGCCCCATCGCCACCCGACTTTTTATCTTCAACCGGCGACTCCGACGAGGCCGCCGGATCAATACCATTACCGGTGACAAGATCGATAAAATCCGGAGCCCAGTCCTCAAGGGTTTCATCAACTTCACACAGGAATCGACGTCCTTTCCAAACCACAGCCACTGTTTCCTTGATCCTGGCTCCATGGCTTACAAGCACCCCCACTCTGCTCTTTGACATGTTACAGTCGTAAGAGTCCGCATCAGATGACTTAACCACCATACCAAATTTCCGGCCAATCTCATCAAAAACCACCGAGTCCCAAATCTGAGGGGGTAAGCCCCGGATGTTTAGCCATGCAATTCTTTCCGGAGCGCCGGCCTGACCAGTCCATCGTTCCAGCTTCGAAAACCAGTCCGACCAGATGTGATTATACTCAAGAAAAAGGTCCCTAGCTTCCATATCCGGGAATGTAAGAAGCACAAAAAATCCTCCAAGGTATCGAGCTTCACAGTCCAATACCGAAACCAGTTTCATAAGTTTATGCAGATTACAAAGGTGGGAAAGGTCAACCATCGTACCCAATAGAGCTTTATTTTCCCATTCACACCAAAAAGCCGTTATCCTATCCCCCACATCCACAATCTTTTGTTTTCCATTCGCCGCATGACCCAGCACGGCACCAACAAAGGAGGATCCCCCCACCCACGAGTTTGCCCAAGGTGCTGGTTTACTGTTCTGGATAGGCAGTTTTACCCCACCCGAATGTCTTGTCGGAGGAGGCTCCATCACAATCCTCTGACCCTCCCGATTGAACTTTTCCAAGTTGGCAGAAAGTTTTAGGTTGCCAACCCTAACCTGCCGAATTTTATCTTCGAGAGCCCATTTATCCTTGACATTCTGGAACTTGACAAACCCAAACGTCTCTCCAGATCTGCTCTTCCTCCTAGATATGTAAACATCTACCACTTTTCCCAACTTATCACACTTCTCCCATATCTCGTCCCTCTTGCAATCATCAGGGAGGTTGGAAATGTAGTAGGTAACAACATTTTCAAACTCCGGTGAGTCATTTTTCTTCCCGGACCGCCGCTTCTCCACCTTCGTCCACCCAGACCTTTCCTCTCCCATTTTCTTACCTAAAACACCACCACAATACCATCTACTTTTATCATTGTCATATTTTTGGTAAATTTGGAATTGCACTTTGAAATAACTATACACGAACCGGAATTTATGACCCTCATCATCACCGGCCTTTGACCTCCGCTCACACAAACCATGGTCATCGCGATCCCAACGCCATCGGCATCTGCCCATCATTGCCGCCAAACCGACACCTTGACCATTACCGCCTCCATCCTGCCAGGTATCGCCACCAACATCACCTACCGTTTTTCGTTAGTCATGGGTGGGTCTGATGTTGAAATCGGGTTCACAGAAACCTATTGTGTTTTAAAATTTTATTATAATTATATATAAAATTTTGAAGTGAACCGATAGATATTATTATGAGAGAATCCTATAATTCTCATAGTCTAATTGGTAAGTACTATTTTTCTACCCTACACTTATCAAGTTCGAATCCCAATTTTACAATATATTTTATTTGGTAATTCAATTATTTTCTGTTAGTGTTGTTGTTCACAAAGTATAATTTACTTTTCTTTTCTTAATAGTGAATTACAAATTTGTCTTATAGGTTTGGATGTTTTGATTTTTTTACCTTACTAATAACAATGTATGTCATTTGAACTTCATAAAGTTTCACTTAAAGTCTTTTGGCCTAACCAATCTTATACCGAGTGTCCTTTGACCGTTTGGTGTAACGAACAAAATTAGACCAAAAGACACTAAGTGAAACTTTGTGAAGTTTAAAGGACATCTTGTGTTATTAGTTAAGCTAAATGATAAAAATTGCAAAACGTGAAAAACTAAATGTGACAAAATTTGTAATTAATGTAGTAAGCTACAAAGTCATTAAACTTATAGAAAGTTTAACTTATTTAGCTCGTGTTCAACTTAATTACACATTTAAACTCATTTTCTCAAGAACATACTAAATATAAAAACTAATTAAATATACTTTGTACTCATATCGGTGTATGTCCAATATAATTAATATCAAATAGAGTGAACTTAAAATACACCGGTCAACGTCTCCCTCCACAATCATCGCCGGGCCCGACCACTGCATTGACTTGAATCGTTGCACACTTGCACCAACTGGTAAATTTTTATGTCTGGTTCAATGAAATAGGAGCATCTAATCTAACCCAACTAAACCAAAAATATTGACATTTGGTGACGAGAATGATATCGGGTGGGATGACAAAGATAAAGTGGGTTTGCGAATGCGACATTAGTGAGGATTCGGAGATTCTAATTCCTTTTGTTGACTTCATCACAATTTGAAAAGAGTTTGGGGCCCTTTGTTTTATAAAATTCGTTAAAATTTGAGGGAATTGGAATAAAACGAAATTGGATTTGAAATTAGAATTTATAACCAAAAATGGAAGTTTAAGGAATTTGCATGGTGAGGCGGAGACTTGCGTCATGCTAATCAAGCTGGGCAAATCAAGGTGGTCGGCTATTCGGGTTGAGGAGCGGGTCTGGTTGGTTAGGTCCATCCGGATTGTGCGGCAAGTCGAGTTGGTTAGGTCCAATCGGGTCGTGCGGCGGGTTGGCTTGGCGGGTTGGGTCGGAGGGGGCCGAACTGAGGGGCTATGTAAGGCAGGTGGTGAAGCCGAACGCGGGCCGGTTCGGGGTCGGATGTCAGACGAGGTCGGTCTGTTTGGTCCATTTATCCGTGCGGTGAGTTCGGTCGAGTCGGGTAGTTTGTATGACGACTGGAGCCTAGTCAGGTTAGGCGACGGGTCCGGTCTAACCGGGCGGGTCAGGTAGGCTACTCTAGACGACGAATTGGGTCATGCTGGTTGATGGGACCGATGGGTCGGGGTTCCAGGTTAGGTTAGGCAACGAGTCTAGTCTGGTCCGGTTTGGCGGGTTAGGTCGGGTAAGGTAGCGGTCGGGCTGGGTCTGTAGGGTCCGAATGTGCCAGGTGGTTGCTCGGGTTGGGTCATACGGCGACCACGTCATGTCCGGAGGCGGGTCGGGTTGGCTGGTTCAGACGACGGCTCAGTTGGGCGGCACATGTCATAGTAATCCAATGCTTCGGTCGGGAGGTGATATGTTTATGTACCAAGACTTAGATTGGGCACTAACATTTATCGGTGTAGGATGATGTTGAATTTTCATAATTAGAAAGGAATATGAAATCCATAAAATGAAGAAATTTTATAGAATTTAAGCAAATTCTAATTCCCAATACTTTATAAACCAAACACATCAAAAATAGTGTAACACCCCTTCCCGTTATAAACACTGATTTAGTTGTTTAAAAATACGGTCAAAAAATTCCGTTTATATTACTTATTAAAATCAGGCTATAACACCCTAATCTCAAAACAAGTTAACCTTTAACTTCCATTGTTTATTAGAGTTGCATCGGAACTTAATCATCGAAGACATCCACCAAGTATCCACACTTCCAAAGGTTTGGTGTTCGGTTCCAAAAGACTCCACGCTCGACCAGGACCCGTCATTCCCGCCCACTACCTGCCATTAACACTAGTAACACGTTAGTATAAATGACAACTATCCATTTAACCTTCAACTAGAACTACAAACATGAAAACAACCATCAAACTTGAAACTTGAATTCCAAATGTATCGCTTAGAACAAAAGTTGTTTTAGGTGATACGCTTGTTTTCGCAAGCGTATCGCTTGCTGCAACTATTGCTTCTTTTTTTTTCACAACAGCTCAAAACGGCCGGGGTGGGTTTCAAAACGGCCGTTTCGACATTCTGTCATTTTTTTAATCCCACTTCCAGCCATTCTACTACCCCCCCCTCTATTTTACCTCAAATCGCCCAAACATAAATTTTTCCTGCAACTTGTGAACATCAAAGAGCAAGGTTTCTAACATAAAATTCACATTCCATAAATTTTCATCAATAAGCTTACCGAGCCAACCCGTTAAGCCTCCAACCCAAGGTATTTCTTACTTTCACCCAACTAATAGTTCAATAAATCATCTTTAACATACGCATTACTTAAGTAAACTATACTACTCAAGTATGCATCAATTCACACTATACCACTCAACTGACTAGCATGAGCTTGCTAGTTGCATACTTCCCTTGCTACAAGTTTCCTTGTAACAAGTTAGCACACTCACCCGAAGGTGCAATCACTTCTTTTGGTTATTGCTAACCTCTTCCCCATCCAAGATCACTTGGATACCTTCAAATCACACTTAACCCATACGAGTACCGTATTGACTAACCTTAATGGGTCAATCACTTTCTACTTTCATTCTTTCCTCAATCAAGAACATGAACCAAAACATTTCACTTTCATGGCACTAACCATTTCATACTATTAATTCTACTAAAACATATAACACATATCATATTTCTACATATTCAATTGACACCCTATGTTACTCATCTTAACCCAAAGTGGGTCATACAATCATGATTTACATCTCACATCTTAGCTTACCCATCATTACCCTGTCGGGTCATATTTACACATTTATTATAACACTCTATGGTAATATCATTCTTACTCTAACAGGTCATTCTCTATATTCATACCCAGACGAGTCATTCGTTACAATCCTACTCAAAAAGGGTTATTTATTACAATACTACCTAAAAGGGGTTATTTATTACAATCATACCCAAAAGGGGTCATTTATTACAATCGTACCCAAAAGGGGTCATTCAATACACTCTTAACCCAAACAGATCATTCATTACAATGTTTACCCAAACGGGTCATTCAACACACTCATAACCCAAACGGGTCATTCGTTTTCAATCTTTACCCAAACGGGTCATTCAACACACTCTTATCCTAAACGGGTCATTCATTTCAATTTTTACCCAAACGGGTCATTCAACACACTCTTAACCCAAGTGGGTCATTCATTTCAATCTTTACCCAAACGGGTCATTCAACACACTCTTAACCCAAACGGGTCGTTCGATTTAATCTTTACCCAAACGGGTCGTTCAACACACTCTTAACCCAAATGGGTCATTCATTCAATCTTTACCCAAACGGTTCATTCAACACACTCTTAACCCGTTCAATTCAATATTTACCCAAACGGGTCATTCATCACACTCTTAACCCAAACGGGTCATTCATTTCAATCTTTACCCAAACGGGTCATTCAACATACTCTTTACCCAAATGGGTCATTCAATTCAATCTTTACCCAAACAGGTCATCCAACACACTCTTAACCCAAACGGGTCATATTGCACACTTTTTCACACAACATACTTCAATCATACACTCTTAACCCAAACGGGTCATTTTACACACTTTTACAAACATTCACATATCCTACTTCATTTATACACTCTTAACCCAAACGGGTCATTTTACACACTTTTACACACATCATACTTCAATCATACAATCTTAACCCAAACGGGTCATTTTACACACTTTTACATACTTCACATATCATACTTCATTTATACACTCTTAACCCAAACGGGTCATTTTACACACTTTTACACACATCATACTTCAATCATACAATCTTAACCCAAACGGGTCATTTTACACACTTTTACATACATCATACTTCAATCATACAATCGTAACCCAAACGGGTCATTTTGCACACTTTTACACACATCATACTTCAATCATACGATTTTAACCCAAACGGGTCAAAACTATCTATCTTCATCTCCTCATCTATTACCATAGTCAACTAGTTCATCGTTTACTTCTATTCTACAGGGGATAGTTATTCATGCTAGAAAATCACTATACCATTCGCATACTTTGTATCGAATTTAAACCCTCTTAAATGTTATCTCAATCTTCAAGCTTGGAGTTCCTTGATGGTTTTCTTTCCAACACCTTCACCTATAATATACTAGAGAATTTAGATAGATAATACATTCATATGACTATCTAATACTCAAGTAATACTTCATAACTCAACCTAGCGCAAAACTACCTACTTACAAACTTCATATCTCAACTAGGCATTTTCACAAACACTTGGCATGCGTAAAAACACCTAATCTATCACATACATATCATACATAACAAATCACTCCAACCTTGTTTATTTGCATTCTTAGTCGCAACATAATGTCAAATTGATGGTCTATACCACATAACCAAGCATCCTTAGCATCTATATAAGCAACTCTAACCCATCAACATATATATACATCGAATTCTAGTAATGGAGTTTAACCCATTTTGCAACATGAATCTAGTCATAGCAAAATCAAACATGCAAGCTATATCCATGGTTTACTCATTCCTTCTAATACACAAACAACTAAAATCATGCTTTAATTTAGCCAACAAGATGAAATCCTAATTGACTAACACCAAGATGGAAACTTACTTGACAACTTAGTTTGAATGGAGAAAGAAATTTGCATAAGCTCCCAGAACCTCACTAGAATTCGAAGTCTCCATCAAATTTCATCCAATTTTGCTCCAAGAATCGAATTGGGATTGAATCCCTAGCTCCTCCTCCTGTAACTCACGTTCTGTGATTTTCTCCATTTGGGGAAAACCATAATTTTCTTTTTAATCACTTAATTTCATACTGCACCCCTCTAAAATAGCCTTTTTGCTAGTTTTAACCACTTGCTTATATTTTTCACATAACACCCTTACCTTTGATGGATTTTGTATAAGTTACGTATAACTTTAGTAACTAACTATTCTCTTTCATTTTGGGTCATCATATAAAACACCCATCATCCCAATAGCACCGCGTATCTTAAATAGATTATTTAACTTCATATCGGGTTTTGGATGTTACAAATAGAATTCAAATTCAATTCAAACGAATTTGATGAACCAAACACATTATGAAATTAAATTCAAATTCCAATTTTACTAAAATTTAACAAAATCTTACGAACCAAACGGGCTCTATATGTTAATCTAATATAGATTCTAATTTAAAGTTAAAAACCTAAAAAATTAAACCAGATATTGATTCGACGAGATGGTTTCAACGCCACTGAAATAAGTTTAATTAAACTTCGTTTAAAGTGGTTCCTCATGATTTCCCTGTTTTTAATGTTCCATTTTAAACCTCCTTCTATTTACATAATCGACATATCATTTTACTAATGTCAAAGTTATCTCCTAACATGCTACAAACACCTCCTTTAGGAATCGTCCCGTGAGTCTAGAGGTGCACAAATGGGTTTTTTCGTAACCGGTTCCGGTTACAAAATTGAATCTGAAAAATTGGTTTTTCTAGTAACCGGTTAGGGTTCAAACTTCAAATCGGTTTCTTCGCCCAAAATGTGCCCCCCCACTGGAACCATTTTTGGGCCGGTTGGAAACCGGTTAATGTGGACCGGTTTTACTAACCGGTTTTCGGTTAGGACGGAACTGATCTTTTTTGTTTTTGTTTTTTTTTCTTAAAAAATCACCTACAACTTATTAAAAAAACATAAAAAAATTACAACTTTTTATTGCATACTTAAATAGAAAACACACCAAACACACCAAACATGAAAGAAAAATATCGAAAGAGTTTAAAATCCATAACATCCAAGATGAAAACATGAAAACAAACTATTTTATCTTTATTCTTCGTTGAAATTCGGGTTCGTTTACTCGTTTGAGTCCCCCGGGCTAGATGAACCGGACCTCAAGTAGTAGTCCCATCTGGCTTCATCATCGATCATTCCCGGGGTCAATCCACTAGCAACTTTCTCATCATACAATTCGCCTTCGTACTCTAACTCTCCTTCAACTACTTCAAGTGTAGCAACGTTTTGAATCCTTTCTACACCATCCTAGTAATTCTTCAAACATATGGACATCTCAACCGAAGCCGGAGTAAGCCTTCTCCTCATCAACGATATCACCCTGCCACTAACAGAAAAAGCCAACTCCGAAGCTACCGTGGAAGCTTGGACCATTAGTAAATCTCGAGCCATGATGGAAAGCACAAGGAAACTATCTTCCTTTGCTTTCCACCAAGCCAACAAGTCAAAGTTTTTAAAACCCGACATCCCAATCCCCGATAGAAAATCGGTCCCCACATACCTTCCAAGTTCGTTAATCGGAGTGTTACCCCTTAGCCTTTTAGCATTTGTGTTTCAAAACATGTTATAAAAGTTCACAAATTGATCGGTGCTACTACAAGCACCCGCACCTGAATGTTGTGTTTTTGTTGCCTCATAGCTTCATGAATGGTTGATGTTTGACCAACTTAGCAACATACACATCAAACAAGCTTGCAAGATCTTAGTTAAATTTATTTCTTAATTTTGTATCAATGTTTGCTTCAATGGTATACAAATCCAAAGAGTAACATATATTTTCAACTAACGTTTCGGTCCTGCCCACATTTACGCAAGGGTGTAAGGCGGCGACACAAGCAATAACCGCCGGCATCTCTTAAAAATACGTGATAAAATTTTCTTGCATTGGTTTGACCGTTTCGGGAAAAGGTGATGACATAAATGAAAAATCGTTTAATTGTTTAGACATCACATACAATTGGTTTAAAACTAATGGACTAGTTGGGTAATAAACTCTCGATAGTAAGGTTGTTCACGTTTTGAAACACATGTAGCAACTTTGTTAAGTTTTCAACAAGAGACCATTGATCAAGAGTAAATGGTACAAGTTTAGAATGTCTTGAACAAAGATCGTTATGATATGACCTAAAACTATCTTTTTGTTGGATTGCCTTCTCAAACATGCTACAAGTCGAGTTCCATCTAGTAGGTACGTCCCAATTTGGACCTAAACAAATGGCATTTGCTTGTTTACACTATTTTCTATAGGCATTATGCCTACTTGGTTTACTAAAAACATCCGACATCAATTTTCTAAAAACTTGAATTATTGGGTCAACAACCTTTAAACCATCTTGCACACACAAGTTGATTATGTGTGCAACACAACGACTATGAAAAAACACAAATTGGTTTACATTTTAGTTGTAGTTGTCGTATGGCACGCATGTTATTGGACGCGTTATCAAAAGAGATTAAAAATAAATTTTCTTGTAAACCAAAAACCCGAATAACTTTGTCAATTTTATGAAATATATTTTGACCCGTGTGAGGAAAATCAAGTTGTTCAAAAGCTATTGTTCTTTTCATCATTTGCCATTCACCCGACATGACCCAATGAGCGGTCACACAAATGAATGACTCGGGAGAACCATGAGGAGTTGACCAACAATCGCTAGTTAAGTTCACACGTGTTTATAGTTTAAAAAAACCTTCAATTATATCATTTTTTGCCTTTTTTTATAGTTTCAATCAATCACGTCTACGGGTGGTGCAACTTACATGGGTGTAGCGAGGTTGAAGATGCTTTTGAATGAGCCGAGTCAAGCGATCGTTGTTGAAGTGGTTGAACAACAAACTTTGTTGAATCACGAAACTCGCCATTGCTTGGCGAGTTTGCTCAAGATCATAGATGAACATTCCTCCTTTATTAGACATCGTTGATTAACCTTGAAGGAGTCGCGCCTTGAGAACTTGACAATGAGGATGCTCGATGTGTAGCCTTAAAATTCGAGTTTGCATCTTTTCCCAATAACTTCCCGCACAACTTGCACCGAGCTTTCTTTGGACCCGCCATCATAACACACTTATCAAAATGTTGCCAAAGTTCCTTCTTTCAATTCGTTGGAACAACTTTAAGAACGATGTTCTCGGAAAGTTCACTGCCGCAAGCATGAGTGGTGTTAGAACTTGAAGTTGCCATTTGAGATTTTGAGAGTTTATGAGTGTTTGAGATATTAGAGAGAGTAAAGATTTGTGTGTGGATCAACCTCAAACATTCACCAAGTATTTATAGTGGTTTGGGGGGGGGGGGGGGTGTTCAAAATACCAAGAAAAGTGCAAAAAAAAAAAACAGCCCAACATCTCTTTTAACGGTCATATAGCCGTTTACATGCCCAGACGCTCCTAACTGGTTTGCAACCAGTTTTTTGATCGTTTTTGTAACCGGTTCCAATAACCGGTTGTGCCGATCGAATCCCATAACCGATCTAAAACCGGCGGGTAGAGTTCCAACCGAACCGGTTTTAGGCGTAACCGGTTTTGGTTTTTTTTTTTTTTTTTTTTTTAATCGGTTGGGTAACTGGGTTTTTGCCCACCTCTACGTGAGTCATCCAACGTATCAATATAGTCCGCTTTCTCCCAAAGTCGTAATAATTCCGGCTCACGGTTCTATCATGTGAAGTCTTATATAAATAAATACGACTCATAAAAAAGGTAATATTAGTTAGAGGGGGTAAAGTTCATGTAAGAACCATTATCTATTTTAAGAACTTAAGAACCAACTTAAATGAGGGATAATTAAGTAATTTTGTGCTTTCTTTTTAATTCCTCCACTATATTCTATTGTACAAACTTGTAAGAATTAAGAGAAAATTATTTCAAATAAAGTTTTTTGGGTAATTTGATATTCTTTTAATTTAATTTCATATATATCCACCCGATGACTTAAAAAAAAGTTTTTTTTTTTTTGCCTGTCTGACTATGTTGCATATATGCAACATATGAAACATAAAATGTTGCATATATGCAACATACAATGTTTCATATGTTGCATATATGCAACATACCATGTTGCATAAATGCAACATTATATGTTTCATATGTGCAACATGGTATGTTTCATATGTTGTATATGCAACATACCATGTTGCATATATGCAACATTATATGTTTCATATGTTGCATATGTGCAACATTATATGTTTTCATATGTTGCATATATGCAACATAGTCGGACTTACAAAAAAAAAACGATTTTTGTTTAGTTTTTTGATTTTTTTAGGTCGTTAAGTTGTCATTATGTGTATAGATATGAAGGAAAAAAGAAGAAGAAACATAAAAATTATCTAAATAACCTTTATTCAATTGAAATTTAATGGTTCTTACATTAGTTCTTAAGTTCTTACAATAATATTGGTTCTATCATGTGAAGTCTTATATAAATAAATACGACTCATAAAAAAGGTAATATTAGTTAGAGGTGCCCAAATACGGATTTTTGGAAACCCAATTCGTGGGTTGATGGACTGAAGCTGTCCTTGGTCCGTTTACGTAATAAACAAGTTTTATTAGCACATGTCTCTTGGTGGATTCTTAGTTAGAGGGCCCAATACGGATTTTTGAAAAACCGGTTCTGTGCATATTCAACGAGTTAAAACCGGGTCAGTAAACTGGTTTCATGGCTTAAAAATTTGAATATACAAAACCGGTTCGGGTATTGAAAATTCAAGCAGGTTATTTTTAAAAACAATATTTTTAATAATTATATAGTTAATTATGAAGGATGTGGAATAGTTAATTTTTTTGGATTTGATTTTTGTCACTGAAAGTTTTCATTTGTTTTAGACAAGTGGGTCGACCCGCGCTTCGCAGCAGAGTCGGACCGCTTTTAAGAGTCCGTTAGCCAAACCATTAGAGATACGGGTGGTATGGTACCTATTTCATAAGTAAAATCTCAACACAAACGTAAGATGGTTAAAGCAAGGAAGACAATTGCAAGAAAAATAAAGTAATAAAACTCCAACCATCATGAAAAAAATATAAACACAGAAATAGACTAAACACTAAAACCAAATGAAAAAATAAACATACATACTTATTTTTCAAAGGACTATAAATTGATAGCATTTGTTAAATTGAATAGGCTATAAATTATCTAACCTGCCATAACTCTCCCAACCCAATGTCCCCATATCCTATTTACCAACATAGAAAAACAAATTAAATTGAATGTTATAACTTATAGAGAAAGTCAATGCACTTTATACTTTATAACCATGAAAAACTCATATCCATTTGTGTAAGACCCTGACCTCGATTGGTATTGGTGTTGCTCTCAATTGGTATTGGTGTTGCTGTTGCTTTTATCAATTCTTAATTGATTCGTCATTTGTTGCCTGCAATGGAGAGCCAGTAGTTGTAAGGATCTTTTTGTTTACATTTTTCCTTAGCTACTAATTAGGTTGTGGTGCATATAAAAATGCCTTGAAGAAGTTGCAACCTGCAAGAAAAGGGCCAGGCTTTCACCTAAATAACAAATTAGGTTGTGGTGCATGTAAGTGAAAACACATCAGAGAGGAACATCATAAATCAAAATCAAACGCCACATTTGTTCATTAGATTTCATTTTACCCTAAATACAAATTAACCTAAGAATAGAAGATGTGACATCCGAGAATTCCAAGGTTAACTTCCGTTAGACAATCTCCGTTAGTTACGTTATAAGTGTTAACTTAGTAACTAATGCTTAACTAGGCCGAATACGTCCACGACCTTTGGTTGATCACCAAACCCGTCCATATGTGTTTATTTATTTATTTATTTATTACAGCTATGTGGAGTTATGTGCAACGTGATTTAAATGCATGATTATTATCAAAAGCATGACTATTTGTTTACTTGTTGAATTATGTGACAAATCGCTTAAATTGTGTATTTATGTATTTATTATTATTAGCATGACAAATTGCTAAATGTGTATTTATGTGATAAATTGTCAAATTGTCTAGCTTAGTAATTAAGTGTATGCATACATGTTAATCATGGGCTAATGATGGACTAATCATTAGGGCCCAAATCCCAATGAAAGCCCACCAAAGTCTAGGTATTTAAATGAAATAAAAACCCTAAATGGTCATTTTTGCATACATCACCACAACACACACACACACACTCCCATTCTCTCTTGAATCATTTCTGGTCAGCCCTGAACCACCAAGGATCACCGAGATCTCAGCCTCGAACCATCATCCATCGAGCTTGGAAAACCCAACCGTGAGTCCCATGAACCTTTTTATGCCTTTCTTATGTGTTTTACTTTAAAGCATGACCAAATCTCCATGAAATCGTGTATGCTTCTGATATGATGCTTAGAAATGTTAGATCTAGCATAAAGATTGAAACTTTACGTGTAAAATCATGCCATAATGAAGATCCATGCTAGTTAGGTCGTTTTATGCTTAAAGGTGTTCTTGGAGATTTGATGATGAAAATCCATGTTTAAGGTGTTAAATTTGCTTGTTTAATGTTGGTAAATGTTTATGCATGCTAGATACTGAATTATATGAAGTATGGAAGCCATCAGAATGATTTTTTGTCAAATTTACGAGTTTTTTGCGACCAGCGAAACTGACAGATTCGTTAGGCGAAACTGTAGTTTCGCAAACTGTTTGAATCTTCATCCAGCGAAACTATAGTGTCGCCTGTGAAACTAAGTGTATTGCTCGAACGAAACTACCGAGCGAAACAACCATAGACTCCTGAACGAAAGTTCAAATTAGTTTCGAGCGAAACTAGATAGCGAAACTGTGCCATCAGTTTCGAGCGAAACTATGTAGCGAAACTGTGCCTTATATGAACGAAAGTTCAAACCAGTTTCGGGCGAATCTAGCCAGCGAAACTGTGTCATCGGGTATACCCTAGCGAAAGTGCTGCCCGTGCACATAGCGAAACTGTGTAGCGAAACTGTGGCCAGACCAAAACCCAACTTGTGCAACTTATTTGAATGTTATGCCATGACTTACATGATTATGCAATAATGAAACATGCTTTGATTTATGAGTAATGTGAACCCTCGTTTATGATCAACCATCGGTGTCGTGTGTCGGTATGTCGAGTCGTAGTTCCAACGTACTATGTTATGGGCCATAGTGACGTAGTTAAAGTTTAGACACAACCTAACACCTAAGACCTTAATGTGATTATTAGGTCTTCGTTAGCAATCATAATTGGATTATTTGAAGTGTAAGCTGAGCAACCTAAGGTGAGTTTCACTAACCCTTTAATTGTGAGCCCGTTTGGGTCACAACGAATTTATTTAACGAAAACAACGCTGACACTTTGAGGTATTGCCAAATGGAATATCTGTTATGGAAGTTGGAGTGTTTTATGGGAACACTTGCAACTGTCCATCCTTGGGGTTTCAAATGAAATCCGCAACCAACTATTTAATACTTAAACTCATTTGGGATTTCAAATGAAATCCGGAACAACCATTTTGACACTTAAACTCTTTTTAGGATTTCAAATGAAATCCAGAATAAACGGTTTTAATATGACTAGTATAGGTTAAAGTCTAAACCAATGATATCACATGATTTCTAAGGATGCCTTAAAACTTAAAAGTCCTCAACAATTTAGTACCATTAATTTGCGAAGCGAGGGGATGTTGGGTAGATCTACTGAGGGTTTGACAAACCCTGCTCCGCGGTACACAAATGTGTAGCCAACCGGTTGGAGGCCGAACGGAGTACAATATCAGCCTATTTTAGTTGTGGGTCCCATGAGGAACGCAACTGGAGGCACCAACCATCGGCAAATGCCGAACTCTGTTACGTCAGCTTTGGTACGAACTTCCTTAGTGCATGGAAACCGGATTAGCTACCCGCGATATCGGTTGACCGCTTTAATCTTTACTTAACTAGTGCATATTTGATAACTCAACACTTGGCAGTTGTTTTGCAAAACTATTACTTACTTATATGTTGATACATACGCTTATGAGACCGGGCCGCTGCATGACATGCCCACTGTGAACTCACCAACCGTTAGGTTGACACTTGTGTGGTTTTCACTTTTGCAGATCGCTGAGGAGTATCCACCGGAGGTTGGCATGGCACCCGAAGTTACTTATTTCATTTTGAACTTAAATTCGGGAATTTATCAACAATTTATGTTTTGTAATTTAAGCACGTGGTTAGTGCTAAGATACTCATGTTTTTCTTTCCGCTGCAAACTCTTAAACTGTTTTATGATGAATGTTTGGACTTTACTCTGATTCGTTTAGTATTTGTAACTAATGGTTGTGGTCCTGGTTTGCTCGCACCCCTTAACAGTATAAACTCCGTTAGTGGTTAATTTAAGGGTGTGACAGAAGAAAATAAAATTAAAGTGCTAAATTCCTTTGTACATTTGATTATTCACACCGAAGATCAAATATATAATCAGTTTTACTGCTATAGTTATTTTCAATGAAAGTCATTAATTAAATCAAAATTTATAGCCGTCATAATAAAAGGCGATTAATGGAGCATTTTGCTAGCGATTAAAGAAAGAAATGCATATTTAGTTTTCTTACGCACCTTCTTGCTTACTTTCACTATAACTTTGCCACGGTGTAACCTTCTCAAGGCCAAATTTCTTCATCAATACACAAAATTACGTATAAAAAAAAAGCATAAGCTCATGTTGGGGAAATCTCATACTTTATCTGCAAATGAATACAAATAGGATTTATAAGAAGGTGATGCAACAACTCTTTCAACCCTGGACCATGTTTGTTTACATATGTTTACTTCATGTAAAAAAAGTTATATTCATGTTAATATTAGCACAAAAGTTAACTACATATATATGTGATGTTTTTAAATCCTATATAACTCTTCTTTTCACTTTTAACCGGAGAGGAACTATGCATCAAACTAAATCAACATTAGATTATTTATTTTGACAATTAGGTATGTCAGATTATGAAACATGTGAGCATGCACTACCATTTCTTAAAATTGCATATATTGATTTAATGCGAGAAAGATACTTTTCAATTCATTTGAAATACCTCACACCCGCTTGAGGAATGCCGCTTCCATCCTTCAAGATTTATAAAATGCAGTGAGGTTAATTCTTAAAAGAAATATGAATTTGACAATTACCTAGTAACTTTAAGCAGATAGTTTCAATCTTCTACGTTTGTTTTTACAGAAGGGGTTGCTAACGGTTGCACATTCACCCATTTATAACCTGCAACACAAAATTAACATAGATTTTAGTTTGCTTTTTAAGGGCAATTCAGATACTCATTATACTACTTCTTTCCACACTAAATTATCAAATTGATCATTATCACCATATCCAATCGTCCTCATCAGTAACTAACTGGGGCATAAGCACTACCAATACATAGTTTTCAAACAATCTGAATAAGTTCTCAGCATAATTGAAGTAAAATTAGTAATCACCAATTCATCATAATCCCCTTAATAATTTGGTGACAACTGAAATAACAAAAAGTGCTAAATCGGTAATAGTACATTTTACCTAACAATTGGAGACTTATGTCGCAGATGCTTAGATTTCTTTGATGATGGAGACATGAAAAGAGAGAAAAAGCTTGCAGATTTCTTACAGCTTACAAAACGAAGTGACTTTATCTTTGTCTGAAGTCGTGTCGTTTAGCTCTTGTAAATCCATGTGCTATTATGGCTCTTGTTAGTAAATAGTCAGTCGTTGGTCGG
Source organism: Deinandra increscens subsp. villosa (assembly GCA_039602395.1). Classification (NCBI taxonomy): domain Eukaryota; kingdom Viridiplantae; phylum Streptophyta; class Magnoliopsida; order Asterales; family Asteraceae; genus Deinandra; species Deinandra increscens. The sequence goes on along the minus strand of JBCNJP010000024.1, from coordinate 51,177,549 downwards.
TAAAAACCCTAATTAGAATGGGTGTGAAGATGATGGAATCGAGTCAAAAATGTGTAAATCAAACCCTCACCTTCAATATAGAAGCAAATTAAAAGAACGATCAGAAGAAGCAACACAACAACACAGAGAAGGAAGATCCGCAGACTAGAGACGGGCTCAGATGTGACAATCTGTCTTTTCAGGTCTTTCCTGACTTTAAATGAATTTAAACTACTATAAATGCGTTGTGAACATTTATGTGTTGACTATGTTGACTTTAGCAAATTAGGGTTTTGTATAACCATCACCATACAAGCATGCACTTAAAGTCTTGGCGTTCGATATTTCTAAGATTTTATGTAAATCGTACGTTATGATTTCATGTGAACGTTTCCTCATTTTATGTGGTGATTGAACTTACGATTTTATATGACATATATATATATATATATCTATTACTATATATAATACATATTGCCCTAAAGGGCATTTTCGTCATGAAAAATGCTTAATCCTTAAGACGCGTACAAAAGTTTATGCATCATGTACAAGTGTGTTAAGCATGAAAAAGAAACAACCCTAAATCATTACCAGCTTCTTATCGTTCAAAAAAGGAGGATATTCTTGACATTAACCAACAATCCCCATAGTTCCATACCTTCAAAAGCAGCCTTCGATCAACACGCCGTGCAGCTCTCTTCGATCTTTTCCATAGCCACCTTCGATTAACCCGCTTCTCTACCCTCTCTCCCTTCCATTGGCCAACGGGATTCTCCAGTTCCTTACTCTTCATCTTCAGACTTCGTTAAGGTGTCCATAGCCACCTTTATCTCTGCATTTACTCCTCCAAACACGCCTTCATCGAACAACCAGGAGCCGACTTCGTTATCCCCCCTTCTTCACCCTCTCTCTCCTTCGATTGGGCAACGCTTCGTTACTCTCCTTCTCATTCTTCAACCACGCTTGCTTTTGTATTGAGGATTCAAAGTGGAGGACTCTATAAACGCAGCTCTCTCACAAATCGATTTTGTTTGATGTGTTCTTCCATGAGGTTTTGGACTCATGTTTGCAGATTCATCGATCTCAAATCTGTATTCCTCATCTTCCATCTCTTTCATATCTCAAATCTGGTTTCAATCGGACGGTTTGAAATCTGGTTTCAATCGGACGTTCAAAAAAGGTACTCCTCTTTCTTTTCCGTCTCCCTCAAATCTGGTTTCTGTAGTCGATTTTGATAGTTAGGGTTCAATTTTCTGTGGCGGTTTAGGTCTTGATAAGGAATATCAGAGGTGCAAGTATCTGAAACCAACCCCTGCGGTATTTGGGTCGAATTAGAGGTTAGGGAAAGGGAAGCTCAATTCGGCCGAATTGGAGAAGAAACCTTGCTATTGGATACAATTCGTGAGGTTCGATTCTATTACGGTAAATTTCGTCTTCTTCTTAATTTTTTCTTCCCTGTTTACACGTGAGTTTTGGTTGAATTCATCCATTTCTACTTTTGGTTACTTTCATCTCATGTATGTAAGGCACTAGGAAATTAGCATGTTTTTACACAAATACTATAGACTTTGGTATAATCTGTATCCCCTTTTTATAATTGCAGAGGTAACATGCCAACTTTTTGTTGAAGACACCCTGTAAAGTAGAAAAGGGACAAGAACTTCAAAAATTGTTCCATCGATCCATGATCAGGTAAGCACCCATGGTTGATTTTCTTACACCATATCACCATATCAATCATTTAGTATATGATACTAACATAAACTGGATACATAGTTACTGCAATGCACATGAAGTATACAATGGAAGGCTGGGCTCTAAAGTGAACAACTCAGTTTTAACTTTTAAAGCAGTGTCTTATAATCCATTATTTAGAGTCAAGGTATGTTTGTTTACTTTTCTTTTACTTTTATACTTTGTACGCATGATTAGTGTAGTTTACATTTATACTTTGTATTGCTTTGCGAGCGACTAACGAAATTTACGCAACCATACAATCCATTACACACATGTGAAAGCTCTTGAAAAGAGCTTTGAGTTGGGAAACTCATTAATATCATATATGAATATTTACTAAAAAGGAGCCTTGATCACTAAAGATCCCTGTTTGTTTGATTTTCAGTGATTTTGTATTGCAGATTATTGCCGGTTTGGGTTTTTTTTAATCAACTTGACGTAGCTGAACAATCACCAGGTATGCTTTCTGGTTTATCCTTCTTCCTTTCAGCTACGTAATACACACTAAACATCATCTCTTTCAGACCTCCGAACCACCGGAACCTAATGTTTGATTATTGGGTTATTTCTTTTGGAAAACAAGAATCACCTTGCAAGGGTCGTTTGAGATTATTGCGCGTTTTTTTAACTGTTACAGGTCTGGGTTGTCAAGTATGTGGAGGTCCCATGTCAAGGCTTTTTGAAGTATGTGGAGGTCCCATGTCAAGCCTTTTTGAAGGTTAATGCTGATGACATTACTCTGGAAATGGGAGGATATCACTGTTTCAAATTAGATAAAGAGACCCCTCATAATTGCACACCTTCTCTAATCAGTGGACAAGAGGTTGAATGCTTAATCTATACATTCATCTCTCTGTTTTAATAATCCTTTGTTGCAATTTTAGTATCTAATTCTGCTTGCTGTTAGGTTTCTGGTGAGTTTCTATAGCATTTTCTCCTCCTTGTGGGGGAATAACACATTTTGCTTCATTACCATGGTGATGTGAATCGATCATATATGTTTTGTGGTTATTTTAATAAGACAATGAACTAATCTTATCATATACATCAGTCCCATTTTTTATACAATCTTTCTGTTTGCAGCTAATATTAGGGCTGGGGACCCTGTAAGGGAGTTTGGAAGCACAGGATTAGGAAGCCTTGCTTGAAAATAGGTTCCCTTTATAAAGAAGTATAACATAAATCCAAAACTCCAATGGAATTTCTCCCCAAAAAATTGACTACCACAAAGATAAAATTCTTTATATACCGTGACTTTATTAGAAATGGAATTTGTGAGTAACTGATATCACCAATAATTCTCATGGTGATTTTATTAACTTGCTAAAATTAAAAGAGATGAACTTGAGGATTCTAGAATCATGGTAACTAAATTTATGAAATGGATTATGTTTCTATAAAAAAAACACACCCTTATGGGAAAATAAGGTTGTTCAATTATCTATGTCCACATATGTTTGGATTTTTTCCCAATATATGATGCATCTTTCTGTTAGATTGTCTGCATTCACGGATCTATAGTGGTAATTTTGTAGCCTGCTGTCTCCAGTTTGGGATTTATATGTCTGTTTATGCTATGATGTTTCCTCTTTGGTCATTACAAGTGGGAACTTTTATCAGTTGTTTTACAAACATAACTTTAAATCGGGTCGTCATACTCAAAGGTTGTTTATGATATGCTAACTTCTAATGCATATCACTTCATTTTATTTATTCTAACTGTTCATAAAAGTTGACATTGGTCTTGCTAAAGTACGGTATTCATTTGTGCAGGTTTATTTTGCACCAGTTAAAAAATGAACTTAAAAGATGGTTTACTTCTGTTGGATTTATTGCAGGCAGAAATCACTCGGCCATCGCACGCATTGCATCAAATGCAACCTGGTTCTGGGCCAGTTTTATGGAGATTGTATATGAGGTATGCCATATACAACTAAACGACCCTTCTATAAACTGAGATTGACACTTACACTTACACACTTACACTTACACTTACACTTATGCCATATACAACTAAACGACCCTTCTATAAACGACCCTTCTGAAGTGCAGCAGAAACAAGCACCCAGTGAAGCAGGTAAGTATTTCAAGATTTAGGAGAACAAAAGGACTGACCAATTTTGTAAATATAATATCGTGAACAAAAGTGCTTACAAACCAGTTATTACTGTTTTAATATCGAACTGTTTACAAACTCTTTCGGTTTGTAATTAGGAATTACCAACTGTTTCATGATATGGCAAAATGGGAATGTGAATATATATTTTAAACCCACCTCTTTTTATGCTTTAAATGAAGAGTTAAATTGTTTTGCTTTGTTGTATTTCTGTAAATGAAGAGTTAAATTGTTTGCTCTTTAAGTGCTCAGCTGTTGATAGGGATTTAAATGTTGTTGAGAAAGTGTATTTTGGGAACTGAATGTGTGCTCTGCGTATAATTGTGTATTTTAGCTGCAGTCATTTGTGAAGTAGTTTTTGTGAATGCATGAATTGCTTGTAGGCTTCTAATACAGAGGGTGTACTAAATTATTAATTGGGATGTTACCAAATTGGTTATAGTTAGTCTTTCTTTTTCTTCTTATATAATCATATTAATTTGATATCTTACTGTGTATTAAGAGAGTCAAGAGACATAAGAAACATGAACATAAACAAATTGTTCTCTAATGTAGGAATAATCATAGGCCACTTCAACCCAGTTGACCTGATTTAGTTTAGTTAGTATGTTCTAAGTTAACTCATTAGACCAGACCTGTAGATTAAAAAAAAGTATAACCCAAATAAGATATGCTTCCTTTACATTATTATACATATTTTCATTATGATAAGGGTTTATGGTCCCATGATTCTTGCATTTGATTATCTTCATTGTTAACAATTTCCTTATTTAATCTCCTTCACATCACTACAGGATATGGTAATCAAGCATGGGTGCATTAGATGCGTGCAAAGGACGAAAGAGACATCCAAGTACAGCCACCAAGAAACTCCTGACTGGGTTATTTCATTTCCACCTATTGAACACATTTTACCATGTTCTTCTAAAATGAATTTTTATTTTGACCCACTAGACTTATGCTCTTCCTTTTTTTTTTTCCAGCTTAGACTTTTTTCATGTGGGACAAGCAAAGATGGTGAATCACATATTGTGGAATGGAATGAAAGTGAAGGGGCAGTGAAAAGGACGCACCATGGATTTTGTAAGAGATCTTTAGGTGCTGTTCAATTTTCTACAAAAAAAAAAACTGATTTTTGGTAGCTGGTGATGATTTGGATGTGTATTGATGCTGATGGACGTCTTTCGGTTATATCATTTGTCTCATAATATTTGTTTAGATTTATATTTTGTCTTTATTTTAAGGTGCAATAATCAATGTCGACTGCTTGGATAATAAGAATTCTTCTAATAGTAAAAAACACCTTACTATGACCAATGTTTTAAAAACCGGTTTTTTAGTTGAACCGGAAAACTTTCCGGGGCCGGTTCGACCGGTCGGACCGGTTAGACCGGTCGGACCGGTTAGACTGGCCGGTTGAACCGGCTAGGGGATTTATATATATATTTTTATAAAAATGTTAATAAATTTGTACACCACAATGAAAATAGTTAAAATACAATGATAATCCACTAAAAAATAATACCAAATAGGTATTTCATAAGAATATATAAGTTTTAAAATTTAAAAAATAATAAAAAATAACAATAAATTTAAAAAAATATATATTTTTTTTAAATTGTCAGATTGACTTCCTTACTATGGAATTCATTGACCCTCGATTTTGATTTAAAAAGTACTATGTTATTACTGATATCTTAAAACTATGTTGATGACTTCTATCTTACACCTCATTTGGTTTTAAATTACTATGTTTGTGACCAATATATATTTCAATTCGAGTGTTTGTTGTTATTTGTTTGAGTTTAAAAAAAATGAATACCTTGATTTAAATTGTCGTGCCGCTATAACAAGCGAACAGAAGACGAATACCGTGTTGTAGTTTATTGTGCCGCTGCAACGCGCGAACAGAAGACGAATAATACACTATACACTGTCGCCGCCGCAACGCGCGGGCACACGGCTAGTGTATATATATGCACATTACATTCTATGATTTTATGTAGCAATGTGTCACGTAGTTACACGGAAAGTTTTATGGTCTTTTGTGGGCATATATACATATCGTTATGATTTCATGTTCATCACTTTATATGAACTCAAAATATATATTTATGGAATTATGTCTGTAATTTTACAAGAACGAAACAAGGTTTATATTTTGTAAACGATATACATTAAATATGTATTACCAAGTTTTTTTTTTTAAGAATGGTATTTTACAAAAGTGTTAGTTTATAAAATGGTATTTTATAAATATATTTAGACTAAATATAAGTTGAGGGTTTAATATTATTCAAACCTAACTAGAGGGGGGTAGTATGAAACATTTCTAAACTTGAGGGTTGCTTGGGTTGATTGACAAAAAGCGATTTAATGGATTCCTACTAACCGACGCTGCCTTCATTGAACTTAAATTCCGATCACCGTTCACGTCAGTTACAACTTCTTGTATAATGCGATTCAATTACTATGGATTTGGAGTCTCAATATCATCAATCATCACCAGCTCCAAACCCTTTCTCTCTCGTGAACTCTCTCCAACAACATTACCGTTAATCACCGCAAACAACCGACACCACCTTCGTTCATGCTCCGATCATCACCATCGATCAACACCATACACCAGGTGCTTGTCGTGGGAGGCTACCGCTTGCTCAGGAGATTACAGATTGTGGAGAACGCAACACCGGCGATCAACGCTCGGGAAAACCGGAGAAAGTTCGAACTCATCGACATCCGACGCTCCTACTTCGTTCCACGACCGAGGTATTCTTAAAACTCAAAATATGTATGCAACGTAATGCTCCTGATCATCGTTTTAAACCTCTGTACCCTTATGTTCTCGTCAATGGAGGTTTGGGTACTAATAGGGTTTTGGTTGGGGAAGATGACTCGCGACTAGAATAATACATATAATAATTTTTCTAAACAAAACCAAATATCGAATCTGTCCCAGTGGTTTGTCGTCCTCTGGCAGAAGCGGAGGTTGCAAGTTCGACACCCGCAGCCTCATACCTATTTTCCCTGATTTTTTTTGTGAAATTCGTTTGGGTCCCTGTTAAGGATCAAAAGTTTCCTGCTCGAAATTTAAACAATTTGGACCCTCTAGCCTAGCGGTTAGGGCGTTGATCGTGTGAGTGAGAGGTCTCGGGTTCGAACCTGACGACCTCCATTTATTTTTCTATTTTTGTCATTTTGATTTATTTTGAATGTAGGATGATCTAAAACCTTTACCAAATGATTTCTTGTCATATTTTAAAACCGTAAACATCATTATCGATCGTTAATTTGGATCATCTCATTATTTTGGATAAGACGATTATTTTTAACAAACATATATACATATATATGTATATTGAATTTATTTATCTTGAATATATATGTATATGACATGTTTCTGTGAAACCGTTATAGATATAATAGTAAATTGACTTATACATATATATACACACGTAATTAAGATTATAAAACGAATGTTTTGGAAATCTCTATATATGTGTAAAATATGCATACACGGATAATATACTTTGTCGCCGTATTTTGCGATATAATCATCTTATACGTTGGATATATACATATATGCTTTAACTACTCGATTTTATAAAGATATAATACTTATATCTTATTCGCGTTTTAGTGAATCTTTTATGAATTCGACTAAACATATTTAGTAACTCTATTTGGATAAATGGTTTTGCCACGTTTGAACGTAGTTAATATTTAACTATCAACTAAATTATGTCACTCGTTTACACACACTTACGTATGTATGCTCGTTAGGTGCTTGGTAAATCACACAAGACCCACTATTTGATTACTTGTTGCAGCGCACCCAAAGGTGAGTTTCACGGCCCCTTTTTAACTATTTTAATCCTGTTGGGGGAGATTAACATGCAAACACTTGAGTTAGATAATTATATCACCTGAATGATAGTGGCACACTTATGATAAAGTCCTCACTTTTAGAGTTACTGTTAATGTGGCATCAGCGGGAACTTATTTAGTAGATCTACTGGGTTTGACAGCCCCACCCGGGCCAGTCGCTCTGGCACGATTGGATATCGAACGGGTGTTATAAACTTCTTAGTCTTAACGAGGCACAATTGAACTTGTCGAGCTTCAGTAACTGGATAGCTAGTTTATCTAGTCAAACGTGCACTGATTTCTTGAAAATAGCCTAGCTAGCTATTGATATATTATCTGGATTTTATAAACTGAACTTGAGCATGAACTTGAACTGTGGTTGAACAGTCAACCTTGAACTTAAACTTGAACTGTCGAGGAACAGTTGATTTACACTGAACTAGGACTGTTGTTGAACGGTCGATTTACATTAACTGGAATTGTTTTGAACTGATAAACCTGTGAACTCACCAACCTTTGTGTTGACACTTTTTAGCATGTTATTTCTCAGGTTGCGGATGTTCGAGTATCATGAGTACGCATGCATGAGTCTTGAAACACTTTTAATGTCTTTGAACAAGCAACGTCGCCTTGGGTGACAAAGATTTTACATAAGTACTTTTATTGTATTTACGCTTCCGCATTTGTAAAACTATGGATTTTATATTATAATGAAACGTGTAACGTTTTTATTAAATATTGGTCGTTTGGTGTAACTAATGGACGACGATCCTGGTTTGTCACGCTCCCTGCGGCGCGTTATCGCGCGTGGGATTTTTGGGGGTGTGACAGATTGGTATCAGAGCCATTGGTTACAGCGAACTAAGATTCGTCTTAGACTGTAACTATTTTGTATTAGTTGCACCTAAACATTTTTCTCATGCATCATGATACTCACTCCGACACGCACCTGGTTTACGATAAGTCGTTTACATCATCCAATCCCCTTATACTCACGGCGAGGAGCCGGTAAATTTAGAGTCACTTTCTTTAACCTCTCTGAGTCGTGTATCTCTTGGTTAACATCCATGGACGACGAGACGTCGAATCATATCAGAAGATCAGATCTTCACTCTTGACGAGTCGTTTGCTACTCGGGATTATTCTAGACTGAAGGACTGGGCGTAGTACCCAGACATTGGACGAGTGCTTACTTAGGAAGGTGGTGTGATACCCCTTTCTGTTCTTAAACCTTTTTTTCTCCTAGTGTGTGAGATTCTTGTTGAACCTGACCTACCTGCATCGCTGAACTCTCATGTTAAAGAAACGTGATCATGACGTGCTAATAGTGCGATCATTCAACTTCAGTAGTAGCAACATTGTGTGGATTCCAGTGGTTTCATATGGGGACACTTGTGTGCACCTTCGTTATCCTGATCTTTTCACAATTGCTCTGATCTTCCAAGATCTTTCCCTTCTCGTTTCTATCGCATGGTTGCGTTGGGATGAAGCAACTCGAATGAGACTCTTATAAACTAGATAGTACGTGATGTGTACTGACTGGTATTTTTTTCTTCATATATCGAATTTGTGATCAGGTTGGTATGTGTAGTAATCATCCTATTTCTTCGAGCTAAGCTTGGGTCATTGTGATAAATCTTATTCAAGTCCACTTGAGCTAAATTCCTGACTGCCTCGCTTCGGGTGGGTCATTCCAATTAAAGCGAACATGTTGCTCTCGAGACTTTTCTTTGTAATGAGTCTGGTCAAGATAACCTTGGGTTTGTGGCCCCATCCACGATACCCACTCTGAGGATATCTCATATGTACTCCACAATACCTGGTAGCTGAAGTTAGAGGAACTAGGGTGACCATATAGGGTAAATTACAGTTACGGGTGCACACGTAAATGTAATTTGCAGTGTATGGAAATCCTGGGGAATCCAAAACAGCAAGCCGATGGTTGTAAAGGATGCAATCTCTTACCTTAAACCCCATGACATCCGAATGTCGAGCGTGTTCGCCTCAACCGGATGATTGAGAGTCCTCCATCCTTGTAAACACTATCACACCTGATCTGATCCCTTTTTACTATTGGATTCTAATCCATACGTGAACCCTTTTGAGACATATTATGAAAAGTTGGTCCCGGTAGGACACAGTTTCACACGTGTATTTCAATGGCAAGTCTTCTTTAACTACGAATACTCTCGACGAAACCCTTGACTGGTTTGAACTCATTTTGAATCATAATTCTATTTTTACGATATTACCGACCATATCAATCCCTGGAACTTTACGATCGTGAGATAACTTCGACATATATTCACTAGAAGGATGCCTAGACAACTTTAGATGAACGAATTGGATAATTCATGTGTCGGGAGCACTGGAGCGTATTTATTGGCTGAAAGCTCTTGTGAAGTTACCCTCTGAAGATTCACACTCCCTGATTTTCTTGTGCGGACCAATACTTGTTGCCAGCAACATCGACACGGTTGTACAAACTGCCTACCACACCGCAAGCATATTTGTCACTAATGGGGATAATGTTAGTGAGAATCCTTCCTGACTTTCAAACTAATGACTCCCAGTTTTAACGTAAGGACTATTCCGATTGATCTCCTGAACCAGAACTATCGATTTTTGTTTGCATAATTTAACCTTTCATGATTTAGCAATCGGCAATTTTTGATTCTCATGCTTTGTAATCCTTTATGCCCTGGATAAGCTCCTAAGATTTGAATCGAAAGGTGTTACACTTTTGGTTAGTTTTTCTACTAGTTAACACCATTGATGATACGACGACCTTGTGTTTCAAGCGTAGTAATAATACCAAGCTTTATATGGAAACTCTATCTGCACCCATCGAGCGTGAACTTCTTGTTATCGATAGCTAACTGTGCGATCAAACTATACTTACCCTTCTTACACATTAAGTACATCAAGTTATCCGTACATTTTGTACATTATTAACGCTCCTATCATAACAACTACCGGCAAATTTCTAGTACACGGATCCTCAACACCCATTTAGTAAACTTTCATTGATGAACCCAACTTGAACTTAAACCTTGTGGCCTACTTAAATCTTGATCTTCTTGAAATCTGAAGCTTTATGATACTCGTCCTGCACGCGCCAACCTCTCGACGACCTTCACTAGAATAACAAACCTTACGCATTTTTTCTGGTATTGTGAATGAAAACTCTTACACCTTTTGTTTGCATAACGTATTGAGGTTTTACTCTCTCACCCCCTTTACCTTCAAGCGTATGGGAAAAACTTGACGTCCTCTACTTCCGATAAGAATAACCAGTGTGGTTTGACTAACAATTGGTAACGGTAGGTAGCTGGTACACCTTCAAGGTGCTGGTAGTGTGGTGGGTTAGCTGCGGTACACCCTATATATAAACATTGGTGGCACGTTGAATGTGGGACCAGTACCGGACCAAGGGTTGACTTTAGAGTCATACACAAGAGCCTCGTTATGAGAAACTCCATCTAACGGGACTAGATCCTCGAGAAAACTGTTTAATGCTACTTTCTCCGAGATTACGGATATCCCTTTCGTATTTCTACCAAAAGAGACATACCCAAAATAATCCAACTTCATGCTTTCAATTGTCCGAGTCTAGAAGAAAACTTTTGAAGCGAATTTCCTGCCATGATTTAGACGCGAGTTCTGACTCAGGTGAGCACCAACGTTTTGAAAACCAAAGATTTTCCCTTAGGAATGAAAAACCACCTGATTGAATGATCAACTCCAATTTTTAGAAGAATGTGTTAAGAAGTAGATCGACTTTCGTTTAAGGGACACTGCTTTTGGGTCGACTGCCTTGTTTTTATGAACTATCTGCATTCACTGAGGTGCTAGACCTGACCCTTTTCTATGGAACACCCGACTTGATCTTTTGACCAGCGGTAAACTTGCACTAAACCCTAGCACAAATGCATATATACAGGCAACCCAAGCCAAAGCCGCTTTTGAACATTCTGATGTTTTGCTTCATTAACACCCTTTCATAACATCTTTGTGCTACCTCTTACTTTTGACAATCATTTATGTTGATGTTTTGACAAGAAAGGAATCAAGACACATGAAGCGCAAGGACATCAAGGAGGCTGGGCATGCCGGTGAGCTTAAACAATGAAGATTTTCCTAACGAGACGTTTACTCTATTGGATTATATAACCGTTGACACGTTCATTTCGATATCGGTCTATGCAAAATTCCTTGCCAAATCCTGTCAACCACGTATATACCTCTCTTCGAATTTTATACTATCCATTACGTTATATGCATCCTCCCTACTGGTACCTTTACCAGTGCCAGTTTAAACGCACATGTCATTCTTGGAATGTATAGTTTCGGCTATCATGAGCTGGCTATTTGATCGCTTACGAGAATTCACAAACAAAACCGTTGGCGCTCTTCATTTTAAATTTGCTATTCTCCTGCTTGATAAGCACCTTTCGATATTCGGTACCTCATAGTTTACACTTTGTTTTGTTGAACTTTCGCCCTTATTTTTGGATTCTTTAGCAAGGTAATGTGCATGATGATATGTTGTATGATATTGAATTCCAGATTGAATTTGAACCTAAATGTCTATGTGATTGTTTGAATAATTTCTAATAGAACTGAGTAATTATTTTCTAAAACAAACTGCTACATGTTACCTTTAAATGGCAATGGGCTCTTGATTTGGATTTCTCTTTAAGACCTCAGTCCTTTTGTCACTAAATCAGTATGTTTCCAGTTATATTCTAGTATTTGAGCAACTGTTAAACCATTTTAACTATGATCATTAGTTTGTTTGCTTCTGCTATTCTCATGAGAAATATTTACAAAACATATGTGTTTATGCATGCTAAATTTGAGAATCTAATTGTATGTTTAGGGTATATAAATTGATTAATCATCGAAGTGCTGGTTTAAACATAAGTTGAGTAGAATTGCATGATTAGTTATGTGTATGAAACGTGTTAGTAACCCAAAAATGGCCTGTTGTGAATGTATTAACTTGATTGGGTATGAATACCATACACCATACAAGGTCCTAAGTCTCCTACCTCGATAGGAATGACAAGACTGTGTGAAGTTGCCCCGTCAACTTTGCACCGTATGGGTGTATTGGTTGGTTTGTGAAATTATGTGCTGAAAATATGCCATGCCAAGGTGGTATGCTAGTATATAAAGTGTTGAGACAATTGTATACGTGTATGGTAAAACCTTCATGATAGGTTGCATGCTAGTACGCTTTGACCGCATTAACCTTTAAAAGGAATCCTCGTAGGAACTTGTATGATATCCGAACCGTCATTGCATGAAAGGTGAATCACGATTTCAATGTTATTATGAATCATGTGAACTTAATTGGTCATAAGTCCATAAAGTACTAAATCAAACAATGGGTCCTCGTGTTAACTTGATTAGCCTTAAGTCATTTTATGTTATTTGCTAATTGTTAGGCAGATTCAGATCTTTGCGTTATGGTTCTTCTTCGTATTAAAATTCTGATTTCGGATACTTATGTATCATGTTACTCTGTTCCGCTTGGTCACGCAACATGATTCCTGTACTACATTTGTTCAATTCTTCTCGTAAGAAAACGCCCCCCCCCCCCCCCAAAAAAAATCATTTTCTATACCTTCGATTCGAATTCCTTTCGAAAACCTCTAAACATTTTACATCTAATCAACATCGGGTACACATTCTTGATCATAACATTCTTGACTCCTTTTGGAGTAGTAAACTTGAATTCTTTCGATACGTTACTGTCAATTCGACTCGTCAAACAATTGTCGTTGGTTTAAATTTCGGGACGAAATTCTTTCAACAAGGGGATGATGTGACGACTGAGAAAAATTTTCCTTCTTTTGTGACCAACTCTTTAACCACGTTATTCAATTTTCGGGACGAAAATTCTTCAACAAGGGGATACTGTGACAATCTGTCTTTTCAGGTCTTTTCCTGACTTTAAATGAATTTAAACTACTATAAATGCGTTGTGAACATTTATGTGTTGACTATGTTGACTTTAGCAAATTAGGGTTTTGTATAACCATCACCATACGAGCATGCACTTAAAGTCTTGGCGTTCGATATTTCTAAGATTTTATGTAAATCGTACGTTATGATTTCATGTGAACGTTTCCTCATTTTTGTGGTGATTGAACTTACGATTTTATATGACATATATATATATATATATATATGTATATATATGCACATTACATTCTATGATTTTATGTAGCAATGTGTCACGTAGTTACACGGAAAGTTTTATGGTCTTTTGTGGGCATATATACATATCGTTATGATTTCATGTTCATCACTTTATATGAACTCAAAATATATATTTATGGAATTATGTCTGTAATTTTACAAGAACGAAACAAGGTTTATATTTTGTAAACGATATACATTAAATATGTATTACCAAGTTTTTTTTTTTTTAAGAATGGTATTTTACAAAAGTGTTAGTTTATAAAATGGTATTTTATAAATATATTTAGACTAAATATAAGTTGAGGGTTTAATATTATTCAAACCTAACTAGAGGGGGGTAGTATGAAACATTTCTAAACTTGAGGGTTGCTTGGGTTGATTGACAAAAAGCGATTTAATGGATTCCTACTAACCGACGCTGCCTTCATTGAACTTAAATTCCGATCACCGTTCACGTCAGTTACAACTTCTTGTATAATGCGATTCAATTACTATGGATTTGGAGTCTCAATATCATCAATCATCACCAGCTCCAAACCCTTTCTCTCTCGTGAACTCTCTCCAACAACATTACCGTTAATCACCGCAAACAACCGACACCACCTTCGTTCATGCTCTGATCATCACCATCGATCAACACCATACACCAGGTGCTTGTCGTGGGAGGCTACCGCTTGCTCAGGAGATTACAGATTGTGGAGAACGCAACACCGGCGATCAACGCTCGGGAAAACCGGAGAAAGTTCGAACTCATCGACATCCGACATTCCTACTTCGTTCCACGACCGAGGTATTCTTAAAACTCAAAATATGTATGCAACGTAATGCTCCTGATCATCGTTTTAAACCTCTGTACCCTTATGTTCTCGTCAATGGAGGTTTGGGTACTAATAGGGTTTTGGTTGGGGAAGATGACTCGCGACTAGAATAATACATATAATAATTTTTCTAAACAAAACCAAATATCGAATCTGTCCCAGTGGTTTGTCGTCCTCTGGCAGAAGCGGAGGTTGCAAGTTCGACACCCGCAGCCTCATACCTATTTTCCCTGATTTTTTTTGTGAAATTCGTTTGGGTCCCTGTTAAGGATCAAAAGTTTCCTGCTCGAAATTTAAACAATTTGGACCCTCTAGCCTAGCGGTTAGGGCGTTGATCGTGTGAGTGAGAGGTCTCGGGTTCGAACCTGACGACCTCCATTTATTTTTCTATTTTTGTCATTTTGATTTATTTTGAATGTAGGATGATCTAAAACCTTTACCAAATGATTTCTTGTCATATTTTAAAACCGTAAACATCATTATCGATCGTTAATTTGGATCATCTCATTATTTTGGATAAGACGATTATTTTTAACAAACATATATACATATATATGTATATTGAATTTATTTATCTTGAATATATATGTATATGACATGTTTCTGTGAAACCGTTATAGATATAATAGTAAATTGACTTATACATATATATACACACGTAATTAAGATTATAAAACGAATGTTTTGGAAATCTCTATATATGTGTAAAATATGCATACACGGATAATATACTTTGTCGCCGTATTTTGCGATATAATCATCTTATACGTTGGATATATACATATATGCTTTAACTACTCGATTTTATAAAGATATAATACTTATATCTTATTCGCGTTTTAGTGAATCTTTTATGAATTCGACTAAACATATTTAGTAACTCTATTTGGATAAATGGTTTTGCCACGTTTGAACGTAGTTAATATTTAACTATCAACTAAATTATGTCACTCGTTTACACACACTTACGTATGTATGCTCGTTAGGTGCTTGGTAAATCACACAAGACCCACTATTTGATTACTTGTTGCAGCGCACCCAAAGGTGAGTTTCACGGCCCCTTTTTAACTATTTTAATCCTGTTGGGGGAGATTAACATGCAAACACTTGAGTTAGATAATTATATCACCTGAATGATAGTGGCACACTTATGATAAAGTCCTCACTTTTAGAGTTACTGTTAATGTGGCATCAGCGGGAACTTATTTAGTAGATCTACTGGGTTTGACAGCCCCACCCGGGCCAGTCGCTCTGGCACGATTGGATATCGAACGGGTGTTATAAACTTCTTAGTCTTAACGAGGCACAATTGAACTTGTCGAGCTTCAGTAACTGGATAGCTAGTTTATCTAGTCAAACGTGCACTGATTTCTTGAAAATAGCCTAGCTAGCTATTGATATATTATCTGGATTTTATAAACTGAACTTGAGCATGAACTTGAACTGTGGTTGAACAGTCAACCTTGAACTTAAACTTGAACTGTCGAGGAACAGTTGATTTACACTGAACTAGGACTGTTGTTGAACGGTCGATTTACATTAACTGGAATTGTTTTGAACTGATAAACCTGTGAACTCACCAACCTTTGTGTTGACACTTTTTAGCATGTTATTTCTCAGGTTGCGGATGTTCGAGTATCATGAGTACGCATGCATGAGTCTTGAAACACTTTTAATGTCTTTGAACAAGCAACGTCGCCTTGGGTGACAAAGATTTTACATAAGTACTTTTATTGTATTTACGCTTCCGCATTTGTAAAACTATGGATTTTATATTATAATGAAACGTGTAACGTTTTTATTAAATATTGGTCGTTTGGTGTAACTAATGGACGACGATCCTGGTTTGTCACGCTCCCTGCGGCGCGTTATCGCGCGTGGGATTTTTGGGGGTGTGACAGATTGGTATCAGAGCCATTGGTTACAGCGAACTAAGATTCGTCTTAGACTGTAACTATTTTGTATTAGTTGCACCTAAACATTTTTCTCATGCATCATGATACTCACTCCGACACGCACCTGGTTTACGATAAGTCGTTTACATCATCCAATCCCCTTATACTCACGGCGAGGAGCCGGTAAATTTAGAGTCACTTTCTTTAACCTCTCTGAGTCGTGTATCTCTTGGTTAACATCCATGGACGACGAGACGTCGAATCATATCAGAAGATCAGATCTTCACTCTTGACGAGTCGTTTGCTACTCGGGATTATTCTAGACTGAAGGACTGGGCGTAGTACCCAGACATTGGACGAGTGCTTACTTAGGAAGGTGGTGTGATACCCCTTTCTGTTCTTAAACCTTTTTTTCTCCTAGTGTGTGAGATTCTTGTTGAACCTGACCTACCTGCATCGCTGAACTCTCATGTTAAAGAAACGTGATCATGACGTGCTAATAGTGCGATCATTCAACTTCAGTAGTAGCAACATTGTGTGGATTCCAGTGGTTTCATATGGGGACACTTGTGTGCACCTTCGTTATCCTGATCTTTTCACAATTGCTCTGATCTTCCAAGATCTTTCCCTTCTCGTTTCTATCGCATGGTTGCGTTGGGATGAAGCAACTCGAATGAGACTCTTATAAACTAGATAGTACGTGATGTGTACTGACTGGTATTTTTTTCTTCATATATCGAATTTGTGATCAGGTTGGTATGTGTAGTAATCATCCTATTTCTTCGAGCTAAGCTTGGGTCATTGTGATAAATCTTATTCAAGTCCACTTGAGCTAAATTCCTGACTGCCTCGCTTCGGGTGGGTCATTCCAATTAAAGCGAACATGTTGCTCTCGAGACTTTTCTTTGTAACGAGTCTGGTCAAGATAACCTTGGGTTTGTGGCCCCATCCACGATACCCACTCTGAGGATATCTCATATGTACTCCACAATACCTGGTAGCTGAAGTTAGAGGAGCTAGGGTGACCATATAGGGTAAATTACAGTTACGGGTGCACACGTAAATGTAATTTGCAGTGTATGGAAATCCTGGGGAATCCAAAACAGCAAGCCGATGGTTGTAAAGGATGCAATCTCTTACCTTAAACCCCATGACATCCGAATGTCGAGCGTGTTCGCCTCAACCGGATGATTGAGAGTCCTCCATCCTTGTAAACACTATCACACCTGATCTGATCCCTTTTTACTATTGGATTCTAATCCATACGTGAACCCTTTTGATACATATTATGAAAAGTTGGTCCCGGTAGGACACAGTTTCACACGTGTATTTCAATGGCAAGTCTTCTTTAACTACGAATACTCTCGACGAAACCCTTGACTGGTTTGAACTCATTTTGAATCATAATTCTATTTTTACGATATTACCGACCATATCAATCCCTGGAACTTTACGATCGTGAGATAACTTCGACATATATTCACTAGAAGGATGCCTAGACAACTTTAGATGAACGAATTGGATAATTCATGTGTCGGGAGCACTGGAGCGTATTTATTGGCTGAAAGCTCTTGTGAAGTTACCCTCTGAAGATTCACACTCCCTGATTTTCTTGTGCGGACCAATACTTGTTGCCAGCAACATCGACACGGTTGTACAAACTGCCTACCACACCGCAAGCATATTTGTCACTAATGGGGATAATGTTAGTGAGAATCCTTCCTGACTTTCAAACTAATGACTCCCAGTTTTAACGTAAGGACTATTCCGATTGATCTCCTGAACCAGAACTATCGATTTTTGTTTGCATAATTCAACCTTTCATGATTTAGCAATCGGCAATTTTTGATTCTCATGCTTTGTAATCCTTTATGCCCTGGATAAGCTCCTAAGATTTGAATCGAAAGGTGTTACACTTTTGGTTAGTTTTTCTACTAGTTAACACCATTGATGATACGACGACCTTGTGTTTCAAGCGTAGTAATAATACCAAGCTTTATATGGAAACTCTATCTGCACCCATCGAGCGTGAACTTCTTGTTATCGATAGCTAACTGTGCGATCAAACTATACTTACCCTTCTTACACATTAAGTACATCAAGTTATCCGTACATTTTGTACATTATTAACGCTCCTATCATAACAACTACCGGCAAATTTCTAGTACACGGATCCTCAACACCCATTTAGTAAACTTTCATTGATGAACCCAACTTGAACTTAAACCTTGTGGCCTACTTAAATCTTGATCTTCTTGAAATCTGAAGCTTTATGATACTCGTCCTGCACGCGCCAACCTCTCGACGACCTTCACTAGAATAACAAACCTTACGCATTTTTTCTGGTATTGTGAATGAAAACTCTTACACCTTTTGTTTGCATAACGTATTGAGGTTTTACTCTCTCACCCCCTTTACCTTCAAGCGTATGGGAAAAACTTGACGTCCTCTACTTCCGATAAGAATAACCAGTGTGGTTTGACTAACAATTGGTAACGGTAGGTAGCTGGTACACCTTCAAGGTGCTGGTAGTGTGGTGGGTTAGCTGCGGTACACCCTATATATAAACATTGGTGGCACGTTGAATGTGGGACCAGTACCGGACCAAGGGTTGACTTTAGAGTCATACACAAGAGCCTCGTTATGAGAAACTCCATCTAACGGGACTAGATCCTCGAGAAAACTGTTTAATGCTACTTTCTCCGAGATTACGGATATCCCTTTCGTATTCCTACCAAAAGAGACATACCCAAAATAATCCAACTTCATGCTTTCAATTGTCCGAGTCTAGAAGAAAACTTTTGAAGCGAATTTCCTGCCATGATTTAGACGCGAGTTCTGACTCAGGTGAGCACCAACGTTTTGAAAACCAAAGATTTTCCCTTAGGAATGAAAAACCACCTGATTGAATGATCAACTCCAATTTTTAGAAGAATGTGTTAAGAAGTAGATCGACTTTCGTTTAAGGGACACTGCTTTTGGGTCGACTGCCTTGTTTTTATGAACTATCTGCATTCACTGAGGTGCTAGACCTGACCCTTTTCTATGGAACACCCGACTTGATCTTTTGACCAGCGGTAAACTTGCACTAAACCCTAGCACAAATGCATATATACAGGCAACCCAAGCCAAAGCCGCTTTTGAACATTCTGATGTTTTGCTTCATTAACACCCTTTCATAACATCTTTGTGCTACCTCTTACTTTTGACAATCATTTATGTTGATGTTTTGACAAGAAAGGAATCAAGACACATGAAGCGCAAGGACATGAAATCTCTATATATGTGTAAAATATGCATACACGGATAATATACTTTGTCGCCGTATTTTGCGATATAATCATCTTATACGTTGGATATATACATATATGCTTTAACTACTCGATTTTATAAAGATATAATACTTATATCTTATTCGCGTTTTAGTGAATCTTTTATGAATTCGACTAAACATATTTAGTAACTCTATTTGGATAAATGGTTTTGCCACGTTTGAACGTAGTTAATATTTAACTATCAACTAAATTATGTCACTCGTTTACACACACTTACGTATGTATGCTCGTTAGGTGCTTGGTAAATCACACAAGACCCACTATTTGATTACTTGTTGCAGCGCACCCAAAGGTGAGTTTCACGGCCCCTTTTTAACTATTTTAATCCTGTTGGGGGAGATTAACATGCAAACACTTGAGTTAGATAATTATATCACCTGAATGATAGTGGCACACTTATGATAAAGTCCTCACTTTTAGAGTTACTGTTAATGTGGCATCAGCGGGAACTTATTTAGTAGATCTACTGGGTTTGACAGCCCCACCCGGGCCAGTCGCTCTGGCACGATTGGATATCGAACGGGTGTTATAAACTTCTTAGTCTTAACGAGGCACAATTGAACTTGTCGAGCTTCAGTAACTGGATAGCTAGTTTATCTAGTCAAACGTGCACTGATTTCTTGAAAATAGCCTAGCTAGCTATTGATATATTATCTGGATTTTATAAACTGAACTTGAGCATGAACTTGAACTGTGGTTGAACAGTCAACCTTGAACTTAAACTTGAACTGTCGAGGAACAGTTGATTTACACTGAACTAGGACTGTTGTTGAACGGTCGATTTACATTAACTGGAATTGTTTTGAACTGATAAACCTGTGAACTCACCAACCTTTGTGTTGACACTTTTTAGCATGTTATTTCTCAGGTTGCGGATGTTCGAGTATCATGAGTACGCATGCATGAGTCTTGAAACACTTTTAATGTCTTTGAACAAGCAACGTCGCCTTGGGTGACAAAGATTTTACATAAGTACTTTTATTGTATTTACGCTTCCGCATTTGTAAAACTATGGATTTTATATTATAATGAAACGTGTAACGTTTTTATTAAATATTGGTCGTTTGGTGTAACTAATGGACGACGATCCTGGTTTGTCACGCTCCCTGCGGCGCGTTATCGCGCGTGGGATTTTTGGGGGTGTGACATCAGATCTGAAAAATAAAGCAAAGAAAACGGTTAATCCAAACAAACGACCAAAATCAAACGGCTTTACGAAGATGGAACTGAATAGTACCTTGGATTATCGTCTGTTGTTGTTATCGATTTTGAAGGGCTCAATACCTAAAACCCTACGAAGCCGATCTAACAGCAAATCGCATATTGAAACGAAAATTACTATGCCAAGAAGGAGAAGATGGAAACCTGGTGGTGAGAAGAAAGGAAAATTAGGGTTTCGCCCCCATTTAATTTTATGGAACCTTGGCAACAATTAGCAGAGAAACACACCGGAGGAAATGAAGAATGAGAACGAAATGTACCATATCAGGGAAAGTGAAGATAAAGTAGCAACACCATACCGCTACTGTGTCACTCGAGACTTTTGACCGTCCTTGCTTCAACTGTAGAGCATGGAGGAAGAAAGCGTGCATCTTCATGGTGATGGTGAGGCAGTTGGACAACTTGGTGAGGGGGTGAACAAATAGGACGACACCTGTAAAGTAAACAAAAAAAGGGAACACTGCTTGTACATATGGCATCTGCTGTTGTAAACAACGCATCAAGATTGTAAAGTATGCTGCAAGGGTTATACTATAAGTTGATAATTATTGATTTGTATGGTGTGCTTTATAAGTGGTACCAAGTGTGCAATAATTGATTATACATTATGCTTAAAAAGTTGTACAATAAAGTTATAAAATGTATATAAGGTATAATTAGACATCCTTATATTCTATTCTACTATATACAAAATACAAATTTTAGTACAATATCATACTATATACAAAATACAAATTTTAGTACAAATTCATACTGCATATGTACTACTTTTTTAAGCATGCATTGCTATGTACAAGTTGTACAACGAGTAATTTAACCCTCGTGTACTACCGGGGTAACAGTTTTGAACTTAAGTTTAAATGATAATGTATTTAATATAACCCATTAGTCTTGTTAAATGTATTTAACGACATATGCAGTGGAAGGTGTTGGGTTATATAACTATTATCAAAACACGAGTACGCAGCGGAAAGAAATCTATGAATTAATCTAACTAACCGGATAGAACATGTTTACCTTATGAGCTCGGATTGACTTGATCTCTTAGAGGATTTGATACAAATCCCTCTACGATCGCACACACGACACACCAATGCTATGTGCTAGCAACCGATCACGAACTCCTCTTGATGTAGGCTTGGTCGAACCACACAAGAACCGAAACCCCTAGGGTTTTCCTTGTTGCCGAAATCGAGAGAGAATAGAGAGAGATTAGAGTTTTCTTTTATCTGATAAAAGCAGCAACTAATCCTTAAACCCATAGGCTCTATTTATAGGATTAGAATACTTGATAAACAAGCAAAGGATTTGGATAATCCCTTAACCGAATTCGGCCTAAAGGCTTATCACAAAGCCTCTCCCAATTGTAATCCAATTACAACTCTCTCTAATTACAACTAACACCCATGTTAACAATTAACTGTCAGTTTTTAACGAAACCTCGTTAAATGTTCGTGATAAATATTAATTAACCATTAATTAATATTAATACATTTGGTGTCGAGACGTGTGACCCCGTAGGCTTAAATAATTTCCGGACATACGCTTACTATTAAATGATCATATCCCTACGGCTCCCACTTGAGCTTGCAATAGTAAAGGTAATAACATTGGTTAGCGTCTAGCAACACGCCAATGCTCACAGAATTATTTAAGTACAGTTTCTCAAAGTGTATTTAAATGGTACAGTCATTTACTATCCCTTTGTTACCGATACCGTGTTAAATATGGATATGGATCAAAGTCATTCCATACTTTAACGATTCTGTTTCTCATTCTCACAACCAACTTAAGATTACCAAATTGCAAATCGAGACATCTCTAGATTTCATTTGGGCACGGCCATGCAAACATCTTAATTAGTCCAATGAGGGGCCCAGTGGTATCTGCTTCAGCACAAAGCTGAAGGAACAAATCCTCTTGACTACACGTGTCAAGTCACATACTTCACTACACTTACTGAAAATAGCCCTTTTGTACTACCTTATTCAGGATAGTTAGACCTATATCAAGTAGGTGCAATCCATACATGCATGACCTGCTTGTATCTCAAGTCTAAGGATAAATAAAGCAACCATTTACGAATTTCACTTAATGACGCCGATACATAAAGTGACAATTCGTTAGTGGGTCAGTCCAGTATGCATCCAATGAATACCATGTGAGTTTGGTGGGACCATCCTAACCAATCACTCAGATTTTGTCTTAGTTTAACTATATTCCCATATAGTTAATCGACAATGGACAATTTAGAATACTTGACAAGTACTCAAGGATTAAACATGCAAATATAGGACACAACTTAACCATTAAATGAAATCAAACATATCAAGTACTTTATTTCATTATATAAATAGAAATTGCTTAATGTCCTTTATCCAAATACCGAACATCAGACATACATGATTTAACTAGCTAATTTTAGCCCCATGCCCTCGGCATGCCTTTCAAGCTTCGGCCTCGACAAAGCTTTCGTGAAAGGATCAGCTAAGTTAATATCTGTGTGAACTTTGAGTAATTTGATTTCACCTAGTTCGATCTGCTCACGAACATAGTGATATCTCCTGGCATAGTGTCTGGCGCCCTTCTGAACTCCAGGTTCTTTGGCGATGATCAATGCACCCGAGTTATCGCAGTACATATCGATCGGCAAGTTACTTGTGGGGACAATGTCAAGCCCACTAATAAACTTCCTTATCCAGACAGCCTCCATTGCAGCTTCCGAAGCAGCAATGTACTCAGACTCTGTTGCAGACATAGCAACTGTGGTTTGTTTCTTGCTTTTTCAATCCACAGCGCCTCCATTCATAACGAAGACGTACCCAGACTGAGACTTCGTGTCATCTCTATCAGTCTGAAATCCAGCATCACAGTATCCGGTTACTTTGACCTCTTGATCTGGATTTCCCCCATATATCAAAAACAAATCTCTAGTAGCCCGTAGGTACTTGAGAATGGTCTTAACAGCAGTCCAGTGACTTTCACCTGGATTCTGTTGATAACGGCTAACGATATTCTGCGCGAACGCTATATCAGGTCTAGTGCATCTCACCGCATACATTATAGAGCCTACAGCCGAAGCATAAGGGACTCTTTGCATACGCTTCACCTCATTAGGTGTAGAAGCACCTTGTTTGACCGACAGACCAAGTCCTTCCTGCATTGGTACTATACCACGCTTGGAATTCTCCATCTTGAATCGCTTCAAGATCTTATCAATATAAGCACTTTGACTTAGTCCAATCAACCGCTTAGTTCTATCTCTATAGATCTTGATTCCAAGAATGAATGCTGCTTCTCCCAAGTCTTTCATGGCAAAACACTTTCCAAGATGGGATTTTACATCTTGCAACATTGGAATGTGTTTTCCTATTATCAATATGTCATCTACATATAAGACAAGGAAAGTAACATTACTCCCACTAGCTTTGCGATATACACATGGCTCATCGGGATTCTGAACGAAACCAAACTTTTTAATTTCTTCATCAAACCGTTTATTCCAACTCCTCGATGCTTGCTTTAGTCCATAAATGGACCTTTGAAGCTTGCATACTTGGTTGGGATGTTTTGGATCAATGAACCCTTCAGGTTGATCCATATAGACTTCTTCATCCAAGTAACCATTTAAGAAGGCAGTCTTAACATCCATTTGCCATATCTCAAAGTCATAGTACGCTGCTATGGCTAAGAGAATCCTAATAGCTCTAATGTCTGCTACTGGTGAAAAGGTCTCATCATAGTCAACGCCAAAACGTTGAGTATAACCTTTCGCCACGAGACGAGCTTTATAGGTGTGTACATTTCCATCCATGTCGGTCTTCTTCTTGAAGAGCCATTTGCTCCCAATGGTTCTTGCGTTAGGAGGAAGATCAACCAGGGTCCAAACGTGGTTATCTTGCATGGATTTCATTTCCACATTCGCAGCTTTAAGCCATTTGTCAGATTCCGGATCTGATAATGCAGCTTTGAAGTTCAGAGGCTCATTGAGATCTCCTGATACGTTATCCTCGGATTCGACTAGACCAATCCATCTATCCGGATTACGTACGACCCTTTCGGATCTACGAAGTGGAATCGCAACATCATCGACTTGAGGTTCATCACTTTGAACATTCCCCCCCCCCCCAAGATGATGATTGTTAGTTGTTTCAGAAGGTGACACATCTTCTAGTAGTTCTACAATTCTCCCACTGTTCTCTTGAGCTATAAAATTCTTTTCAAAGAATTCAGCATATCGAGCAACACGAACAGTGTTTTCTGAAGAATTATAGAAGTAGTAACCCATTGTTTCCTTTGGGTATCCCACGAAGATGCACTTAGTAGTCCTGGGTTGTAGTTTGTCAGGCGTATCACGCTTCACAAGTGCCTCACATCCCCAGACTCGTAAGTAAGACAACACAGGGACTTCTCCATGCCATAATTGATATGGTGTCTTTTCAACCTTCTTGGTTGGAACCATATTTAGAACGCGTACAGCGGTTTCTAGAGCAAAATCCCAAAATGATAATGGGAGAGTTGTAAGGTTCATCATCGACCTCACCATCTCTAGTAAGGTACGATTCCTCCTTTCAAATACTCCATTATGCTGAGGTGTATAAGGAGGAGTAAGATGTTGGACAATTCCACACGCTTTAAGATAATCCTTAAACTCTTGGCTTAGGTATTCTCCACCACGATCCGATCGAAGGATCTTGATGGTCTTACCGAGTTGATTTTCAACTTCGTTCTTAAACTCTTTGAATGTTTCAAATACCTCATGTTTATGTTTAAGCAAGTAAACATAACCATAACGGCTGAAATCATCCGTGAAAGTCACAAAGTAGCTAGCACCTTTTCTTGACACATGTCTAAATGGGCCACATACATCGGTATGGATGAGTCCAAGTAGCTCTTTTGCCCTTTGCGGCTTGTTCGGAAAGGGTTTTCTTGTCATCTTTCCTGAGATACAGGAAACGCATTGATCAAATGATTCATCATTTGATTGTAAGATCCCTTCACGTTGAAGTCTTTCAATGCGGTTTTCGCCAACATGGGCAAGACGACAGTGCCATAGATAGGTAGAGTCCAAACTAGTTTTGGCTCGTTTGCTAACATTGAACATTGAATTATTTGAAACACAACCACACATGTCAATTTCATAAATGCCATCACAAGGAATAGCATAAAAATAATGAACATTATTTTTAGAAACTGAAATACTGATATCATTAAAAACAATAATGTATCCTTGGTTTTTCAACAAAGAAACTGAAATAACACCTCTAGTGATAGAAGGTGCATAATGACAATTGTCTAATACAATGGATAACCCAGAAGGCAGAATTAAATGAAATTCTCCTATAGCTTCCACAGCTGCTGGCAAACCATTTCCAACGAACAGCTGCAAAGCTCCAGGCTTCAGTTTCCTCCTCTTTCTAAGACCCTGTAACGAATTACAGATGTGAGTTCCACAACCGGTGTCATACACCCATGAATCACTCTTAGAAAAGGAAAATAATTCAATTGTAAAGATACCTGAAGTACTAGTCCCACTAGTATTCTTTCTCTTCTTCATCAACTCAGCTAGGTAGGTAGGACAGTTCATCTTCCAGTGTCCGACTTCACCACAATGGTGACAGATCTGATCCTTAGCCTGATGCTCTTTAGGGGCCGGAGGGGTTTGCTTGGCTTTAGGGATATGGGCAACAGCCTTGCCTTTACCCTTGCCATCAATCTTGCCCTTCCCCTTTTGCGGTCGTTTAGCCTTTTGGATCTTACCCCCCTTGATCATAAGAACTTGGGGTGTTTCAGTGGCCTTTTTAGGAATCGTTTTTTCATACTCGACAAGCATAGCATGAAGCTCAGGTATAGTCTTAGTCATACTATGCATGTTGTAGTTGCGCACAAAACCCTCAAAATCCTTCGTAAGCGATTTGAGGATCATGCCAACTGCAACAGCACGATTATACCCATAATTGAGCGATTCCAATTTGTCAAAGTAGCTCTTCATCTTGAGCACATGACTACTGACCGATTTACCAGTTTCAAGCTTCAAGTCGTGGAGTTCCACAACTACGTCGAACAATTCGACACCAGCTTGTTTTTCATACATCTTTTTCAGCTCTTTGATCATATCACAAGGTGTATGAAATTCGTATTGCTTCTGAAGATCGGGAGTCATACTCGAGATCATCATGCAAGCAACCTTATCATATCTGCTATACTCTGCGTTGTAGAACGCTTTCTCTTGTTCAGAAGCATCAGCAGCTGGCTCGGTCGGCCAATGATGTTCAAGGACGTCGGTCCTCCGTTCAACTCTAAGGACAATCCTTAGTTGACGGTACCAGTCATTGAAGTTAGATCCATTCAACTTTTCTCTTTCAAACATTTGACGAAAAGCATGACCAACATTGTTTTGAGGAGGGTTTGTTGCCATCTACAAAACAGATTAAGTTCAAAAATCAGTATTTTCGATAATCTTTTCCTTAATAAATTTAATTACCCAATGTTTAAACATTTTAAACAATTAAGCTTATTAAGGCTAGGATCCAATTTGACCTGCCATCATTTCATCAGTTGATCTGCTAGAAATGATGCACTCAAAGGGGTAAGTGACGATCACTAATTGTATTCCAAATACAATTCCTAGATTTTATGGGACCTACAACTTGCACCAAGTGATTTGTAGTCATGTTTCATCCCATCTTTTGCCACGGGCCAAGGGTCTCACCGCCTAGCTCGTTTTAAGTCGTCCAGCCAAGAACGCACAAATTGTCCACCATTGTGTACCAATGAGTGGGAATTTGTCATGCAAATGCCATTTTACCATTGTGTACCAATGAGTAAGATGACATCCACAAGTGTCCTTTACAAGGTGGATGGCAAAGACTTAAGTTTGGTTTGGGTCAAAACAATTTTGATGCGTGATCAAAAAGGTTATGTGTGAAGATTCATGCACTTCTTCATCACATAATGTGTTTATAAAATTCTTAGTTTGTCTTCCAAATCAAAAGAGCTCGGTAGCTCCATTTGCAACACACAAAGAAGCGTAGGGGTGAGGTTTGCAACTTTTGCAATTAAAAACCTACCCACTTTAGGGAAGCAGATCGACCCGACTTATACCACTCTTAGAGTGTGTTCAAATGGGTGAGCCGGTGTTTCTTTTGACTTTTAGGACACAAATTTTATTTCATAAACAAAATCATATTTTTATAGTTCATTTAGCAAATTTCGATTTTCATAAAACAAATTTGCAGTTAAAACCTTTTATTATGTCACAATTATCAAATAATCACATAATCTTAGGGTTTCTAATTATCTAATATAATTTAAATTTAATCCTCTTTCATTTAAGTAATAACCATGAACAATTTGCATGAAACATCATGGTTTTTACTTCTTTTTAACACTTTAAAATCTTAAAGGTACAACATGTTGTTCATAACAATTATCTAATAACAATAAAAACTTGGATTTATTAATTTTAGATCACAAAAATCAAATTTTAGAGCTAAAATTAAGGGTTTCCGATTCGGCAAGAGGTTTTCGATCCATAACATGGGATTTTTCGATCGGAATCAGGGTTTCCGATCGAGAACCCCTTTTTTCAATTAGGCTTTCCGATCGGAAAACGAGGGTTTCCGATCGGGACAAGGCTTTCCGATCGGAAAACAAGGGTTTCCGATCGGGTATTTTTCGATTAGGTCGTGAACAGTTTACGATTAGTGCTCGATCGGAAACAGGTTTACGATCGGGTACTTTTCGATCGAAAAGTAGGGTTTCTGGTCGGAAATCAAGGGTCTCCGCACCGGAATAGGTTTTCCGATCGGAAATCAAGGGTTTCCGATCGGATCGAGAAGTGTTTTTCGATCAGGGACTTTTCGATCGGGTCGAAAAGTCCTATTCCATCGAATTTTTTTCGTTTTTACCAATTGCGAAACCTTTTCCAATTGTAAAACACGATTTTTAAATGAATCGAAAAGCTATAATCTTGTTTTGGTTACCCCCCTTCCAAGTTTTATTCCCGGTAATTAATTAAAATCATAGGTGGCTCGTGATACCACTGTTGGGTTATATAACTATTATCAAAACACGAGTACGCAGCGGAAAGAAACCTATGAATTAATCTAACTAATCGGATAGAACATGTTTACCTTATGAGCTCGGATTGACTTGATCTCTTGGAGGATTTGATACAAATCCCTCTACGATCGCACACACGACACACCAATGCTATGTGCTAGCAACCGATCACGAACTCCTCTTGATGTAGGCTTGGTCGAACCACACAAGAACCGAAACCCCTAGGGTTTTCCTTGTTGCCGAAATCGAGAGAGAATAGAGAGAGATTAGAGTTTTCTTTTATCTGATAAAAGCAGCAACTAATCCTTAAACCCATAGGCTCTATTTATAGGATTAGAATACTTGATAAACAAGCAAAGGATTTGGATAATCCCTTAACCGAATTCGGCCTAAAGGCTTATCACAAAGCCTCTCCCAATTGTAATCCAATTACAACTCTCTGTAATTACAACTAACACCCCTGTTAACAATTAACTGTCAGTTTTTAACGAAACCTCGTTAAATGTTCGTGATAAATATTAATTAACCATTAATTAATATTAATACATTTGGTGTCGAGACGTGTGACCCCGTAGGCTTAAATAATTTCCGGACATACGCTTACTATTACATGATCATATCCCTACAGAAGGGACATTGAAGTGAAAAATCGAACCAACATTATTTAATACCAAAACTTTTCATTAAAGTATAATTCCAAACAATTCAAGTGACAATTCAAATGTATTCGGCTAAGAAGGAAACTCTGGTCAATTTCCTGATGGACGATCAACTCTTAGATTGGCAGACACCTTGATTTTTGGATGGATGGAGAGGAAACACGCATGCTTGGATCTAACTAGGGTATCCCCTTTTATGGGCTTGGGAGCCGGTGAGTTCAAGGTGGGCTGGATGGCTTTTAAAGTTGCTGCGGGGAAAGTGAACAAGCACAAGAAAGCGTGCATTGAAAATTAACATGTGTTTGTTCCTTTCGCTTTTGACATCTTTGGGTTCCTCGCCCTTGAGGCCGTTGAAACTCTGAGTAGAATCCAATGGGTCATGCATGGTAATGTTGTGACCCCTGCCTCTATGAATGTTGTTTCCACACGGCTTAGTTTTGCTATTCAGAAAGGTTTGACGGCGTATGTGGCACCCCACTACCACTTAATGCTAAATGTTTAGTGTATAAAAAGTGGGCGGGAAAATTTCTTAAACACGGGTCCATACTTGACCACCATAACCATTAACATTCCTAAATTGTTAGTTTATCATCTTAGAAACATTATATCAGAGTACACAACTTGATTAACAAAATGGGACAACGCTTGACTCCCTTAAAGCTATCGCCCTTCATGTGTTCGGTTCTTTTCCAAGAGGCTCAATCCGGACCCGTTCCCTTCAACATTGCTACCTATCACCATTTACCAGTAACATATTAGTAAATGATGACCTAATTACAATCACAGTGCTTTTTGTAGCATGAATGGACAAAACAATAAAAATCCGAATTATGCAAGTGTAGGCGTATCGCCTACAACCTTTGACCCTTTAGGCGATACGCCTAAGAGTCATGCGTATCGCCTCCCAGTTACACCTCCCCAAGCGATACGATTGGAAGGGAGTTTCCAGGGATTCATCTAAAATTTCCCTGTTTTTGTACTTAACCAAAATTTCAGCTGTTTTTCCCAGTTTTCACCAGACCAGTTCTAGACCTTTTCCAAGCATACATACCATGTTTTTATAAGGAATGAATCAACTCTAACCTCCACCCTTACCCAAAATTTGTTGGATCAAATGTCTTGACATTATATTACCAAATCTCAACCCGTTTGACCCATTAAGAGTTTCTAGCACGATGCTATACCTCAACTCTTACTCATCTTGTGCCAATCTTCCCTAGCATACAAATAGAACATGATAACAAACTCTTCCACTCATTTGGTGTTTTATATGTTTCATATCCGTAACTTACAATCTTACCCGTAGGTTGCATTTATAGGATTAAATCCCCCTTCCTAACCTTACAGTTTATGCATCTTCATCTTACCTTGTCCCTAACGGGTCAAGGTTCCATCTTTATTCATTCTTGACTAATATTGGGGCTGAATCAACCCGTAACAATCTTATTCATAGTATTCTTATACTACATATGATCATTTCGATTATTGCATCATAAAGGATTATTTGTTGAAACAATGAGCATTCTACACATCCTACGTTACCTTGAGCGTTTAACTTTTAGCTTTTCCTTCATGTTGGTGGCTTGAGCTTCCACCGGATTCACCTATATTACCATGATTATTAGTTAACCATGAGTATCCATACAACAAACATTTCGCTATCACATTCAATCTAATGCCAAACATTGCCACCCTTGGCTTTTTCTAACTTTTGCCTAGCAATTAACAAGTTCATATGTTGGACATTCAAAGTCTATCTATTAATGACATCTATCATATGCAAACATAAAAATCATATTCATATCTCATGGCTCAACAATCGGGCATAAGATTACACATCATTCTCCTACTATTGGTCACCTTGCCATTTTATCGAACACTTGGTGTGCAATAACCAATGTGGCCATTATCATGTATTCCTACTCCTATCAATTTGACCTATCTTGATCACACATACAAAAATTATCATCCTTTATAAACAATTTAACAATCTTTCATGAGAATTCACAACTTTCCTGCATTCACAACCAAAATCAGTTCACTCAACATCTACTAGATTTCGACATGCACTCATATCTACATGATGGGTCATAATCCCCATCACCACTTGCTAGAATCCATATAAAATTGAACATGCAAGGTAAATCTAAGCTTAATCCATACAAAAAACCACATATACAACTAATTTTCTACATCAATTTCATCAGCAAAAGAAGTTCATGATTTCATCTATTATGGAGGACACTTACAAGATGAAGATAGACAGAAATTGATGATAAGAATGGGGTCTAGACCTCCCCTTTACTCGAATTCCAGCCCTTTCTTCCCTCAATTTCACTATCTCCCTCTGTTTGTGGTGGATTTGGATCAAGAATCCCAAACCTCCTCCCTCTTTCTCTCTTCTGGTTGCAACCACGTCTGGGGCTAATCCCCCAGACTTTTCTTTTGTTTAGTTTTAATTCAAAGTTACAAAATCAGCCCCTTTATTTTACTACACTTTTTAATTCATGTCTAATCTTTATATTTACCCATTTAACCTCTAACTTTTAGTAAAAACTTATCTAGTCACAAAACACAACTTAATAGCTATGTTAGTATTTTACTAAACCCGTCGAGGGTGCGTTCACTAACCACACAAACCCGACCCGTCCCATACACACAAGACATTTTTATATAAAAATCAAATAAGAGGGTTTGGGGCGTTACAGCGTAGCTTGTTGCCCGCTCCCTTGCATGTTAGTATGATTTGTATTTTGAGATTCATTATACTTTAATTGGTATCATCCTATATATTTGATGTGTGCTAAACACATCCTAGTTTCCCGTGTAATTTGTATAATATTTGAGTCGGTTTTGAGTCATTTTTATTTAGTATTTTATATATTTTAGTTATTTGAGTCTTAATGTGTTTTTGAGTCATTTTTATATAATTTGGTGTGAGTTTGAGTGTTTTAGTTATAATTGTGTTTATTAGATCAAATGTGCTCAAAATGATTCATTTATGTTTGGTTGTAGGTTGGTCTAAATGCCCAGGGGGATGGTATGACATTATGCCAAAGTTCAAGGGCTGAAAGAATTAATTAATAAGCTCAAGGACTGGTGTAGAATTATTTCTAAATTGAAGGGCTGAATTGAAAAATGTGCATCACAAAATTCATGTATGCTGTATGCATCACGTGGATTATAAAAACAAGAATAAAAGTATAATGGTGGACTACAACTAATTTTGGGCTTCCAATTTCATTCTATTTCACGTGGGCTGATCTTTGGCAGAAAGGGTCGCATACAAATTTTAGGTTAAAGCGCATGAATTGCAATATAAAAAGGAGGCAATACTTATTCAAAAAAGGGGGGGACGGAAAATTGGAGAAAAAAAGTCAACAAAGAACCCTACGAACGTGAAAAAGAGGAGACGGCAGAAAGGGTTTACAAGTTAATTGGCAGCCACTGAAGAATATTAGGAACAAATTTCGATCGTAAGGAAGAGGGGGAATCAAGAGAAGAAGCTCCGGTGAATCACTCGATCGCAATCATCAATTCGGGTTTTATTGTTCTTTTGTTTTCTTGAATAATTACTTGACTAAATTATGTTCTTGAACCAAGTTTTAGACTTCATGATTTTTTCTGTCAAGAATATGATTGTTGGTTAAGTTTTTGTTACCACCTAGATTATATGATGAGTTTTTAGTATTTTTGACATTGCTCGGTTTATGACAATTGTGTATGGATGTGATGCTCTATTAAATTCCTCTAGTTATCTATAATTGGTTCATATGCGTATTGAATTTAGAGTTCCAATTAACAATCAAGACTTGCTTAATCTACGGATGTCTTCCGATTTGGGTTGGGTAATTAATTCGTGTGACTGTGTGTTTGCAAATTAGTGTGATTAGCTATAACTAGTTGATCATAGGATTGATTGTTACTTGTTGCTTTGAACTCAATATTCTGCCTATCTAAATAAGCTCAAAAGGATGATAGTTGTCGGCTAGTCGGATTAGTTAATGAACTAGGATAACATTGTCTCACAAGGAAACGCCCTAGGAATTTAGCTAATTTGCTAGTTGTGTCAGTTGTAGGAATTAGAGGTAGCTCCGGCTAGTCTAGGGTGCCTTAGATTGTTTCGAGGGTGGTCTAGGGTAGTTGAAGTGGGAAGGACTCAAAAGGTGAACCACTTGTCCGAGCGTTAGAATAATCAATTAGGAAGAACTCAAAAGGTGAACTAATAAACCGGTAAGCATATTCCAGTCTTTAGGTGTTCTATCAGTAACATCCGGAGAGTGATTCGGGGGCTCGTAGGGTTTCTATAGGTTGGTCATTAAGATCCCGGTTCCATCAGAGTTGTCATAGCCGAGTAAGGTTGTTAATGTTAATTAGGATTCTAGGTCTAGGTGGTACCTTTCTCATCTCTGATTTCGTCCTAAGTTCTCTCGTGTCGGTTGTTAGTCAGTTAATTTAGTTCATTTAGTTAATTTTCTATATATTTTAAAAACCAAATTCAAATTCTCAATTTTCCATTCTTAGGTCCTAGGTTGTGTCTAGCTAGAATAGTGTCCCTAGGGTTCGATATCCCGGTCTTCTGTGGCTATACCAACACCGATAGGTACACTTGCCTTAGGTTCGGTTTAGTTTTAGGAGTTTCGGTAAAATTAGGTGTGTCCAGGTCTAGGATTAGGTCTAGGTTTTATTAGTTATTTTTAGGTGTAGTTCCGAACACATCAATATTGCAAAAGAAAAAAAAAAGATTACAAATATTACTATATAACTTCATTCTACAATTCAACTCTAAATATGATTATATAGCTTCACTCCACAATTCAACTCTTGCACTAAACCATTAAAAATATGATTATATAGCTTCACTTCACAATTCAGCTTGTAGTAAACCACTAAAAAGCAAGGTTGTAGAAATCGCTTCATGGTAGCTCGACGGTCAACTGGTGTTAAGCGATTAATCGTGATTAATCAACGATTAATCGGATACCCTAAATTATTACAAAAGTATATATATATATATATATATATATATATATATATATATATATATATATATATATATATAGGGTAAGGATCATGGGAAAACAACTTTTATTGCGAAAACACGAAAACAAATATTAAAACCTCTAAAACTTTTTCATACGTTAATATTTTTTTTTTTAAATTGCACCAAAATCTTTAAAATTATGTTATCTTTAGTTCTGGAAAAAATTAAAAAAAAACAATTTTTTTTTAAATTATTATTGCACCTGTGCAATATTTTTTTTTTATTATTATTGCACATATGCAATAATATTAAAACCTTTTATAACTTTTTCATATGTTAAATTTTTTTATAAAAACTTGAACTATAATTCTTATAATTCTGCTATCTTTAATTCCTGGAGAAAATTAAAAAAAATTCGACGTTTTTTAAATTTTTTTATTATTGCACATGTGCAATAAAAAGTTATTATTGCACATGTGCAATAATATTAAAACCTCTATAACTTTTTCATACGTTAATATTTTTGATAAAAAATTGTACCATAGATCTTATAATTCTGTTATCTTTAATTCTTGAAAAAATTTAAAAAAAATTAATGTTTTTTGTTAATATTGCACATGTGTAATATAATTAATACGTATTATTGCACATGTGCAATAATAAAAAAAATCACGAAATTTTATATGTTTAATTTTTTTTTTCCCAGAATTAAAGGTGACATAATTTTAAGACTTTTGGTGCAAATTTTTTAAAAAATTATTAACGTATGAGGAAGTTATAGAGGTTTTAATATTTGTTTTCGTGTTTTCGCAATAACATCTTGTTTTTATTTGATCCTTCCCCTATATATATATATAAATGTAGAGGATCATTGAAAAACCTTTTAAATATTGGAAAACCTGGGTATTTTAGTAAAATACTTATATAATATTTTTTTGGTTGTCCAACATTGATTTTAATTTTACTTTTTATCTCTCAATATATTCTAACATGGCAATATCCTAGTATAACCTTAAAAAGAAATAAACTAGTATTTACATAAACGTTTAAGTCCAAAGCTACAATAATAAAGTCGAATACGTTTAATAATCCCAAAAAACAAACACATTTAAGTCAAAAACTATAATTTTTTAAGTTTTTATTTTTTTTATTAAAAAAATTGGCTAACCATCAAGGCCGCCAAGACCGCCAAGACCTCCAAGGATCGATGTTGACCGCCTTGACCAACTGACCGTTAAACCATTAATCGTAGACAGTGAGGGACCGCCAAGCGATTAATCGCTGATTAATCACCAATTAATCGCGATTTCTGCAACATTGCAAAAAAGTAATGTATTGAAGAGTATTTTCAAAAAAGGTAAGCCGTTGCGTTGTGACAGACGGTTCGGATCTAAAACCATTCGGTATTTTATCATATAGCGTTTTTAATCAACTATAACCTACATAAATTTGCTAATGGCTTGTTATTGGGGTGGTAAAGGTGAACATCTGGTGTCCAAGTGATCTGGGTTCTATCCTTGATCTCAACAATATTGTTCTGAGGCATGGGGGCTCTATGAAGGAAGACCGAGATCTTGTAGTCTCTAGTTCGATCCCAAGAGTGATCGGGTTTTACCACGATTGGGCCTTTAGGCAGGTGGGGTTTTCCCCGAAAGTGGAGATAACTTCGGTTTGCTTAAGGGCTCTCTGTGCGGCTGGGTTGGGCCAGTTGACAGTGACTTTTTGCCATTAGGTCACCCTGTACGGAGTATCGGGCTTATGTTTGTTGGCCGTTAATTTTTTTTTAAATAACCTACATAAATTTACCATTTAAACATTTAGAGATAACACCAAACAAAACAATTATCAACACATATTTAACATAACATGATACAGAGTCTGCACAAATTTAATACAACATCATACAAAACTGTGATCTACACAAATTTATTGGTTAAATATTTGTTACCGTACATGATTTAGATGTTTATTTATCATTAATTATAACTTTGACCAATTTACATAACATCATACAAAATCAGGCACGATCACATGACGGATTACTGTTTTGCACTTCGAAAACATATTGAAATTTTTTTAAAAGAAGGAATTACACACATAGAGCCTAAGTGTGGGGCCCGTAACACCCGTGATACAGGAAAAGTCAAAGAAGAAACGCCAAAATACAAGGATATGTTTATGATCTGCATACATGCAGAATCAGGTAGCACGGGCACCAAAAGGCCAGATTAGCGAATTGAGGCATGGTCCGCATGGATGCACGCTCCGACTTCGCAGCGTGGAGATTACCACATCGGGCCTTTACTATCACTATCCGCATGGGGAGCTACCGAATGCGACATGTATTCATTGACATCAGCAGTTTCTCGGATATCATTTATGAACAGTGTTTCAAAACACATGGACACACGATCAGAAGCGTTTGGAGCTAATATTTGCACCAATCAGTGGTTTCTTTTATGAAACATGTCTGCCTTTGAGGCAGATTGGTTTCCCAGTTATAGTGGGGGACGGTATACGTGATCGCATCGTGTTGGTCACGTTCCTGGTCTTACCCACACATAGTGAGCACAATGTAATTCTAGGTCGTCCATCTCTTACTTGGCCGCGGTAATCTCCATGACCCATGGTTTGATGATGTTACCACACCCTAAGGAGTTGCTCAGTCTAGGCGGATAAACATTGTGGCATTGTGTTGCCGCAGAGGTTTCGGCGTGCTAAGCGGGTGTCTTGTGGGAGTTGCGCTGTCAAACCTGGATTGCCAACCCTACGATGGTACCAAAGTTAGATTGTTCTCATCGCATGTGTGTGGCCTATACTGACTTGAATCGTGCATGCCCAAAAAATGCCTATATCTTTTGGTAATCGACGTACAGGTGGATGCCCAAACACCATTCCGCTTCAAGTGCTCTCTGGACACGTACAAATGTTATCACCAAGTGCAAATGGTGCGGGAGGATAGGACAAGATTGCGTTTTACATGGATTGCATCATTGCAATCATTTTTTTTATACAAAAATGTCGGGTTAAAAAATGCAGATGTAACATACCATGGAATGATGGATAAGGTCTTTGATTCCCAGATCTGAAAAAAATTGGAGGTGTATGTAGATGACTTGATAATCAAAAGTTTAAGCGATAACCGCCTACTCTTGGACATTGCGAAAACGTTCATGACGTTAAAGGAAAACAATATTAAGCTGAAACCGGGGAAATGCTCATTTAGAATGGAGGAGGGTAAATTCCTCAAGGTACCAAAGATGGGTTCCGCGTTAACCCTGATAAAGAATTCGCTATCCTCAAAATGCCTTCTTCGTTATCTTTAAAGGCCATAAAGACCTTGAATGGGTGTTTAGTCGCCATCAATCCTTTCCTTGCTAAACACACGGAGTGTTTTCTCTCATTTATTACTGTACTAAAAAAATGCTTGGTGGATAACCGGTTTATAAGGACAACCGAAGTGGTGCATGTGTTTAAGGAATTAAAGATATATTTGGCGAACCTGTCAATGCTAACGGCTCCGCAAGTTGATGAAGTTTTAAAGATGTATCTATCCATTGCTGAACAAGTAGTTAGTGCGGTACTTATGGTGGAAAGCAAAGAAATTCAAACATATATTATATCAGCCGCGTGCTTAGTGACGTGGAAGTTAATTACACAATGCTGGAAAAAAACTCGTACTCGCACTGGTACATGCTTCCCATCGCCATCTCCGATGCTTTCAGGCGCATGATGTTGAAGCTTTAACCAACTATCCACTCCATATTGTTTTGAAAGCCTAACATCTCAGGACGCCTATGTAAGTGGGCTATTGAGTTGGGAGTTTACAACTTCAGGTTCAAACCAAAAACTGCAGTAAAAGGGCAGGTGATAACATACTTCATTGCGTAATCTCTTGAAGGGATAAACATCCTTGATGAAGAGCTTTTTATCCCAGTTCCAAAGACAGCTCCTGAAGGTCAAGTTTGGAACTCCGTTCAGACGGCACGTCATGCGCAGAAGGCATGGGGGTGGGAATCATACTCATCGCCCCCCCCCCCCCCCGGACAAAGAATACGCCCGCACCCTCAAACACTTCTACAAGGCATCCAACAACGAAACTGAATATGAGGCTTTTATTGCGAGTTTTAAGTTTGCCATGAAGCTTAGGTGCACCATATCCACACGCATGTAGATTCGCTTTTGCTACCTAACAAGATCAGCTTAAAGCATGACGCCAAAGACACTACTATGGCGTGGTACTTAAGTGTATGGTAAGGTTCTTTTAAAGACGTTGAACATGGGTGGTACTCCACTACAACGCAATCATAACAAGAAAACGGATGCACTCAGTAAGTTGGCTTCTTGTTTGCCGTGCCACTCCAACAACTAAACGTGGAGGAACTCAAAGAAGCGGCTATCAATTTTCACAACGTTAACGTGGTCCAGCAAACTCCAACAAGTTGTATGTCGCCGATAGTCAACAATCTGACTGTAGGAACTCTCCCAGAAGATCGCACAACTGCGCATAAACTCCAAAGAAAAGCCTCACATTACCAAATGGTGAATGCCATTCTTTACCGCTGAACCTACAAGAGTCATGTCCTCCGTTGCGCTGATGCCTAAAAGCAAACTACTTATTGTGGGAGATACACATGGCTATATGCGACATCCATGTGGCACCTAAGGCGGTAGTGCCTTAACTCCCACAATGTCGAGTACTATTGGTCCGGAATACATATGATGGTGGAAGAAGAACTCTGCAAGTGTAAAAGTATGGAAGTATTGATAAAAAACCGATGATAGATGAAGTGCCTAAAAATGTTCTTTAATTAAGGCCAAGTATGGAAGGGATCAATGCTTAGTTTGTAGAACGAGTCAAGTAAGTGTGTTATAAGCAACTGAAAAAGAGAAACAAAGACAAGAAGATGATCAAATCAAGTTTAAGGAGGTGAATGAATGATTGATCTTGATTATGGAGAAGATGAAAGGTGAAGGTCTAAAATGAAATATATTATTTTATTTAAGTATGTTTTGTTTAGATGGTAAGAATAGTCTTTTTATTTTGATTGTGTTTCCTTGTATAAGTTTTCTTGTTTGACAAGTTTAGAGAAGTCTATATATAAAGATATTATTGTAATTTAGTTA
Source organism: Deinandra increscens subsp. villosa (assembly GCA_039602395.1). Lineage (NCBI taxonomy): Eukaryota > Viridiplantae > Streptophyta > Magnoliopsida > Asterales > Asteraceae > Deinandra > Deinandra increscens. Next base: position 51,137,534 of record JBCNJP010000024.1, on the reverse strand, counting down.
TTTCTTGTTTTTTATAAGTTTGTTTGATTAATAGAAAAGAGTCGCCGATTGTCCCCCTAATATTATTTTGTTAGAGAGTTCATGAGTTAAAAGATACAATTATTTTAACCGTCTGAGCCAACAGTTATCACCGGATGATATTTCAAATACCACGTGCTAGTTATTTCATGTTTAAACATCATGCAGCTTCTTTCATTGGTTGTTCGGTGGCATCGGTTATCTGGTTCCTCCTCTCGGATTGGTGTTACATCCCGCAAATTTTTGTGTTCTCGATGCGTGACTTGGGCACCCTTCATGACAACTATTCGCTAGGTAAAAGAAATCCATGGCGTGGTCAATAGCTGACCCAAGAAATTTTTTAATGGGGGGCGGAAATTTTTTAAAGTCTGCTATGTTTTGCTAAATACTAAATTTTTCCGCACTACTTCGAGTTGGGTCGAGTCGGTTCATATAATAAGACTCAATGAAAATTTTATATTAGTTTTAAAAGGACTAGTTATCTGAATGTACCCTTATAGATATGTATGTATGTATGTGTGTATATATGAGCTAGATCTCTTAACAATACTACTTTTTTTTTTTTTTGTTGCTAAAAACACATATTTTACTATTTATTTTATTGGACTTGAAAAGAAAACAAATTCAATAAACAAATCATTAAAATAAATCCTTTTGACGATTCTAGACAAAATATGATTTCCTACGATGATTATGTCAATATATACACACATATGTATTATATATATATATATATATATATATATATATATATATATATATATATATATATATATATATAGGTAAAAGATCCGTGTATACCCCTTATTTTTTGTAGACCCCATAGACCCCTTATAAAACTCAATAAAACTAGTTAAAACTCACTAAAAATAAAACTCAGTTTTGTTATTTTAGTTTTTTTTATTTGCGATAAGCTTTTAAGAACAAAAAAAGACAATTAAAAAAAAAGAAAAATGAAAAACATAAACAATTGAACATTTTAAGACAATGAGTTTTAAAAATCAATGAGTTTAAAACTCAATAAACTCAATAAAACTCAATGTTACGTTTAAAACTCATTATTTTAAAACTCATTGTCTTAAAATGTTCGATTTTTAATGTTTTTTGTTTTTTTTTAATTTATTTATTTATTTTTTTGGTTCTTAAAAGCTTATCGTAATAAAAAAAACCAAATTTACAACACTGAGTTTTATTTTTATTGAGTTTTATAGGGGTCTACGGGGTCTACAAAATTTAAGGGGTCTACAAGGAACCCTTCCATATATATATATATATATATATATATATATATATATAGGATTGGGCACAATTACTAACCCCTTCATGTAGCATTAACCAAATAACCCCATCCCACCAATCCCCTCCCTACATGTGGCAATGACTCAATTCCCCCTTGAAGGGTAATTTGGTATTTTCCCCCTTACCAACCCCCTTCCACCGTTTACTTTGTGATATCCCCTTCCGACGGCACCCTGCAAAAGAAAGAAGCACTGTAGACCTGGTACTTACATCGAGCCTCACAATTATTTGTACTTCTCCCTCCCATTTACGTCTTATCTTTCTCACCAAACCTCCCTCACCTTCATCCTTTTCCTATAATAACCCTAACAAACCCTAACTTTCTACAAGAAACCCTTTCATCAATTTTGTTATTTTCGACCTGCTTTTCCAAAAAATCACTAAATATCCGTTGAAATCTATGGGAGGTGGTGACCATCCTCCAGATATCGGTGACATGCAAATCGTTCCATCAAATCTAGTTGTTCCAGAAGAGGATTATCACGCTGATGTAGATGAAACCATGGATCTTCTGATGATCAACCACCCGTTAAACTATGTTGGAATGGACAAACAAGGTATTTTTTCCAGCAAAATTAGTATTTTTTGTATGTTTTTATATCTGTTCAGCATCTATTTTGTTCTGAATTTTCTTTGGTACATAGATATCTTTTTGTTTCTTGAACTTCATCGGGAAATCTTCGTTTGGTTTTAGTTATTTTTTTCTGTAATTGAAAAAGCTATATTTGTATATTTTTGTTTCTTAACAATTTATTAATGTGTATACAGTTCTCTTTTTGTGTTTATCTAAAAAGTTATTTTAAAAGTCATCTTTGCATATTTTTACAGAACCACTGTTCTTTTTTTGTTCACCCAGATCTGTTTTTGTATAAGAACCCAATTTCAAGTACATGTATACGTTTAAAATTTTAGAAGATATGATGTTATGTTTTTCTTTAGATAAGATCATAGATACCCCATCATAGATATATTTTTATGTTTACATCTTTATGCTTTTTTACATTTAACAGTAACAGATCATTGACGTATCCTAGAATTATACATTCTTCACATAACCTTTCATTTTATCACCTTTTATATTACTTTTCATGATGTTTATAATATATGAATTTGAAACATCTTACAGATCATTGATACTAATATATGAATTTGAAAGTTATTTGTTAACATCTTACAGATCATTGATACTAATATATGAATTTGAAACACTCGTGGCCTTTTTTTTTAGTATGTTTTGTGTGTATCTTTTTGGGTTGTTAACAGACTGAACACATGTATCATCCCTTTGTCAAAGTATTTTTGGTTGTTTACCCTCAGTTTTAAGAATGATGCATTTTCTAGTTATTAAAATAAAACTCTGCAACTTTTTCGTTCTGAGTTGTTTTTTTTACAGGAACACATGTATCATCCCTTTATCAAAGTCCTAATGGATCAAAGTATTGGGCACCACAGGTCTCCCCTTGTTTCAAACCAGTAGTTGGATCTCTTTTCAACGATTATGAGGAAGTGGAGAATATGTTCACGGCTTATGCTGAACAATCTGGTTTCTCTGCCCGTGTAACTGCATATAAAAAGGTGAAAGATGTAATAACTCACAAAGTTATGGCATGTTCCAAGTGTGGCAAATCAAAAGCCAAAGCCATCGACACCTTAGACACTGCAACTTTGCTTAACACTAAGTATAGTACATCCCACTGTACAGATTGCCCGGCATTGATTAGATACAAGCTGATTAGGGGAGACTACAAAGTTCTTCTTTATGCCTTTTCTGAGAATCACAACCATCCGATGGTGCCGTCTTATAACATGGACCTTACTCGCAAAGGCAAACACCTAAACTTTGACGATTACCAATTCGTCCATTCCATGAGTCTAAACAAGGTTGGCCCTCAAGTTGCTCACCGTTTTCAAACATCATTAAAAGGCGGGCATCATAATATGCATGGTACCAAAAATACCTTTAAGTCTGTTGCGCGAGAGTTAAGGCTTTTCATTGCTGATCGCGACATGATGCTTGTTGCACAGAAGCTAAAGGATCGTTCTGAAACCCTTCCAAACTTCTCTTATGAACTTTATCATGAAAAGGGTGAGGTGAAGTATATTTTCTGGGCTGATGACTTCTCTAAGACAAGTTACAATAATTTTGGTGATGTACTCGCATTCGATGCCACATATTCCACCAACAAGTAAGTTTGTTACATCCTTAATCTTACTTTTTTTTACATTTAAATAGGTGCATATACCATTTACATATAACTTTAAATTTTGTTTTAGGGTTTCTGTTAAGTTATTTTTATCAAGTCTAGTCTGATAAAATTTTTAAAATTATACATTGACCCCCCCAGCCCCTGGTGTTATAATTGATAACACTGGTGTTTATCATTAAACCCCGTCACCCAGAACTATACTGCTATTTGTTTTATTTTTACAAATTATTATTATTTATTCTTATTATAATATCGAAAGTATATGTTTTTTACAGATACAACATGGTTTTTGTGCCCTTTACCGGAGTTGATAACCACAAACGTTGTGTAACTTTTGGCGCCGGTCTTTTATGTGAAGAAACAACCGAAGCATACGTGTGGCTGATTCGCGCGTTCCTTAAAGTTCACAAAAGGGAACCCGCACTTGTTTTAACCGATCAAGACCCCGCTATGAAGTCTGCAATTGACAAGACATTTGTTTTTGCAATCCACCGATTGTGCATGTGGCACATAATGAAGAAACTCCCCACAAAGGTTGAACTTGTGTAAAATAGTATTAATTTAATTTTTATATCCTTATGTTTTACATAATAAGCTCACAACTTCATATTTATATTGTTCCTTTTTTTTTAATTATTAGTTACTGTTTTTTTTGTATAACTAACCATGCTTCAAAAAAAAGTATATATTACACCAGTGCTACAAATTAATTGGTGTACTTTTTTTATTCTAACCTTGGTTATTAACATAAATTTGTATCTTTCCTAGATTCTTGAGATTTTCGTTGCTTCATTTTTTACTTTTTCCATTAATTTTGTAGGTTCATGCTGATGTCCTTGAGAACAATGATCTTAGGCAGCGAATCCACAAGTTGGTTTGGAATATTTACCTTACTCCTGAAAAGTTTGAAGATCGATGGGCTAGTCTGATAAAGGAATTTAAATTGACAAATATTTCTTGGTTAACTGACATGTATGCGATAAGGGAAATGTGGATTCCAGCTTACTTCCGTGAAATCCCAATGTGCTGCTTAATGAAAACAACTTCCCGCTGCGAGAGTTCCAATGCTGCATTCAAAGTAAATTCTAGCCATGGCAACACACTTGTTCAATTCCTTATGTGTTACGATTCCTCAATGGACCAGCAGCGTTACAATCAGCGTATCCTAGAATTTCGTGATGCCAACCAGATCCCTGTTATCCTTACAGGTCAAGATATTTTAGACCAAATTATAAACATTTTTTATCATACTGGATGTCTCAACGAACACTAATGCAAAAAGTTTATGCAGCCACTGTTAATGTTTTTAACACTGCATGACATCTACTAACACCAACTCTAACACTACAGGAACTTATTTATCTTTTTATCTGTACACAAAACAAACAAGTAATTTTCATATCATCAGTCTAATAGTGATTAGAAAAATGTAAACTTTTGAAAACATAATATAGTACTATGGTTATTAAATAATATATTCACTGCTAACACCTTTTTATCGTTACAGGTGAAGATATTGAAAAGCATGCTTCTCAAATATACACTCTTTCAATGTTCGCTGAAGTTCAGAAAGAAATCATTAGAGGGAAGAATCAATGCTACATTATGAATGTTGATGTTGTTGATGGCCACACTGTTTACGATGTTTCCCACATGAATCACCTATCTGTGTATATTAACACCTTCAAGGTAAGTTAAATTATCGTCTTAGAACTCTTTCTATTATTTTAAGTTATCAAATGAAAACCTCATATTTTGCTGCAAAACATTATTTATGTAAGAATGGTGTTATATATTTGCAATATTATTTTTTTTCAGCAACTACTTTATTATTTAAATTAATCAAACTTTTTTACTACCCATCCAGATGTTAGAATTTCTAACAGCCTGCAGCCCACTTAGGTAACACCGTAGCTGGCAGTTTAAGATCATTTTTCCAATCCTCTCTTATTATTAACATTGATATTATCTGTTTTTTTACAAGGTACGTCTGAACAACTTAGAGGATTCTTATGAATGCCCTTGCTTGGGATTTACTCGTAATGGTTATCTTTGTCGACACATTTTCTCGGTTTTTCGTGTTAATGCCGTCAAAGAAATTCCTGGTCGCTATATAAAGAACCGCTGGCGTCGTCAGATTTTACCAGCCCGTCTTTATGACATCCCGTCTCGACTTTCTGTTGAAAACAGCGACCTAGCTGTTATGAGGAGTGAGGTCATGGAGTGCATTAGTGTTTGCATTGATCGTCTTAGCGACAATTTGGAGGGCTTGCAACTTTTTGCTGCCGATATAAACGAGCTAAAGAATGGTGTTGTCGCGAAGTATCCTGTGAAATCTGCTGCAAACAAGAGGGCTGGTATAATGGAGGAATTGATTGGGAAAGTTGATGATGTTTCGCTTGGCCTTACCCCCCCACAAGGCATACGTAACAAAGGCTGTGGCACAAACAAGAGGTTGGTTGGACCTGGTGAGAAGGCTGTTGAGAAGTCCAAGAAGGCCCCAAGGCTGTGCAGGAATTGCAACACATGGGGTCATCACGATTCCCGCAATTGCAAAAAACAGGGGAATGGGGAGGCCTCAACTTCCAAGTAACCGTATTTTTAGCATTAAAAATCCCATGAATTAATTACATCACATTTTGACTAGGATGTTGTTTCTTAAAAAACAACCTTCTCTTTTGGGAACAGTCATCTGTTGACACCCCCACCTAGGACGTTGTTTACTAAAAAACAACCTTTTTGTTTTGTAGGGGGTTTTCATATCCTAGTGTTATTTTAATGATGTAATCCGTATGACTATGTAATTCTATGGGATCAATATATAAATATCAGCTTTAGGATCTATATCAATCTTTTGGTATCAATTTTTGATGACTCCTTTGTTATTTTCCAGAAGTATTGGTAATCTTCAGTGGAAATAACTTATTATTCTACAGGGCGATTACATTGCTAATTGTCAACATAAAATTGCAGTGGGGTTATCATTCTAGTACGTTTTTATTAGACTCATTGTCAACAGTCTAAAAAAAATAGCAGTGGTGTTATCAACTATTCAATCTACTTATAAGTATGTACTTTATTTTGTGACTATATTTATACAGTAGGTGGTATATGTAACACTAGTGCTACCAATGTACAAAACTGGGCATAATATTCAACTAACACCAGTACATTTTTCCTTACACTTTTAACCTTTGCACATTTTTCCTTGTAAGATTATTAAAAGTAAAATAACTGGAGAAGGAACAGGTGAAAAATTATATATTTTAACTAATACCAGTGCTAACTACTTTTATCGTTATTGTTATTAGTTTTAACATTATTGTTTTTAGTTTTAACAAATTACAATCTACAAACACCAGTTATATCATTATGATAGAGTTTTTATTTTTAACAGTTTTAACAAATTACAATCTACAAACACCAGTGTTTTTATTTTTAATAATATATGTGAAAAATTATATATATTTAACTAATACCAGTGCTAACTACTTTTATCGTTATTGTTATTAGTTTTAACATTACTGTTTTTAGTTTTAACAAATTACAATATACAAACACCAGTGATATCATTATGATAGAGTTATTAATTTTAACAGTTTTACCAAATTACAATCTACAAACACCATTGATATCATTATGATAGAGTTATTATTTTCAACAGTTTCAAAATATTACAATCTACAAACACCAGTGTTTTTTTTTAATAATATATGTCAACTAATACCAGTGCTAACAACTTTTATCGGTATTGTTATTAGTTTTAACATTACTGTTTTTAGTTTTAACAAATTACAATCTACAAACACCAGTGATATCATTATGATAGAGTTATTAATTTTAACAGTTTTAACAAATTACAATCTACATACACCAGTGATAACATGGTGATAGAGTTATTATTTCCAACAGTTTTAGCAAATTACAATCTACAAACACCAGTGATATCATAATGTACCACTTTTGTCATTTTCTTCCCACCCTAAAGCTTTTAACCTTCACAAAACCAAAATATATAAGCAAAATATCTGGAAACACAAACTAGCACTGGGGATATCACAAATCATTGCTGCTAATAGTAATAACCGCCTCCATATATCAAGAGGGTTGGTGTTCACATAGTTTGTACACCCAGCAGATAAAGTTCGCTACAAAATACAGCATATGATATAGACTGTCCATACTCAGTCACAATGCTTACATTCAAAATAGAAATACTTGAACCTACTAATTAACCTACTTTGGGATCCCCGTTACCATGCAGACCATTTCCTTCCTCATGTTGATGTCAGACAACAGTATACGTGCTGCATATTTTTTCCTAAGCGAATTGATTCTCATTTTTACTCCATCGCCGCCTCTTTTCTTTTTAACATCTTTCTCCAACCCACACAGAAACTTTTCACGACTGTAACCCATGAACGTCTCCATATGCCTCATCGTATATACTCCACAATCCTTCACATTCCCCCGGCTTGCACATTCCAATACCAACCTCCCAACCTTTGCCACTTTTAATTTTCCAGCCTTAGGATGTTTCCACTCGTCAAGATACTGTACAAAGAGGTCTTTCTGCAAGTAAGTAAACATCCAAAGTTAATAACTTTTTTATGAAGACACTTTTTCAATCCATGTTAAGTCTAAATAGTTAACCCATAGTTATTCCTTACCAATTTGTAGCCAGTATCTTTTTGGTGAAACTCCTTATTGTCCTTACATGTCACCACCGTCTCATCAGAATGCATATTATCAATTAGATAAATCCCCGGGTTTTTCAATTCAAAAACAATGAGATAATAATGCGAGTTTTCCAATATTGGGAAAACTACTAAATCAAAACATTTCATCCCCCTTCTACTTTCAACCTTTCCCACATTTTGAAACATCACCTTACTAAACCACTTTATACGAGCAGAGTTATCCACATCTTTATCTTCCCACATCTTATCTCCCTGTACGAGCAGAGTTATCCACATAAGTTATCACATAAGTTATCACATATACGAGCAGAGTTATCCACATCTATAAAAAACTTAAGCGCACCTGTACCCTAAAAGCCCTGCAAAACAACCTATGCGGCGATTCACGGCTTCTTCTTTTTTCATCATCGTTTAAAATTTCTGCCCAGCAGTCGATTATCTCACACTGCACATTTTCCCCCGGTACCAAAGATGTTAGAAGGGTCCAACCAGTACCGGGTCCAGAACTCGTCACAAAAAGTGCATCCCTTCAACAAAAAAAAATAAAAAAAAAATCTACTATTAGGAAATAAAATAACTTTGGAAAAAATTTGTCTACTATTAATAACATGCCAGAATAATTAAATCTATAGTTCTGTTTTACTCACACGTTCAATTTAGTTTTTGAAGACGCATTTTGAACCTCATTAAATTTAGCAATCCTTTCCTCGACCCTGTAACAATCATAATCAATCTAGAGACTTCATTAATATGCAAATATTTCAAAATAAAGCTATATAATATTTACGCTTTTTGGTCTTCGTTTAGCATATCCCAAATAGCGTGTTCCTCCTTTGTGTATCGGCATTTTATAACCACATCTCTTTTGAAGAAAGGTGACTTCAAATCATCCGCAACCACAACCTGTCTTTTACCAAATGGTTCTAGACACAACACAAATGCAGTCTCAAGTAATTTACTCGGGCACCACCATAAAATGCAGTAAAACATGTTTATAATAATTTTGTGCAAGCCGACATAGTAATTAACTTACCAACATCATTGCCAACGTCTGCTATTAACTCGTTTGTATTTTTGTTAACCACTTCAGCTGACTCCACATCTCCTTTTAAACACAAAAATATAAATTATTTTTATAGAAAATGATATGTATATAGATAAATAACTATCGAGACATACTCCTACTTGCAAATTTTTCCACTGCCAGTTCTTTGTTTTCCAAACCACATGCAAAGACCTTATCTGGACTTTTAGGCATTTCCCCACTGTTAGATTCATGTTCACCGATATCTCCAGGCCCACCAGGCACACTGTCAGCCCCTGTTCAAGGTATTAAGATAACTAATCAATTTAAGTATCATATGCATAACAATGAAAATAAATAATGTGATAAGGAACACTTAATGATAAAACACAATTGCAACCCTCTGAAACAGCTAGACTAAAGAAAGAGTATTCAAATAACCACTCTGATTGTGGTTATTTGAATTTCAGTTATTTTTATTTTATAAACATGGGTATGGGGATATTTTTTTACCTAGTCCAATTAGCACCACTGTTACAAGTATTTATAATTAGTGTTACTAGTGCCATCACCCACACATGTAAAGCAAGCACTCCGGCTATCATTCATGACTGTCAAGAAACTAAGTTCTAAATTTATGTTAACTAACACGCTAACCATTATTATAGTTATTGCTAGTAGTTCAAACAGGTACCTGGACATCTCAATTTTTTAGCGACACCAATTAGAACCACTGTTATAATTATTTACAGTTAATGTTAATATTTCCATCACCGATATAACTAAAATTATCATTGGGGGGCTTTCTATTACACATGCCTGTCCAGAAACTAAGTTATAAATTAAGTCTTTTTTAGTTATAAATTAAGTCTTTTTAGTTATAAATTAACTAAAAATATCATTGGCTGGGGATATTTTTTTACCTAGTCCAATTAGCACCACTGTTAAAACTATTTATAATTAGTGTTACTAGTTCCATCACCCACACATCTAAAGCAAGCATTCGGGCTATCATTCATGTAGGGACATCTTTATTTATGTGAACTAACACGCTAACCATTATTTATGTGAACATTCAGGTACCTGGACATATCTATCTTTCACCGACAACAATTATAACCACTGTTATAAGTATTTACAGTTAATGTTAATATTTCCATCACCGATATAACTAAAATTATCATTGGGGTGCTTTCTATTACACATGTCTGTCAAGAAACTAAGTTCTAAATTAATTCTTTTCAGTTATTTTTATTTTCTACACAAGGGGGTTGGGATACTCTTTTACCTAGTCCAATTAGCACCACTGTTAAAAATACTTATAATTAGTGTTACCAGTACCCCTTTGATGTACATGTTAACTAACATTAATGCTAGTAGTCAAGTTCCAATCACAACATAAACAAGCACCATGTGTTTCTATCGACCAGAGTTTTAAGAATAGATGTACAATACCTTTTTCACCTTCCTGACTCTGTCCAATCCCCCATATTGGACCACCAAAACTGTGCCCCACCAAATTTTTTGAGCGAGTATTCTTTGATGCTTTCAGTATGTCTTTCATAGTTCGTTCTTCACCTCTTGCATCAATAAACACATCATTTTTCGCCCGGGGTTTTGGGTCTTCCTGCGTCAGATTAAGACTAAATGGTGGTGCCCCAATACTATCCATCCATTGTCTATTTGTCATTGCACCAACTAAAACACAAAATTAAAATATGGTAAACATATAGTTATTTCCAAAGCACCAACCTGATACACTTTATAATATTAATGTTTACCTTCCCTACCATCATTAACTTCCATCATCTGTGTCGTCACTGTCTCATCATCCCCCCCATCATGTTTTTCGTCATCCTCGTCTTCATCACAATCTGTACTTTCACTCCCATCATCACTAGTCTGATAAAATATTTTTATCAAGTCTAGTCTGATAAAATTTTTAAAATTATACATTGACCCCCCCAGCCCCTGGTGTTATAATTGATAACACTGGTGTTTATCATTAAACCCCGTCACCCAGAACTATACTGCTATTTGTTTTATTTTTACAAATTATTATTATTTATTCTTATTATAATATCGAAAGTATATGTTTTTTACAGATACAACATGGTTTTTGTGCCCTTTACCGGAGTTGATAACCACAAACGTTGTGTAACTTTTGGCGCCGGTCTTTTATGTGAAGAAACAACCGAAGCATACGTGTGGCTGATTCGCGCGTTCCTTAAAGTTCACAAAAGGGAACCCGCACTTGTTTTAACCGATCAAGACCCCGCTATGAAGTCTGCAATTGACAAGACATTTGTTTTTGCAATCCACCGATTGTGCATGTGGCACATAATGAAGAAACTCCCCACAAAGGTTGAACTTGTGTAAAATAGTATTAATTTAATTTTTATATCCTTATGTTTTACATAATAAGCTCACAACTTCATATTTATATTGTTCCTTTTTTTTTTAATTATTAGTTACTGTTTTTTTTGTATAACTAACCATGCTTCAAAAAAAAGTATATATTACACCAGTGCTACAAATTAATTGGTGTACTTTTTTTATTCTAACCTTGGTTATTAACATAAATTTGTATCTTTCCTAGATTCTTGAGATTTTCGTTGCTTCATTTTTTACTTTTTCCATTAATTTTGTAGGTTCATGCTGATGTCCTTGAGAACAATGATCTTAGGCAGCGAATCCACAAGTTGGTTTGGAATATTTACCTTACTCCTGAAAAGTTTGAAGATCGATGGGCTAGTCTGATAAAGGAATTTAAATTGACAAATATTTCTTGGTTAACTGACATGTATGCGATAAGGGAAATGTGGATTCCAGCTTACTTCCGTGAAATCCCAATGTGCTGCTTAATGAAAACAACTTCCCGCTGCGAGAGTTCCAATGCTGCATTCAAAGTAAATTCTAGCCATGGCAACACACTTGTTCAATTCCTTATGTGTTACGATTCCTCAATGGACCAGCAGCGTTACAATCAGCGTATCCTAGAATTTCGTGATGCCAACCAGATCCCTGTTATCCTTACAGGTCAAGATATTTTAGACCAAATTATAAACATTTTTTATCATACTGGATGTCTCAACGAACACTAATGCAAAAAGTTTATGCAGCCACTGTTAATGTTTTTAACACTGCATGACATCTACTAACACCAACTCTAACACTACAGGAACTTATTTATCTTTTTATCTGTACACAAAACAAACAAGTAATTTTCATATCATCAGTCTAATAGTGATTAGAAAAATGTAAACTTTTGAAAACATAATATAGTACTATGGTTATTAAATAATATATTCACTGCTAACACCTTTTTATCGTTACAGGTGAAGATATTGAAAAGCATGCTTCTCAAATATACACTCTTTCAATGTTCGCTGAAGTTCAGAAAGAAATCATTAGAGGGAAGAATCAATGCTACATTATGAATGTTGATGTTGTTGATGGCCACACTGTTTACGATGTTTCCCACATGAATCACCTATCTGTGTATATTAACACCTTCAAGGTAAGTTAAATTATCGTCTTAGAACTCTTTCTATTATTTTAAGTTATCAAATGAAAACCTCATATTTTGCTGCAAAACATTATTTATGTAAGAATGGTGTTATATATTTGCAATATTATTTTTTTTCAGCAACTACTTTATTATTTAAATTAATCAAACTTTTTTACTACCCATCCAGATGTTAGAATTTCTAACAGCCTGCAGCCCACTTAGGTAACACCGTAGCTGGCAGTTTAAGATCATTTTTCCAATCCTCTCTTATTATTAACATTGATATTATCTGTTTTTTTACAAGGTACGTCTGAACAACTTAGAGGATTCTTATGAATGCCCTTGCTTGGGATTTACTCGTAATGGTTATCTTTGTCGACACATTTTCTCGGTTTTTCGTGTTAATGCCGTCAAAGAAATTCCTGGTCGCTATATAAAGAACCGCTGGCGTCGTCAGATTTTACCAGCCCGTCTTTATGACATCCCGTCTCGACTTTCTGTTGAAAACAGCGACCTAGCTGTTATGAGGAGTGAGGTCATGGAGTGCATTAGTGTTTGCATTGATCGTCTTAGCGACAATTTGGAGGGCTTGCAACTTTTTGCTGCCGATATAAACGAGCTAAAGAATGGTGTTGTCGCGAAGTATCCTGTGAAATCTGCTGCAAACAAGAGGGCTGGTATAATGGAGGAATTGATTGGGAAAGTTGATGATGTTTCGCTTGGCCTTACCCCCCCACAAGGCATACGTAACAAAGGCTGTGGCACAAACAAGAGGTTGGTTGGACCTGGTGAGAAGGCTGTTGAGAAGTCCAAGAAGGCCCCAAGGCTGTGCAGGAATTGCAACACATGGGGTCATCACGATTCCCGCAATTGCAAAAAACAGGGGAATGGGGAGGCCTCAACTTCCAAGTAACCGTATTTTTAGCATTAAAAATCCCATGAATTAATTACATCACATTTTGACTAGGATGTTGTTTCTTAAAAAACAACCTTCTCTTTTGGGAACAGTCATCTGTTGACACCCCCACCTAGGACGTTGTTTACTAAAAAACAACCTTTTTGTTTTGTAGGGGGTTTTCATATCCTAGTGTTATTTTAATGATGTAATCCGTATGACTATGTAATTCTATGGGATCAATATATAAATATCAGCTTTAGGATCTATATCAATCTTTTGGTATCAATTTTTGATGACTCCTTTGTTATTTTCCAGAAGTATTGGTAATCTTCAGTGGAAATAACTTATTATTCTACAGGGCGATTACATTGCTAATTGTCAACATAAAATTGCAGTGGGGTTATCATTCTAGTACGTTTTTATTAGACTCATTGTCAACAGTCTAAAAAAAAATAGCAGTGGTGTTATCAACTATTCAATCTACTTATAAGTATGTACTTTATTTTGTGACTATATTTATACAGTAGGTGGTATATGTAACACTAGTGCTACCAATGTACAAAACTGGGCATAATATTCAACTAACACCAGTACATTTTTCCTTACACTTTTAACCTTTGCACATTTTTCCTTGTAAGATTATTAAAAGTAAAATAACTGGAGAAGGAACAGGTGAAAAATTATATATTTTAACTAATACCAGTGCTAACTACTTTTATCGTTATTGTTATTAGTTTTAACATTATTGTTTTTAGTTTTAACAAATTACAATCTACAAACACCAGTTATATCATTATGATAGAGTTTTTATTTTTAACAGTTTTAACAAATTACAATCTACAAACACCAGTGTTTTTATTTTTAATAATATATGTGAAAAATTATATATATTTAACTAATACCAGTGCTAACTACTTTTATCGTTATTGTTATTAGTTTTAACATTACTGTTTTTAGTTTTAACAAATTACAATATACAAACACCAGTGATATCATTATGATAGAGTTATTAATTTTAACAGTTTTACCAAATTACAATCTACAAACACCATTGATATCATTATGATAGAGTTATTATTTTCAACAGTTTCAAAATATTACAATCTACAAACACCAGTGTTTTTTTTTAATAATATATGTCAACTAATACCAGTGCTAACAACTTTTATCGGTATTGTTATTAGTTTTAACATTACTGTTTTTAGTTTTAACAAATTACAATCTACAAACACCAGTGATATCATTATGATAGAGTTATTAATTTTAACAGTTTTAACAAATTACAATCTACATACACCAGTGATAACATGGTGATAGAGTTATTATTTCCAACAGTTTTAGCAAATTACAATCTACAAACACCAGTGATATCATAATGTACCACTTTTGTCATTTTCTTCCCACCCTAAAGCTTTTAACCTTCACAAAACCAAAATATATAAGCAAAATATCTGGAAACACAAACTAGCACTGGGGATATCACAAATCATTGCTGCTAATAGTAATAACCGCCTCCATATATCAAGAGGGTTGGTGTTCACATAGTTTGTACACCCAGCAGATAAAGTTCGCTACAAAATACAGCATATGATATAGACTGTCCATACTCAGTCACAATGCTTACATTCAAAATAGAAATACTTGAACCTACTAATTAACCTACTTTGGGATCCCCGTTACCATGCAGACCATTTCCTTCCTCATGTTGATGTCAGACAACAGTATACGTGCTGCATATTTTTTCCTAAGCGAATTGATTCTCATTTTTACTCCATCGCCGCCTCTTTTCTTTTTAACATCTTTCTCCAACCCACACAGAAACTTTTCACGACTGTAACCCATGAACGTCTCCATATGCCTCATCGTATATACTCCACAATCCTTCACATTCCCCCGGCTTGCACATTCCAATACCAACCTCCCAACCTTTGCCACTTTTAATTTTCCAGCCTTAGGATGTTTCCACTCGTCAAGATACTGTACAAAGAGGTCTTTCTGCAAGTAAGTAAACATCCAAAGTTAATAACTTTTTTATGAAGACACTTTTTCAATCCATGTTAAGTCTAAATAGTTAACCCATAGTTATTCCTTACCAATTTGTAGCCAGTATCTTTTTGGTGAAACTCCTTATTGTCCTTACATGTCACCACCGTCTCATCAGAATGCATATTATCAATTAGATAAATCCCCGGGTTTTTCAATTCAAAAACAATGAGATAATAATGCGAGTTTTCCAATATTGGGAAAACTACTAAATCAAAACATTTCATCCCCCTTCTACTTTCAACCTTTCCCACATTTTGAAACATCACCTTACTAAACCACTTTATACGAGCAGAGTTATCCACATCTTTATCTTCCCACATCTTATCTCCCTGTACGAGCAGAGTTATCCACATAAGTTATCACATAAGTTATCACATATACGAGCAGAGTTATCCACATCTATAAAAAACTTAAGCGCACCTGTACCCTAAAAGCCCTGCAAAACAACCTATGCGGCGATTCACGGCTTCTTCTTTTTTCATCATCGTTTAAAATTTCTGCCCAGCAGTCGATTATCTCACACTGCACATTTTCCCCCGGTACCAAAGATGTTAGAAGGGTCCAACCAGTACCGGGTCCAGAACTCGTCACAAAAAGTGCATCCCTTCAACAAAAAAAAATAAAAAAAAAATCTACTATTAGGAAATAAAATAACTTTGGAAAAAATTTGTCTACTATTAATAACATGCCAGAATAATTAAATCTATAGTTCTGTTTTACTCACACGTTCAATTTAGTTTTTGAAGACGCATTTTGAACCTCATTAAATTTAGCAATCCTTTCCTCGACCCTGTAACAATCATAATCAATCTAGAGACTTCATTAATATGCAAATATTTCAAAATAAAGCTATATAATATTTACGCTTTTTGGTCTTCGTTTAGCATATCCCAAATAGCGTGTTCCTCCTTTGTGTATCGGCATTTTATAACCACATCTCTTTTGAAGAAAGGTGACTTCAAATCATCCGCAACCACAACCTGTCTTTTACCAAATGGTTCTAGACACAACACAAATGCAGTCTCAAGTAATTTACTCGGGCACCACCATAAAATGCAGTAAAACATGTTTATAATAATTTTGTGCAAGCCGACATAGTAATTAACTTACCAACATCATTGCCAACGTCTGCTATTAACTCGTTTGTATTTTTGTTAACCACTTCAGCTGACTCCACATCTCCTTTTAAACACAAAAATATAAATTATTTTTATAGAAAATGATATGTATATAGATAAATAACTATCGAGACATACTCCTACTTGCAAATTTTTCCACTGCCAGTTCTTTGTTTTCCAAACCACATGCAAAGACCTTATCTGGACTTTTAGGCATTTCCCCACTGTTAGATTCATGTTCACCGATATCTCCAGGCCCACCAGGCACACTGTCAGCCCCTGTTCAAGGTATTAAGATAACTAATCAATTTAAGTATCATATGCATAACAATGAAAATAAATAATGTGATAAGGAACACTTAATGATAAAACACAATTGCAACCCTCTGAAACAGCTAGACTAAAGAAAGAGTATTCAAATAACCACTCTGATTGTGGTTATTTGAATTTCAGTTATTTTTATTTTATAAACATGGGTATGGGGATATTTTTTTACCTAGTCCAATTAGCACCACTGTTACAAGTATTTATAATTAGTGTTACTAGTGCCATCACCCACACATGTAAAGCAAGCACTCCGGCTATCATTCATGACTGTCAAGAAACTAAGTTCTAAATTTATGTTAACTAACACGCTAACCATTATTATAGTTATTGCTAGTAGTTCAAACAGGTACCTGGACATCTCAATTTTTTAGCGACACCAATTAGAACCACTGTTATAATTATTTACAGTTAATGTTAATATTTCCATCACCGATATAACTAAAATTATCATTGGGGGGCTTTCTATTACACATGCCTGTCCAGAAACTAAGTTATAAATTAAGTCTTTTTTAGTTATAAATTAAGTCTTTTTAGTTATAAATTAACTAAAAATATCATTGGCTGGGGATATTTTTTTACCTAGTCCAATTAGCACCACTGTTAAAACTATTTATAATTAGTGTTACTAGTTCCATCACCCACACATCTAAAGCAAGCATTCGGGCTATCATTCATGTAGGGACATCTTTATTTATGTGAACTAACACGCTAACCATTATTTATGTGAACATTCAGGTACCTGGACATATCTATCTTTCACCGACAACAATTATAACCACTGTTATAAGTATTTACAGTTAATGTTAATATTTCCATCACCGATATAACTAAAATTATCATTGGGGTGCTTTCTATTACACATGTCTGTCAAGAAACTAAGTTCTAAATTAATTCTTTTCAGTTATTTTTATTTTCTACACAAGGGGGTTGGGATACTCTTTTACCTAGTCCAATTAGCACCACTGTTAAAAATACTTATAATTAGTGTTACCAGTACCCCTTTGATGTACATGTTAACTAACATTAATGCTAGTAGTCAAGTTCCAATCACAACATAAACAAGCACCATGTGTTTCTATCGACCAGAGTTTTAAGAATAGATGTACAATACCTTTTTCACCTTCCTGACTCTGTCCAATCCCCCATATTGGACCACCAAAACTGTGCCCCACCAAATTTTTTGAGCGAGTATTCTTTGATGCTTTCAGTATGTCTTTCATAGTTCGTTCTTCACCTCTTGCATCAATAAACACATCATTTTTCGCCCGGGGTTTTGGGTCTTCCTGCGTCAGATTAAGACTAAATGGTGGTGCCCCAATACTATCCATCCATTGTCTATTTGTCATTGCACCAACTAAAACACAAAATTAAAATATGGTAAACATATAGTTATTTCCAAAGCACCAACCTGATACACTTTATAATATTAATGTTTACCTTCCCTACCATCATTAACTTCCATCATCTGTGTCGTCACTGTCTCATCATCCCCCCCATCATGTTTTTCGTCATCCTCGTCTTCATCACAATCTGTACTTTCACTCCCATCATCACTACATGACATTTCTTCATTCCCACCAGATCCCGGACTGTCCTTAACTGCAGCATCATCATCCTCAATATCCCCCAACCCCCTTGTAGCGTCTGCCAATTCCGAACATATCTGAGAAATGTTCTCATTAACAGTTAATGGTGTTTCCTTCTGCCTAACTTTGCCCCTCTCATGATCAATTTTACCATCACTGAACACATTATTGTACTTCGTAGCCAGCCCCTTTACTAGTATGTCATCCTGGTTTTCACTAATCAGATTATCTATTATCCGTGCCAGCTCTGTTTTTTTTATTGATGCAATATCCAAAACAGAATTAACCTTCTGTATCCTGGCCTGAAAAAAAACATAAATCAAACAATATATTCTGTTAATAATCTATGTGGTTATTTTTTAGGTGGTTTTCATCCAAATCATTGTTATTTACCTGAAGAGACAGTCCTTCAAGGGTCAGATCTACGGGGTTCTGATCATCAGTGCTGTTTGAACTAGATTGTATCGAAGGACCACTGCCAATAAACTTGCCCAACCCCAAACCACCTGCTTTAATCTCCAAAATCTCCAGATGTTGCATTTTTTCCAAATCCCAGAACATCATAGTAGGAATAGAACGGTCAACCTTCATGACATTACAGTCCACACCATCAAGATACAGGAGCTGTAAACAGAATATGAATATCTTAGCATAATTCTTGTACCGTAATACAACATGATAACTATTTTATAAATATATAAAAGGTAATATTTGATATTCACCGTTAACAAAGCGATGGGCCCACCAAATTTCATTTGGGTGCGTCTCTTCCATTTATCTTTACATTTCATCATGCTCCCCACCACATAGTTACACCAATTGATGTTTGTTAAATCCGTATCATTTGAAAAATAGTACAAAATGTCCATAATGCACCGTCCATTTGTAATACACTCAACCATGGTTGCTAGAAATAACATTATCCAATCTAGTTGGAAATCAAACCCACATCCAACATCAAATAGAGTTATTTGGTCCTCAATATCCTTCGGAGTTATAAAGTCTACAATATACCTATCTCTCCACTCCTTTACCCTTTGACACAAATTTTGAGTTGGGTTAATAGTATCTAAACGAACCCCATTGTTCGGTAAACCAGTCAAATTAGATATAGCCTCCTCATCTACCTTAATAGACCCACCTCGCACGTGTATTTCCATTGATGATTTACTAAAGTTATCCAAAACAAAATGCCCTAGTTTCTGCGGTATCCCTTGTATATTAAACTTTAAAAACTTTCCAAAACCCATACTTTTAACCACTTCCCTTTGTTCCTTTGTCAGACATTTAATTGTTGAAACTAACTTTCTTGGTGAACACCTATTATTAAGGGGATACCACACTTCCTTAGACAAATCCTTACCCCCTCTTTTCCTCAATGTCTCTTTTTTCTCAGAAGATTTAACCACCTTTCTTTTCTTTCTTCCCGGTAAAGATTTTTTCACGACATTAGAATCAAAATTCTCATCTGTCATTAACCTAAACTTTCTTTTGCTAAATAACTGTTTTCCAGAGGTCTCCTTACCTGTGGCAGATAAGTAATAATTCAGGAATACTCTATTAACTAGTGGTTATTTTCAGATCCTACCTAAATTAACAACTAAATGAAACATAAATATGACAATAGGCACAGTATAATTAATGCTACATGTATTATCAGTATGGATACTTTTAAAAGAAAACATACCAGCACCGTCCTTTAAAATCTGATCATGATCCTTGTTTTCAGTTTTCACCCCCATATCTACCTGCTTCTTCAGTAAACCTACATATGTCATGTAAAACCCTTTAATTCAATTATGTTTTATCATAGTTCAACAAACACTTATAATCTTATAAAGTTAATACAAAAGTATAATTCTCCTCATACATTTTTTCTGTCTTAAAGTCATGAGCACCTTCTTTCTCAATGGTCTTTCAGTATCATCTCCTTTCTCATCTAAGAAGAGACATCAAACTCAAGTTGTTAGCTTAACTCGTAACATTTTGATGACTAATAACATATATTGTACCTTTTAGTAATTAATAGTTTTGTACATTACCTTCAATTGAAATATTTTTTTCGATATCCTTAATTGCTTCTTCCTTCAACTTTTTTGTCGTTTTTGACATACTATGCCTCTTGTCTTTCACTTGTAACATTACAGTTCAAGAAAGACAGGTTTTGGTTAGAATATGAAAGAACATTTTTTCTTGTGGAGTTTATTATAAATTTAGGTTCATAATAACTTTCATCATTTTTATGTACAACCCATTTTATAACAAGTTGGTTATCAGATCAAAGATAACTGTTTCAATATCAAATTTATAATCAATATCAAATTTATAATCTAGATACGAATAATTTAACAATTACCACATTTTATAGGAAACTTGTTTTTACATTTTTTACCTTTTATTTGAATGCTATCATCAATCTCTTTCAAATCTTCTTCCTTCCCTTTTTTTTTAGAGTTGGACATTTCCTGGGCCCTTTTTTTCACTTCAAAAATATCGTGTGACAAAAGAAAAAATAACTGTAATATCAGTCTTTATGTCAAGATAATTGTAAGAACAGGCTTATATATATAAAGTTTATCTAACACTAGAACGACTAACCTGCGCAAAACTTATTCGATAATTGTGGTGTGGGGGTGTCAAGGTCAACCGCAGTTTCGATAGTGTTTGTGAATCTTGACTTTCTTTGGTTGGCTATTCTTGAACTTGAACGCCCTGTTATACGATTCAACATTTTATAAACGGACATCTTATAAGAATTTTTAAATTAAAATCAAGAGGACATACTTGGTGTAAAGCGTGCCTTAGATGACATTTTCTTTGCATAAGCTTCTCTAATCTCCTTTTTTGTAATCATTTTAGGATTACAAACCTTATTTTAGGACATAAATTCATCAAAACATGTAATGTAAAGTATCACTTTGATGTCAAATTCATAGACATTACAAATTTACAATTAAGAAATTAAATAAAATATAAAATAAAAACACTTCAACAGACTTAGTACAATTTGCCCAATCCATCTCCTTTTTAACCAGAGTTCAACAGACGGTGATGAAGGGGGGAAGACGGATACACATAACTGCTCAAAATCGACAGAATCAGAGATCTTTTCCGGTTAGTATTCTAGACCTAAATACTAACCCTAGATCGAGACAGTACCCAGATCAATAACCATGTTCGTTTTATAAATTAACACCTTCCCAGTATTCCCCCTTCATCACCATTACACAATATAAAGTCGGTTCTTGAATATAAATAAGAAGATACACATAATCAAGGATGAACTCGTCTGTACCTGGTTATTTTTGGCAGGAACAGTGTTTTTTGAATGCTTCAGTCCAGCAGATTTAGAACGAGCGGCGAGGAAATCAACGGCAGTACGATAACTAGCATTCCATCATCGACAAGCATTTGTTATAAAACCCTAAAAAACTTCATTGGGATTTCTTCTTTCGCTAAAAGTTAACGATGAAAGAGGAAGAGTATTTTTTTGGTAAAGAAATGGCGGTTCTTTGAAAGATTTATGATTTATGGGGAAGTGTTTTCTGAGATTGATATCTCTTCTTCACAGGAATACAGGAGGGATGGGACAGAAAGAGAGTGTACAAAAATACCATTATGCCCTTTACAATTTAAAGAAAAACAAAAGACAAATTAAATAAGCAGCTTTTGATTGTACCCCTTGGATCAATATCTCTTTTTTGATCAAACCATTGAATAAGAGTTATTTAGTTAATGCTCCAAAGGTTGGTTATTAAATATGCCCACCCCATATATATATATATATATATATATATATATATATATATATATAGTGAAAAGTTCATTGTAGACACCTTCATAAGTGTAGACAGGTAGACACATTTTTTCACCATTAGATCTCTTGATCTAATGGTTATGATTAATTTCTTTTTTCTTTTATTTTCTTTTTCTCATTGTTCAGAAAATTTCGCATGTGAAAACACATGTGAACTAAAGTAATTTCACATGTGAAAAAGGGTGTCTACCTGTCTACACTTATGGGGGTGTCTACAATGAACCTCACCCTATATATATATATATATATATATATAAACTATTAGCATACAATAAATAATCATTTTAATGATCCTAAATAAGTAAAAGAATAAAGAAAATAAAATTAACTAAGTAAAATACGTAAACAAAATATTTTAAACAAAGGATTTTTATTTTTTTACCATTCTTATTCTTGTAAAAAAAATTAGAAAATTATCTTTACAAACTAGGCTAATGCCTATACGACAAAAATAAAATGTAAACATAATGAAAAAGGTAAATTACATTAAAAGGTTGTTTTTGATCCGTATATTAAATTAAATGTTTGGTTTGAGTGTTATAGTTAAAAATATTTTAAATGAAGTAGCTTTTTAAAAATATATTTTATAATATTATATCATTTATAATTAAAAATTGTTGATAGATTAGACATGCAAACTGAAAGCATGTGTACGTACTTTTGTTTTGAGAATTGGAGCTTTAAATAGTTAGAAGTAACATATATAAGAAATATGTAAAAAACACTTATCATCTTCTTCGATTGGTATCCATTGCTGTCTGCAACTTTCTTGACGGTCGGACTTTTTTTTCCCGGTGACTTCTTCCATTTTAAATCATTGGTGTCGGTCACAAAATCATGGCGGTTGATCCCAAAATTTCTTTGGGGTTAGTGGAGATCAGATCATATATATAACATTAAAAATGAAAATTTCATGGGTGTCGCTTTACCCAATCCTGTGGCTTTAGGTCCGCCACTAGGCGTGGTGATTCAATCATTGGCGCAGCTTCTTGGGGGCCGGAGGGGGCGACCGCCCCTCCGGTTTTTTCATCTAGAAGTACTAATTTTCGGGATTTTATGTTAAATAGTTGATAAGTATTAAGTATATAGCCCCCACAAAATGTAAACACAAAAGTTGTATTAGAGCAGCTGGTTTAGGTTGTGTTCTAAAAAACAGAAGGTCTCGAGTTTGAAACTTGAAACTTTCATTTATTTTTCTAATTTTTTCGTCCCTAGGCTTTGTTAGCTGACTAGGTGAGTTCATATATTCATTAGTTACCAAATTAATATTTCCCAAGTGTTTAAAACAACCTACTAACATAGTTGGTTAAGTTTTTGTTTTGATAACAATAAGGTTCCGAGTTCGAAACTCAAAACCTATATTTCTTTATTTTAATTTTTCGTCCCATGACAATGGTCTTGCCTTGGTGAATGTGATTTTCATAGCTTCATTACTTTATCACTCATTCGTTCCTATAATCAAATGGCTCATTATATCAGTTGGTGAATGATGATTTTCATAAGTTCATTGGTAAATCGGATCGCCGACCCGAGCATATAGGATATACATAGCGATAAGAAAAAAATTTAGCCCCGTGATTTATCGCCCCCGCGAATTTTTTTTTCAAGCTTCGCCATTGGATTCAATCTGCCATTTGGTCCATTTGGAGAGCTAGAAATGAAGCCTTATTCAATAATAAACAGGTCACTATTCAATGGATCTTGCATGATACCAAAACTACAAGTTTCTTATAGGCTTCAAATATAAATAGTTTGGGGTTTAATTGTTAGGATGAATGGTGTAATAAAATCGCTGTTAAAAAATGCAGCTTCTCGACATACAATCAGCACACATTCAATTCTATAGTCAATGGTTTGCTTTCAGTATCCGATTCTCCGTTAAAATAGTCTTCTTTATTGATTAAAAAATAAATATATTATCAATCTTCAGATCAATATTCGACGCATCACATCTTTGACCAATACACATTTATTACAAATCTTATCTAGATCCACATCAAAACAAACATCACAAAACCAAAAACTTAAACAAACAAGTCGACCGAGACAAACACGGTTTTCACCCGAAAAAACCGACTAACCGAACCGAACCGAGTTAGAAGCTCGTATCACTACTTGTTGGGCGTCTTAATATACGCCAAATGAGTCGAGTTCCCGACTCGTGTCAATGTTTTCAAATCATACGCGATCCAACACCTTGAATCGCCCGTATGATAAAAGTAACCCATACACTTACAATCCTTCGTGCATTTACTTTCGCAATCGCTCTGTTTCGTCCCACCGTCTCCCCTCGTGTACTTGATCGTAAAATGGTCAACCCCTTCAAGCTTATAATACCCAAACTCACTACTCTTACAAGATGTCACCTTTTTCGCCTCGCAATCTTTGCTCCATCCGACTAACCCGTTTTTTGTCGGGCACGCGACACATTGACTATCCTCACACAACCCGAAATTCCCACATCGTCCCGGTAACTGGCACTCGCCTTCCATCGAACGCCGATCGAGAAACGTGTAGACCAACTCCCACGCCACACCTTGCACGTTCGGGTTATACGTGTAGAATCTTAGGTTTCCGTCTATCCCTAACCGGAGATACGATAACGTGTTGTTGTATCGCGAAAACGCCATGTTGCGGTTTGATGACGAAATGGGGTTTGTGGCGAAGTAAATGAACGTTAAGTAATATAGAAAGCCCTCATCGGTGTCTGGCCTCGAGGTGAGGGTTAAATTGGTCAAACTACCTTTTTCAATGGTGAACCACTCGGTAGATGACCAGTAAAGCATGGGTCGGGGCGAGTTCGGGGTTTTGTAATACATGGATAACCCTTTCGGCTCCATTACTAAACTGTACGGTCCGTCGTTGTTGTTGGCCTCCGAAAGGCGACTCACGAGCTTGCTTGGACCACCGGCTCGGAGTGTTTGACCCACCAAAAGAGTGTCGGTTGGCGAATCGAAACTTTGCCATAAGAAGTTACCTTTACCGTCGTGAAGAACCATGTTTCCAGTGGGAAGTACCTGAAAGCCGAGAACAGCTTCGTGTCAAAAATATAAAATATGTCGCAAAATAAAACATCAAAACTAAAATAATTTATTTTTTATTTATTTTTAATTGAACGCTTTTTTCGACAACATGTAGTCGGGAAAAGTTAGACTTTTTCCAACAACTTTTTTGGCCTTCACCGACGAACTTTTTCCAACAACCGCTTCCCGACGACATGTTGTTGGAAAAACCTTTTTAGTTACGACATTTGGTCGGAAATTACATAAAAAATATAAAAAATTTAGTCGGGAAAAGTACCATTTTCTTATAGTGACAGCTTTTTGTAAAAAATGTGTTAGCAAATAAAACATCAAAATTAAAATGCGTATATAGTTTTAGTTTGTGACACATTTGCGGTGAAAAATTACGTCGCAAATTATATTATCTTCCTAGTAGTGTGTACGCACCTGAAAACCGACGACGCCCTTATTGGCGGTATTCGTCTGCCAGACGACCCGGCCGTCAGAATCGGCCAGGACCAGGTTCCCGTCTGAACCGAATGTAACGGTGGCGTTTTCACGAACGGGTTTTCCACGGTTAGCCTCCCAAACCCAACGCATGAGGGATTCGGATCGAACCGTGCCCATACGGAGAGCTAGAGTGAATGCATTAGGGGTTGTGTTATAGAAGCAAAGTTGGAAAGGGTTGTTAAAAGGGGAAAGAGCACGATAATTTGCATCGTATTCTACGATGTAGTCGCCGAAATCACCTTCGTTTACGTAACTAAATGTTTGTGAAGCGGGAACTACAGCTTTAGAAAATGAGGAAAATAGTTGAAAAGTGAGCAAAAATAGAAAGAAAACTGAAAGTGAAGAAGGCATTTTGATTTGTTGGTGTAATTTTGTAGCCATGAAACAAGTGGTATATATAGATGGGGTGATGGGATTATGAATATGTAGGCGGCTGAAGGTTTTTTTTTTTTTTTTTTTTTTTTTTTTTTGAGTCAAGAAGAATAATAATAAATAAATGTTTAAAAAATAACAAAGGAGAGGTAGAGGTTAATGGGAATGCTGCAATACTTTTCATAAGGCAAGTTGATAAGAAAATGGAACTTGATAAGAACAACACATGCATAATGGGTTGATGGTGGGAGGAAGATGTCAATTTCACAAAAACAATGATGAAAATAATTGTTTTCATAGTCTCTTTAATAGTCTTTTATTGTCGTTTCTATTTACTCCACCGTTTCACGAAGACATGCTGATGCTTAAGAGGTGAGTATGTAACCTAATATTTTATTTAAGATTAATTTTTTTTATTTAAGATTGTAACCTAATATTTTATTTAAGATTTTCAGGCTGAAATATCACACTAGACTAGTCAGTTAAAAAGATTTAAGTCTTTAAGATATGAGATTGTAATATTATTAGAATTAACCTGTATAAGTGTATAACATGGCACAACATGTTTGTGTATTTAGGGCTGACGCAATGGGTCAAGCAGCCCAATAAATGTTTGAGACTCTCAAAATTTTAGAGCCTCATTTTAAAAAATTGATCCAACATAATTATATATATTTAACAAGGCGTGTTGGTATATAAATTAACTAGAGATCGATCGCGTGTTCCTGCGATAATCCACGGAAATATCAGAAAAAGTGAATAAATTAGAGAAAATATAGGTTTATAAGTGTATCAGGCAATTCTGAAAATTTTATTTACATCTTATTCCATGTTATGTAACTTTTATATAAACACCTCTCCCATAAACTTAAGATGTTACATTCCATATCTTTAACATTTAATTGCTCATATCAGTGCACTTAATATCTGTATATCATTTCATATTTAAAATCAAAGCGTCGTTTGGAATAAAGTTGTTCGTATTAGAGCACTTTCAATGTGAATTTTTTTTGTTGATAAAATAGCCTATGTATTGACCCTTAATTTGGAGTTAATAAATTAGAGAAAATATAAGTTTATAAGTGTATTAGGTACTTCTGAAAATTTTATTTACCAAGACAAATAAATCAAAGAATGAATAATGTGTAATTAGACAAAAAAGGAGAAAATAGCATACATTTACTAAGATGAGACCTGTAAGAGGTGGCATCCTTCTAATACTTTTACAACGAAACAAACCAATGAACATGCAAAAGTGATAGTCGATTTAGAGAACTCACAAATAGGTCTACCAAAACAGCTTCAAGCAAATGACAACCACAAGCATCACAATCTACAAAAATATCATAAACATCAGCATATTAGATTCAAACACGCATGTATAAACAAAAGAAAAAACTCCTACATCCTAGATTTTTTTTTATAAAGCAACCTTAATTCTACTGAAAATTGCTATATACATGAGAGCAATTCTTAAAGGCTAAAATATATAAAATATCAAGAAAACAATAAAATTTGATGGCATGCGATGCGCGTGTTGTTGGGCGCGTCTAACTGGAATAGCCTGTGGTGTTTTCTATATTTATGCAAACATCAAAAGTGCATAATAAACGTTGTCGCACATTAGAAACAAACAAACAATAACCCTTATATTGTATATATAATTCATTTTCCATTGATCCATCATATTCTGGAAGTCAGTGATTTATAACTCATAGAGTCTACATCATAGTAAATTAGCTCCATTTCATTTTAAACCCTTAAATTCACATTATTGAACATTCCTATATATACCTCTCAAAACCATATATAACCATCGTGATAGCCAATAATAATGCAACCACCTAAATTGGTTAAACACTTACCGACGACAAATTCGTATCTCTACCAGTAATCGATTACCTGACCTCTTAACCTTGCTCACACTCCGCTTTCTGCACTTCTCTATCTTTAAAACTTCTCTCTACAATAAAATAAGCAAAACCATAATTATCTGCAGTAAAGATCTATGTTAAGCACACAACTCGAATCACATACCTTAAACAACTTTTCTCAAGTATCAACAAAAGTTATGTTGCTGGATCAGTTAAGTCGAGCATGTAGGGATATGATCACGTATTAATAAGCGTATGTCCGGAAAGTATTTAAGCCTACGGGGTTAAACGTCTCGACACAAATGTATTTGTATTAATTAATTAGTTAATTAATATTTATCACGAACATTTAACGAGAAGTCGTTAAAAACTAACGGTTAATTGTTAATAGGGGTGTTAGTTGTAATTAGAGAGAGTTGGAATTGGATTACAATTAAAGAAAGGTTTTGGGATAGGGCCCTAGGGCCGAATTTCGTATAGGTCCCCATCCCAATCCCTATCTTGTTTTCCAAGTTTCCTAAACACTATAAATAGACCCTATGGGTTTAAGGTTTAGGTGTGCATTTATTTGATAAAGTGAAAACCCTAAACACTCTCTCTTTTCTCTCTCTAATTTTCGGCAAAGGAAAAAGAAGCCAAAGGGTTTGATTTTCTTGTGGTTCGACCAAGCCTTCATCAAGAAGAGGAGTTCGAGATCAAGTACTAGCATACGTACATCGGTGTGTCGTGTGTGCGATCGTAGAGGGATTTACTTCAAACCCTAAGAAGATCTTCTCTTGCCGAGCTAAAAAGGTATACGTTGTCTATCCGGTTAGTTAGATTAATTCATAGAATAATATCCGCTGCGTACTTGTGTTTAAATCGATAAATTGTTATATAACCCAACAGTGGTATCACGAGCCACCTATGATTTTAATTAATTACCGGGAATAAAAACTTGGAAGGGGGGTAACCAAATCAAGATTCTAGGTTTTCGATCCACTTAAAATCGTGTTTTACAATTGGAAAAAGGTTTCGCAAATTGGTAAAAACGAAAAACCCTAATCTCGATCGAAAACCGGTTCTCGACTCGTGGCTTGGTTCCCGATCAAAAAAAGGTTCTCGACCCGCTGCTGCTTTTCGATCAGAAACCCAGTTTCCGATCGTAAACCACACTTTTCGATCGGAAATCCTGGTTCTCGATCGTGAACCTGTTTCCGATCAAGTTCAAATCGTAAACCATTTAACCCGATCGAAAACCCCTGGTCCGATCGAAAACCCTTAATTTTTTACTTGTTCATCGTAAACTCGAAGTCGTAGTGATCGAAATCTTATTTTTTTGGATCGAAAACCTCTAGCCGAATCGGAAACCCTAATTTTAGGTCTAAAATTTGATTTTGTGATCTAAAATTAAGAACCCAAGTTTTTGTTATTTGATAATCAACATGTTGTACCTTTAATTTTAAATGTTAAAAAGAAGTAAAAACCATGAAGTTTAATGCAAATCGTTTATGGTTATTACTTATATCAAAGAGGATTAAAATTAAAATTATGTTAGATAATTAGAAACCCTAAGATTATGTGATTATTTGTTATAATTGTGACATAATAAAAGGTTTTATTGCAAATTTGTTTAATGAAAATCGAAATTTGCTTAAATATCTATTGAAATATGATTTTGTTTATAAAATAAAATTTGTGTCCTAAAACTCAAAAGAAACACCGGCTCACCCATTTGAACACACTCTAAGAGAGGTATAAGTCGGGTCGCCATGCTTCCCTAAAGTGGGTAGGTTTTTAATTGCAAAAGTGCAAACCTCACCCCCTACGCTTCTTTGTGTGTTGCAAATGGAGTTACCGAGCTCTTTTGATTTGGAAGACAAACTAAGAATTTTTAAAAACACATTATGTGGTGAAGATGTGCATGAATCTTCACACATAACATTTTGATCACACATCAAAATTGTTTTGACCCAAGCCAAACTTAAGACTTTGCCATCCACCTTGAAAAGGACACTTGTGGATGTCATCTTACTCATTGGTACACAATGGTAAAATGACATTTACATGGCAAATTCCCACTCATTGGTACACAATGGTGGACAATTTGTGCGTTCTTAGTTGGACGACTTAAAGCGAGCTAGGCGGTGAGACCCTTGGCCCGTGGCAAAAGATGGGATGGAACATGACTACAAATTACTTGGTGCAAGATTCACAAGTGTTATTTGTAGGTCCCATAAAAATCTAGAAATTGCCCTTGGAGTACAATTATTGATCGTCACTTACCTTTTGAGTGCATCATTTTTAGCAGATTAACTGATGAAATGATGGCATGTCAATTGGATCCTAGCCTTAATAAGCATAATTGTTTAAAAGTGTTTAAACATTAAGTAATTAAATTTATTAAGGAAAAGATTATCGAAAATACTGATTTTTGAACTTAATCTGTTTTGTAGATGGACAACAAACCCTCCTCAAAACAATGTTGGTCATGCTTTTCGTCAAATGTTTGAAAGAGAAAAGCTGAATGGATCTAACTTCAATGACTGGCATCGTCAACTAAGGATCGTCCTTAGAGTTGAACGTAGGACCGATGTCCTTGAAAATCATTGGTCGACCGAGCCAGCTGCTAATGCTTCTGATCAAGAGAAAGCGTTCTACAATGCAGAGTATAGCAGATACGATGAGGTTGCTTGCATGATAATCTCGAGTATGACTCCCGATCTTCAGAAGCAATACGAATTTCATACACCTTGTGATATGATCAAAGAGCTAAAGAAGATGTATGCAAGACAAGCTGGTGTTGAATTGTTCGACCTAGTTGTGGAACTCCACGACTTGAAGCTTGAAACTGGTAAATCGGTCAGTAGTCATATGCTCAAGATGAAGAGCTACTTTGACAAATTGGAATCGCTCAATTATGGGTATAATCAGGCTGTGGCAGTTGGCATGATCCTCAAATCTCTTACGAAGGATTATGAGGGTTTTGTGCGCAACTACAACATGCATAGTATGACTAAAACTATACCTGAGCTTCATGCTATGCTTGTCGAGTATGAGAAACGATTCCTAAGAAGGCCACTGAAACACCCCAAGTTCTTATGATCAAAGGGGGAAAGATCCAAAAGGCTAAACGACCGCAAAAGGCGAAGGGCAAGAATGATGGTAAGGGAAAATGCAAGGCAGTTGCGCTTGTTCCTAAAACCAAGCAAACCCCTCCGGCCGCAAAAGAGCATCCGGCTAAAGACCATATCTGTCACCATTGTGGTGAAGTTGGACACTGGAAGAGGAACTGTCCTACCTATCTAGCTGAGTTGATGAAGAAGAAAAAGAATACTAGTGGGGCTAGTACTTCAGGTATCTTCACAATTGAATTATTTTCCTTTTCTAAGTGTGATTCATGGGTGTATGACACTGGCTGTGGAACTCACATCTGTAATTCGTTACAGGGTCTTAGAAAGAGGAGGAAACTGAAGCCTGGAGCTTTGCAGTTGTTCGTGGGAAATGGTTTGCCAGCAACTGTGGAAGCTATAGGAGTATATCATTTAATTCTGCCTTCTGGGTTAATTATTGTATTAGACAATTGTCATTATGCACCTTCTATTACTAGAGGTGTAATTTCAGTTTCTTTGTTGAAAAACCAAGGATATATTAATGCATTTAATAATATCGGTATTTCAGTTTCTAAAAATAATGTTCATTATTTTGATGGTGTCCCTTGTGATGGCATTTATGAAATTGATATGCGTGGTTGTGTTTCAAATAATTCAATGTACAATATTAGCAAACGAGCCAAAACTAGTTTGGACTCTACCTATCTTTGGCACTGTCGTCTTGCCCATGTTGGCAAAAACCGCATTGAAAAACTTCAACGTGAAGGGATCTTACAATCAAATGATGAATCATTTGAAAAATGTGTTTCCTGTATCTCTGGAAAGATGACAAGAAAACCCTTTCCGAACAAGCCGCAAAGGGCTAAAGAACTACTTGGACTCATTCATACTGATGTTTGTGGCCCATTTAGGCATGTGTCAAGAAAAGGTGCTAGCTACTTCGTGACTTTCACGGATGATTTCAGTCGTTATGGTTATGTTTACCTGCTTAAACATAAACATGAAGTGTTTGAAACATTCAAAGAGTTCAAGAACGAAGTAGAAAATCCTCGGAAAGACCATCAAGATCCTTCGTTCAGATCGTGGTGGAGAATACTTAAGCCAAGAGTTTAAGGATTATCTTAAAGCGTGTGGAATTGTCCAACAGCTTACTCCTCCTTACACTCCTCAGCATAATGGAGTATCTGAGAGGAGGAATTGTACCTTACTAGAAATGGTCAGGTCGATGATGAACCTTACAACTCTCCCAATATCATTTTGGGATTTTGCTCTAGAAACCGTTGTACGCGTTCTAAATATGGTTCCAACCAAGAAGGTTGAAAAGACACCGCATCAATTGTGGCATGGAGAAGTCCCTGTGTTGTCTTACTTAAGAGTCTGGGGATGTGAGGCACTTGTGAAGCGTGATACGCCTGACAAACTACAACCTAGGACTACTAAGTGCATCTTCGTAGGATACCCAAAGGAAACAATGGGTTACTATTTTTACAATCCTTCCGAATATACTGTTCGTGTTGCTCGATATGCTGAATTCTTTGAAAAGAATTTTATAGCTCAAGAGAACAGTGGGAGACTTGTAGAACTACTAGAAGATGTGTCACCTTCTGAAACAACTAGCAATCATCAACTTGGGGGGGGGGGTATTCAAAGTGATGAACCTTAAGTCGATGATGTTGCGATTCCACTTCGTAGATCCGAAAGGGTCATACGTAATCCGGATAGATGGATTGGTCTAGTCGAATCCGAGGAAAACGTATCAGGAGATCTCGATGAGACTCCGAACTTCAAAGCTGCATTATCAGATCTGGAATCTGACAAATGGCTTGAAGCTGCGAACGTGGAAATGAAATCCATGAGAGATAATCAAGTTTGGAACTTGGTTGATCTTCCTCCTAACGCGAAGACCGTTGGGAGTAAATGGATCTTCAAGAAGAAGACTGACATGGATGGAAATGTACACACCTATAAAGCTCGTCTCGTGGCGAAAGGTTATACTCAACGTTTTGGCGTTGACTATGATGAGACCTTTTCACCAGTAGCTGACATTAGAGCTATTAGGATTCTCTTAGCCATAGCAGCATACTATGACTTTGAGATATGGCAAATGGATGTTAAGACTGCCTTCTTAAATGGTTACTTGGATGAAGAAGTCTATATGGATCAACCTAAAGGGTTCATTGATCCAAAACATCCCAACCAAGTATGCAAGCTTCAAAGGTCCATTTATGGACTAAAGCAAGCATCGAGGAGTTGGAATAAACAGTTTGATGAAGAAATCAAAAAGTTTGGTTTCGTTCAGAATCCCGATGAGCCATGTGTATATCGCAAAGCTAGTGGGAGTAATGTTACTTTCCTTGTCTTATATGTAGATGACATATTGATTATAGGAAAACACATTCCAATGTTGCAAGATGTAAAATCCCATCTTGGAAAGTGTTTTGCCATGAAACACTTGGGAGAAGCAGCATTCATTCTTGGAATCAAGATCTACAGAGATAGAACTAAGAGGTTGATTGGACTAAGTCAAAGTGCTTATATTGATAAGATCTTGAAGCGATTCAAGATGGAGAATTCCAAGCATGGTACAGTACCTATGCAGGAAGGACTTGGTCTATCGGTCAAACAAGGTGCTTCTACACCTGATGAGGTGAAGCGTATGCAAAGAGTCCCTTATGCTTCGGTTGTAGGCTCTATAATGTATGCGGTGAGATGCACTAGACCTGATATAGCGTTTGCGCAGAATATCGTTAGCCGATTTCAACAGAATCCAGGTGAAAGTCACTGGACTGCTGTTAAGACCATTCTCAAGTACATACGGGCTACTAGAGATTTGTTTTTGGTATATGGGGGAAATCCAGATCAAGAGCTCAAAGTGACCGGATACTGCGATGCTGGATTTCAGACTGATAGAGATGACACGAAGTCTTAGTCTGGGTACGTCTTCGTTCTGAATGGAAGCGCTGTGGATTGGAAAAGCAAGAAACAAACCACAGTTGCTATGTCTGCAACAGAGTCTGAGTACATTGCTGCTTCGGAGGCTGCAATGGAGGCGGTCTGGATAAGGAAATTTATTTGTGGGCTTGACGTGATCCCTACAAGTAACTTGCCTATTGATATGTACTGTGATAATATTGGTGCATTGATCATCGCCAAAGAACCTGGAGTTCAGAAGGGCGCCAGACACTATGCCCGGAGATATCACTATGTTCGTGAGCAGATCGAACTAGGTGTGATCAGATTACTCAAAGTTCACACAGATATTAACTTAGCTGATCCTTTCACAAAAGCCTTGTCGAGGCCGAAGCTTGAAAGGCATGCCGAGGGCATGGGACTAAAATTAGCCAGTTAAAGCACGTATGTCTGTTGTTCGGTATTTGGATAAGGGATGTTAAACAATTTCTATTTATATATTGAAATAAAGTACTTGATATGTTTGATTTCATTTAATAGAAAATTGTGTCCTATATTTGCATGTTTAATCCTTGAGTACTTGTCAAGTATTCTAAATTGTCCATTGTCGATTAACTATATGGGAATATAGTTAAACTAAGACAAATCTGAGTGATTGGTAATATTCTTGGAATATATAATGGATGGTCCCACCAAACTCACATGGTATTCATAGGATGTATATCGAACTACCCCACTAACGAATTTTCACTTTGTGGATCGTCGTCATTGAGTGAAATTCGTTAATGGTTGCTTTACTTATCCTTAGACTTGAGATACAAGCAGGTCATGCATATATGGATTGCACCTACTTGATATAGTTCTAACTATCCTGAATAAGGTAGTACAAAAGGGCTATTTTCAGTAAGTGTAGTGAAGTATGTGACTGGACACGTGTAGTCAAGAGGATTTGTTCCTTCAGCTTAAAAGTTGAAGCAGATACAATTGGGCCCCTCATTGGGACTAATTAAGATGTCTGCATGGCCATGCCCAAATAAAATCCAGATGTGTCTCGATTTAAATTTGGTAAACTTTAATTAGTTATGGAATGAGAAACAGAATCGTTAAAGTATGAAATGACCTTGATCCATATTCATATTTAACAACGGTATCGGTAACAAAGGGTTAGTAAATGATTGTACCATTTAAATACACTTTGAGAAACTGTACTTAAATATTTCCGGGAGCATTGGCGTGTTGCTATACGCTAACCAATGTTATTACCTTTATTATTACGCGCTCAAGTGGGAGCTGTAGGGATATGATCACGTATTAATAAGCGTATGTCCGGAAAGTATTTAAGCCTACGGGGTTACACGTCTCGACACAAATGTATTTGTATTAATTAATTAGTTAATTAATATTTATCACGAACATTTAACGAGAAGTCGTTAAAAATTAACGGTTAATTGTTAACAGGGGTGTTAGTTGTAATTAGAGAGAGTTGGAATTGGATTACAATTAAAGAAAGGTTTTGGGATAGGGCCTTAGGGCCGAATTTCGTATAGGTCCCCATCCCAATCCCTATCTTGTTTTCCAAGTTTCCTAAACACTATAAATAGACCCTATGGGTTTAAGGTTTAGGTGTGCATTTATCTGATAAAGTGAAAACCCTAAACACTCTCTCTTTTCTCTCTCTAATTTTCGGCAAAGGAAAAAGAACCCAAGGGGTTTGATTTTCTTGTGGTTCGACCAAGCCTTCATCAAGAAGAGGAGTTCGTGATCAAGTACTAGCATACGTACATCGGTGTGTCGTGTGTGCGATTGTAGAGTGATTTACTTCAAACCCTAAGAAGATCTTCTCTTGCCGAGCTAAAAAGGTATACGTTGTATATCCGGTTAGTTAGATTAATTCATAGGATAATATCCGCTGCGTACTCGTGTTTAAATCGATAAATTGTTATATAACCCAACAGAGCACACCTCTGAACCTTCAATACACATGAACAGGTCCTCCCAGGTATACCAATGGACAACCACTTCAAGCAATTAAGCTTCTAAGGTAGAACATGTTACGAAAACACCAAAACTTAATAATAGCAATCAAAATACTAATTATTCTAGGATATCTACCGTTTCCATGTTAAGGATTAGTGCAACATATTTCATCGTGCCAAGCATACCGCTGGTTTCTAAAATACCACAGAAAAAAGTATTTTCATATAAGGAACGACACCATATATTAGAACTAAATCTACGCCAGCTCTAATCTTTGAAGGCAAACATATTACACAACATATGAAATTCAGCTACAACAAAGAAAGAATGCGGCAAATTCGAACAATACTTTATGCGAAAAGAATGAAACACGCAAGTTACACCAAGAACACAAACACATACAACGTAATCACATGTACACGCAAGATAACAAAATAGTAAAAGCGATACATGGATACCAAACTTATAAGTATAAAAGAACCCCAAAAGGAGTAGGTATAATGATAATATGTATGTGATTAGGATATGCTAATTATTTGTCTATATATGAAGAGGGGAAAAAGAGGTATAATGCAGATATGTATGTAATTTTTTAGAAGCATAGAGACTTCAAAAGTGTGTACGCGTTTTTAAACCTCTTATGAAAACATAATTTTTTTTTGATAGAATAAATGAGTTTCAACATTGTCATGTCATTGATTTATAACACTGTTGTAATTTTTAAAAGCTAATTTTAGAGATTTTTTCAGAGTGAATCAAACTCTATTTTATTCTATAGTGAAAACACTGGAATTTCAAGAGCTTGCTTGATATTTTAAAACTGTTATGGAGACATAAAAGTTTTTTAAACATACATGACCTTTTAGTACTGTTATGCAATTTAATAAACTTTGAGAAGCCCCCAAATCAAACTAAAAACCCTAACTCAACTATATGATATTCGATAAGATGTAAGAAATTAAGCAAAATGCCAATATATTATGCAGACTATCAACATGTACCACTGTTTTCGATGCCCCTAATGAACAGTTTTAGCAGCCCCCTCCGCTTTACGCCCCAGCCATATTTTTAGGTGAAAGAGATTCTTACATTTCAACAAAAGATATCATCTCCTCAAAGTCTTGAACTGAAGTGCCTCTTTGGCCTTTGGTTATCTATCACACTAATCAAAACAACTAAAGTTAGCAAACAAAATGAAAAACACAGCAGACAAAAAAAAATCATCCCCAACCTGAAAAATGGGTCCAAATCCTTTGCTTCAAAACATCAAGGGTCATCAAAGGACAATATAGAAATAGGGCAGACGAAAGAATTGTTACCGACCTAAAAATACCTTCCGAGATCCTTTGCTGCTGAACCGGAATTTCGCAAACAAAAAGAAGCGGAGCAAATCAGGGAGCGATCTTCAGCACACAATAGTTAACAACATCACATATTAGTTGCCATTAACTAACCAATAACACATAATTAGGTTTCTCAGACGCCATTGATTAAACCCTAAATCGATTTTAAGAATTTGAACATAGAAAAACCTAGAAAATAAAAAATAGGCTTCAGATCTGACCTTTGGAGTAGAACTGACCTTCGGAGGTAATGACCAAGCCCTTCATTCGTGTTATTCGTTCGCAGCGGCGATGTGAGATGGTGGAGCGATAGAGGTGATTTTCTGTAAGGAATAGAAACAAACAAGAAACCTTGAGAGAGAGAGAAGGAGAACGGAGCAAATAAAGATGAGAAAAAACTGTAAACCATGAAAAATGGAAGCTTACTTACATCAGAAGAGTAGAGTGAGTGAGAGAGAGAGAGCGCTGCTGGTTCCATTCAACTGACCTGATGTTGATCGTGATGGTGATGGTGGCGTGTTTTATGTATAAAGCAACCCAGCTCTAACACACCCGTACCATTAAAAAATAAGAGACATGTAATCTATGCATTAGGAGTGGTACAAAAGGCAATAAAATTTGCACCTTAAACATCCTAATGTTTATAAGAGAATACAATAGAATTAAAAGGTAAAGGTGCTGCACAGATTCGAACCCGGGAATGTGGGTTTAAAAACATTAACCTCAACCAACCGAGCTGGAGGTTTACATTTCAAATTGTATGCACTATAATGTATATATATTGAATTTTTTTTCTTAGAAAAATACAAAAAGCGTGAATCCATAAGCCGATTTGCCTTTTGTATATATATATACAATATATACGTTTTAAAGGGTTTAAATTAATAGCATAGTTGGCTATCAGTATTACTTTCCGATTTATAACTTGAGAGAATATTTTGTACATAATAACTTCTCTGCACATATAACTTTTAATACAACTTTGGAATATAACAACGATTGGTAAGATTTGAATGTGTTCTTTGTATTTATGCACGAGGACTTTTTGCATACTTTTGGATTATAATTGTGATATAGCCTGTAGAAGGTTTTATGTCATGGAATTTTTGCAAAGCATTTTCACAAATGGTTGGAGGGCAAAACATGAGCTTTACTAATCCTGAAAATGCAAAAGCAAGAAAAGCATAAAACCTTAAGCCTACAAACAAACACAACAAAAACCATCAGAGAGTAAAACAGAGAACACAACATCTTAAATAACAACTAAAATAAGAGAAAGAATTAACATAACCACTTAACAAAACAATGCACAGGCACAAAAGTCATTCAAAAGTTAACAATCAACATATATATGAATCTGAGGTCAAACGTAAGCACTTACCAACTATGAAGTTACAGAATTAACAAAAACCACAAAACCGTGAACCTACTAAATAAGAAACATAAAATAAATCATAAGAGAGAAGAGCAGAGATTAGTATCTGAAATATATACACAAAAATGGACCAATGCGAGGAAATAAGGACCACAGTCGAATTGAAGCAAACTGGTTCTCACAACATATTTTTACATATCCATTTTTATTTTCTGATTCACATATATATATAGATAACAAAATTTCCCCATCTGATTCTAAAGAATATAGCATAATAATACTTACTTACGGGTTACCAAGTTGATAAAGAACCGATTGGTAGAGAATTTGGCAGTTGTTCTTCCAAAAGTATAATAATCTGCAACTCATTTGCTGGCATAGTCTACTGAAATCAGAGATTAGAAACCGGAATAGAACACGACATCGTCCATTTATAACAAATTTCTGCAATAATTTTTGTTTCCAGAAAACATCGAGTAATCGACGCCCATAACAAAAATTTTAGCAAAGTTATGGTTTACCTCCTACAAAGAAGAGCTGGCTAGTCAGCACCTTACACAACCGGCATGTTCAATGTCGAGAACAGAGTTAGAGATTCACATTAAATGAAATTGCAAAAAAGAAACAATAATAACAGTATACTAAAAGATTGGCAAATAGAAGAGTAGTGAGTAATTAAGCAAATCAATAATTGCATAAAGATTATAATAACAGACGGGCAATCTTGTCTTTGGAGATTAAGGATTTGAAGATTATAAATTTTTAAATAAACAAAACAACCAATAATATGTTGAAGGCTTGAAACAACTGAGTATTGATCAGCATTGAGAAATCGTGCAAAACCTTTTGAAGATCTAAAGCATAATTATAGAAAACAAACTCAATTAACCTGATTTGTCGTCTGTGATGCAACAAAACGGACTAATCTTTCTAGATCTGAAGAACTCTAATCTGAAAATCACAAATCATTCATTAAAACCACAAAAACCCCAAGAAGGATGAGTAAATACACAAACCCTACTCTGAATTAAAAATTATAAACGCAAATTGTCTTCGAGAAATGGTATACACCGTATCAAATCCCAACATTCTTATAATCTAAACCCAATTTGTGTAACAAAAACATAAAACTTTACATGACCTTTTTACAACAAAAAGTGAATACATGGATAACATCAATAATCTTAAATCTAACGAATTTGCAAAAGTTACCCGTAAATGGATTCCCCACCCCTTCTTGCGCCAGTGGGATCGCCTCCTTTGAAGTTTGAACTATGAAATCCTGCACCGAATCTCAAAAACTCAAAATTAGTTCTAAAAGACAGACGCTTATTAGTCAACAGATTCTCATCATTTAACACACAAAAACATAAAGTGTTCAAACATAGAGATTTCTGAATTTACACACCTTGATGATCCTGTGAAATTTAACGTTGTTGTAGTAGCCCCTTCGAGATACTTCGATGAAGTTTTTGCAAGTTTTAGGCATGGGCTTGTCGTACATCAGCAACATGCTTAGACCAAACCGATCCCCAAGCCACCGCCGCATCGTCGTTCGCCACCCCCGGAGGGGACCCCGTCGCTGATCAGGTTGGGTCGAACAGAGAGGGGTGTCGGATGGTTGGATTGAATCAGAGACGGAGGGATGGAGGCCAGGTTGGTGGTTGACGGAGAAGGTCGCCGTGAATGACGCTGCTACCAAACGGTTGTCGTCGGAGGAGAATAGGCATCTGGAGAGCAATCGTCGATAGAGGGTTGTGTCGTTCGATGAGAGATGCGATGGTATGGGGTGAGAAATATAATTATAAATATTTTAATCAAATGAAGATATGAAACCATAAGTA
Organism: Deinandra increscens subsp. villosa; assembly: GCA_039602395.1. Taxonomy (NCBI): domain Eukaryota; kingdom Viridiplantae; phylum Streptophyta; class Magnoliopsida; order Asterales; family Asteraceae; genus Deinandra; species Deinandra increscens. Next base: position 51,096,684 of record JBCNJP010000024.1, on the reverse strand, counting down.
TCGTTCTCAATTGTATTATTGTATATATATACAACAAGGTGTTTCATTAGTTTAGTTGGTAAAGTTTTTTACGCACCATTACTACTGATGGGGTCCGAATCCCTTCATTACTCTTTACTTTATTTTTTCCTCTTGTAAATATTTAAATTTTCTCGAAAAGATACTATATCAATTACTTTGTCCAAAACAACTTAAACAACATATATTCTGGTGTGGTGTATTGTCAATTACTTTTTTGTTATTTTTTTAACACCAGGGTTCGAATATATCCTATGATAATGCTTCAATTCAATCATTTTTCACTGAAAACTCTTTTCGTTTTTTTCTTACCATTTCCTATATAGTTTTTTATTTCGTTACTTTTATTTTCTAAGAACTATTTATTTTATGCAAGTATATTTTAACAAATTTAGTTTTGGTTTTTCTTTTTTTCCAATCGCTTAATTTGTATCTTTATTTAAAATTTTGTTTTAATCTGTTGGCATTACAACACATAAAGACAATTGGGGATATATTATGATCATTTGAGTTTTGATGCTTGATATTATCTTAATAGTTGTGTATTTTGAATTTTAATTTGCAAATCAAAATGATGATATAGCGAACACAAAGGTACCTGAAATGGATTTCAAACTCTTGAAATCTCCAATTCACTTTACCGTAATCAAACCCAAACACAATTAAAAATCATCTATAGAAGAATAGACAGAATATGATCATCAGCTTGTGTCCATATAACCGAACATCAGTTGTGACTTTAGAATAGTTCAATCCCTCTTATGCGACGTGATGTAAAATAAAGAGCATTTAGCTAGCAAGATCTAAATACTTATATGGAGAACCATATATTATTTTATATGAGGAATCACCATAGAGATGAACAAAACAAATAACTGTTAAAAGATTAAACATACCAGAATCTTTAATACACCACTGACTTTGACGCTTGATGCGCCCTCAGATTTTGGATTCCATTTGAATTGACAATGAAAAAGACAATCAAGATGAATTGACAAATGAAGCACTCATAAAAAGACTTGGATTCTTGATCAAATGTCACCACATTCTCGATGAACTAAACTAACACCTCTTGTATTTACAAACACAAATCTGTTTGCATACAATTGCGTCACAAATTATGAAATAAATAAACTTATCATACCTAAAAGGAGATCAAGAGCCCAATTCCAGCAAGTATATAGCGGATATGATGTTCCCCGTCAAGAAAGGAACACGGTAGAGCTAATAACCTGATTAAAACAAAAATATTTATAGGAAATAAAAGTCAACATACCTTCTATTCATAAATCAGTAGGTGAATCGCCTAGCATGTGTTACTCAACAGATTCTCAAAAACACAAACCCAAGTAATGGCAGTAGAAACAAAGACTCGATCAATGAAAGAAAATGCAGACGAACATAGTCTATTAGAAACAACCAAGATGAAATCGAATCCAACACCTGTTGGGTTACGACAGTGGCATTCGGGTCTCGGTAATAACATTTTTTTTTGAATAACTATTTACAACAAATAATTATTAAACCAATTACCGAGTAATAAGTAAATTAAATTCAAGATAACTAAATTAACGATTAATTTAATACGCAGCGGAAATCGATTTAATTTACAAACGCGAAAAACCAGTTAATTAACGTAAACCAAATACAACAGGATTCGACGATCACCAAAACGCGCAAACACCAAAACGCGTTAAAACAAGAACGCGGTACAATCATAAAATAAATAAATGAATCTAAACTAATAACGAGTTTAGATATACCTGAGCGGTGATTCAAACAGACGTTCGAGACACCGAAAGTCAACGGGTGACGCTAGGGTTTCGCAGGTTATGATTCGTCGGACGAATCGAACTTTCCTCGCGAATACGAATTTACTACGCGGTGAATCGAGCATCGAGAAAATCCCATGCGTCGGATCTGGCGCAAACTAGGGTTTGCGGACGACGGGCGAATACACCATATGAGGATCGTTCGCGGTGGTGAGGTCAGTCAGTGAGCGGGCGACGGCGAGGGAGGCAGCGGCAGTGCGACGGGAGCGACAAACGTTTAACTTTTAAATATTTGTCGAGTCCCTCGAGTTTCCGTTAAGTCCCTCGAGTTTAAACTAATCCTTTTCGAACCATTTAATTGTGCGACAAACGTTTAACTCTTAAATATTTGTCGCTTGCCAAGATTTAACGAATGTTAGTCGAGTACTAATTCGTTAATTATCGTTTAAGACGTAAATAATATTTAACATCTTTTGTCGCTTAATTAATCTTAACGATTAATTATCTAATTAATTAATTTATGTATCTATTAAACCAGTTAATAAACAAATAATTAATTCTTATGCGAATTTGCCGGTTATAAAAGTAAGCGGACTTTAAAACCCGTTGCCTCCGGTGTAACTCTTACGGGTCTTGACGGGGTCGGGTACTTGATTTAGTCGGGTCTGGACACCTAAATCCAACAACACCTACCTTCAAAGAAATCATACATTAAAGAGATGTCAGTGATGGCGGTGGTCGGTGACAACCCTGGAAGATGAAATTAGGGATTTACCCTGTTTTTTCGGCGATGGTGGTGGTCGTCTTGAGCCGAGTAGATCTTCTTCGATCTTCAATTCTTTAAAAGCATCTAAAACTACATATAAAATCGAAAGATTAACAATCAAAACCCAATAATAAGCACAAACTTACACGGAAGAGGAAATCGAAACGGTGAAGGGCACAAATTGGCGATGCTATGGTCGATGGCGCCATCACAAAATCGGAGATGCTTTGGTGGATGGCGAGAGAGAGGCAGGTAGAGAGAGAACTGACCGGTCGTTGGTTTTGCAAGCCGATCGTCAGCCTAGTTCACCGCCAAGACTTGATCGAGAAGTCGGAGAGAGACAGAAGCTAAATTGGGGGTTGGTGAGGATGAGAGGGACTACCTTAGGCAAGGGGGTTGAAATTAGGAGACGGAGGCATGGGAGGAGTACCGTCTGTTTGTGAAAAACGTTGAACCAGCACATAAGGGTTGTAAAGCCCGCTAAAAAAGTGGCACCACATATATGCATGGAGGGTTGTAACACAGGCAGCAAAGGTTGTACAATATGTTGTTGTATCGTATTTATAGGTAATAGGGTTAATATAGGTTACTAGGTTAGTTCTAATATATTACAATCTTATATCTTAAATTATCTTAACCGAGGACAAGTGTGATGTTTCAACCTTAAAATCTTGAATAAAACGGGGTATTATGTTGCATACTCACCCACAAAACATCAGTAGGTCTCCGTGAAACGGTAGAGTAAATTATGATCAGTACTCGTACGTCGATCAACACTCACGCATCTTAACCTGTTAACAATAGATTTCGTGACTTAACTTAAAATCATAGCTAATGAGCTTTTATATATTTTAGTCTCTTTCTTAACACCCATATTACATAAACTGAGGTACACGACAACCTTTGATTCACATAAACCTATACAACTCGTATAACTTCTATACGAGTATAGTATAAATTTTCAAAAAGGTTCAAATACTAATTGTCACAGGATACAAATACATGAACCGATAAAAAAAACTATTAAAAAAAGACTATATCAAAACAAATATTTTCATCATTATTCTCTGTGAAATTGACATCTTCCTCCGACCAACAGCCCATTATGCATGTGTAGTTCTTCTCAAGTTGCATTATTAAATGTAATTATCTAATGTAAAGGCAGTCTAACTTTCCTTTATATGTTTTAAACTTTTAATCATTCATTTATTATTATTATCATTATATTTAGTATTATTCTAGACTCCGCAGCCACCACACACTAAAATAATATACCCAAGGCGGCTACACTTTCATCATCCCATCTATATATACCACTTGTTTCATGGCTACCAAATTACACCAACAAATCAAAATGCCTTCTTCAGTTTTCTTTCTATTTTTGCTCACTTTTCAACTATTTTCCTCATTTTCTAAAGCTGTAGTTCCCGCTTCACAAACATTCAGTTACGTAAACGAAGGTGATTTCGGCGACTACATCGTAGAATACGATGCAAATTATCGTGCTCTTTCCCCTTTTAACAACCCTTTCCAACTTTGCTTCTATAACACAACCCCTAATGCATTCACTCTAGCTCTCCGTATGGGTACGGTTCGATCCGAATCCCTCATGCGCTGGGTTTGGGAGGCTAACCGTGGAAAACCCGTTCGTGAAAACGCCACCATCACATTCGGTTCGGACGGAAACC
>JBCNJP010000024.1:51064044-51091940 GCA_039602395.1 Deinandra increscens subsp. villosa | reverse complement strand
TTGTAATGTGGCCGTAGGGTACATATGGTCACGGCACCTATGGTGTCGGTTGGAATGGAAAAAAAAACGTGACCAAACACCTTTTGTCACGGTTTTTTTCCGTGGCCAAAGGTGAATTTTGACGTAGTGATAATTAATTAAAATATTATTAAGAATAAAATATTATATAATATTATATGCATTATATTAAAATATTAAAGTATATGAAAAAAAAAGTATATTATTTTAATAAAATATAATATGTATGTAATAAAAATATTATCTTGAATAAAATATTAACCTTAATATTAAAATTTAGTATTTGGATAATTACTAACTTTAATATAAATATTTGTATTTGAATAATTATTTATTGGATAATTACTTATTAAAAGTTTAAGTAAATAAACCCTAATATGCAAATTTGGTATTTAGATAATATTTCACATCTTTAACCAACACACCCTTTATTATAAATCTTATAAAGATCCTCATCAAAATAAACAGCACAAAACCGAAAACATAAACAAAAAGGTCGACCATAAAACTACATGTTGGGCGTCTTAATATACGCCAAATGAGTCGAGTTCCCGACTCGCATCAATGTTTTCAAATCATACGCGATCCAACATCTCGAATCGCCCGTATGATAAAAGTAACTCGTACACTTACAATCCTTCGTGCATTTACTCTCGCAATCGCTCTGTTTCGTCCCACCGTCTCCCCTCGTGTACTTGATCGTAAAATGGTCCACCCCTTCAAGCTTATAATACCCAAACTCACTACTCTTACAAGATGTCACCTTTTTCGCCTCGCAATCTTTGCTCCAACCGGCTAACCCGTTTTTTGTCGGGCACGCGACACACTGGCTATCCTCACATAACCCGAAATTCCCACATCGTCCCGGTAACTGGCACTCGCCTTCCATCGAACCCCGATTGAGAAACGTGTAGACCAACTCCCACGCCATACCTTGCACGTTCGGGTTATACGTGTAGAATCTTAGGTTTCCGTCTATCCCTAATCGAAGATACGATAACGTGTTGTTGTATCGCGAAAACGCCATGTTGCGGTTTGATGACGAAATGGGGTTTGTGGCGAAGTAAAGGAACGTTAAGTAATATAGAAAGCCCTCATCGGTGTCTGGTCTTGAGGTGAGGGTTAAATTGGTCAAACTACCTTTTTCGATGGTGAACCATTCGGTAGATGACCAGTAAAGCATGGGTCGGGGCGAGTTGGGGCTTTTGTAATACATGGCTAACCCTTTGGGCTCCATCACTAAACTGTACGGTCTGTCGTTGTTGTTCGCCTCCGAAAGGCGACTCACGAGCTTGCTCGGACCATCGGCTCGGAGTGTTTGACCCACCAAAAGAGTGTCGGTTGGCGAATCAAAACTTTGCCATAAGAAGTTACCCTTACTGTCGTGAAGAACCATGTTCCCGGTGGGAAGTACCTGAAAGACGAGAACAGCTCCGTGTCAAAAATATGTCGCAAAATAAAACATAAAAACTTAATTAAGTAATTTATTATTTTATTTATTTTTAATTGAACGCTTTTCTCGAAGACATGTAGTTGGGAAAAGTCGGACTTTTCCCGACAACTCTTTTGGCCTTCACCAACGAACTTTTCCCGATGACATGTTTTCGGGAAAATCTTTAGCGACGACATTTAGTCGGAAATTACATGAAAAATATAGTTGGAAAAAGTACCATTTTCTTGTAGTGACAGCTTTTTGTCAAAAATGTGTCGCAAATAAAACATCAAAATTAAAATAAAATATCCTGGTTGCAACCCGTGGATGTAGGTCACATCCCGTCGACGAATGTCACATCAATCGAACCACATACAATTCTCGTGTTCATCGCGGAGCAGAGCAACACCAGTCCAAAGCGCGGGTGCGAAACCAAGCTGCTGGTGACACCGCTCCGTGGACACGGGTAAAGCTTTGTTGTGACGCACAGAGAGCGCAGGTCGTCAGTTCACGCCAGACTGTACCATAATTGGTCGGTTACAGTCAAAAACTATTTCAGCTCGCCATCAATTGAGATGAGAGTTTCAGTCAAAAACTATTTATACATGAATTTATTAGCCTTAATAAATTTGCTATTTTATGCCGGTTTGAAGCCTATATATATGAACCGCTTGGTTCATTTGTAGCGAGAACCAAAAACCACATAGAAACACTATGAGAGGAGAACATCAAATATTAAAGATTGAGCATCTCTAATATTTTCCACCACCCCCCCCCCCTCTATTAAACTCATACACATACGAGATGAGTACTCTTAAGAACATGAGATTGTGTGTCTCTCTTCTTCTATCTTGGTGGAATCACGGGTGTGTAATATCTTCGGCAATAAGTGAGATCATAGCATCAATTTCCCCATGAACGGGCCCACATTGTCACACATTTTGTACGCAGATGATGTAATATTTATCGGCGAGTGGTCCGTAGACAACGTGCAATTTCTCACCAGATTTCTCCGAGGTTTTTTTATGTCTTCCGGTCTTAAGGTAAACTTTGAAAAGTGCAAGCTATATGGAATTGGGGTGGAGGATGCAGAAACATCACATATGGCAGAAATAATTGGGTGCAAACATGACAAGCTTCCCTTCACATATCTAGGTCTCCCCGTGGGCGCGAACATGAGGCTTAAGAAGAATTGGGAACCGGTCATCAACAAACTGAGAGCAAGACTATCCAAATGGAATCAAAAATCCTTTCTTCTGGCGGAAAAGCAACACTCATAAAATCCGTTTTGGGTAGCCTGCCAATATACTACCTCTCCATTTTTAAGGCCCCTAGCTGTGTTCTAAAATCAATGGAGGCAATTAGAAGGGATTTTTTCTGGGGTAGCAGCGCTGACCATAGGAAAATTCCTTGGGTTTCATGGGACCAAATACTTGCTCCTAAACATTCCGGTGGGCTTGGAATCGGGAGCCTGAGGGCGGCAAATCTGGCATTACTTTCGAGGTGGGGTTGGAGGTTCAAGGTCGACAAGTGTGCTCTTTGGAGAAAGACAATCAGCTCCATTCATAGTTCCAAACGATTACATGAGGTAATAACAGTTAAAAAGAATATTGGGGGCTGTTGGAAACAAATCAATGACGCATTAAAGGAATTGGAATCACTGAACATAGAACTCTGGAGCGAAATCCGAGTCACGACGGGGAAGGGTGCTGAGGTATTATTCTGGCATGACAATTGGGCTTCAGACAAACCTCTCAGGAGGCTGTTCCCATCGCTTTACGAGCTGGAAAAAACTAAATCGTGTTCGGTTGAAGATAGATGGCCTCTCAATCCCGGGATCGACGGCCCTGCTTCGAACTGAAAGTGGAAAAGAAGGCCTTCAAGGCCAGTTGAAACCAGCGAGCTCGATGCTATGATCTCACTTATTGCCTGTGCGCAAAGAACAAATTCAGAAGACAAATGGGCTTGGTTGAGTTGCAAGGATACTCGATTCTCTTCGGCTTCAGTTAGAAAAAAGATTGAGATGTGTCTCGGTGAGTTTCCGTTCAAACATAATTGGTCTAAGTGGGTCCCGAAAAAAGTGGACATCTTCCTTTGGAAAGCAGCAATTAACAAAATCCCAGTTAAAAGTGAAATCCAAAAAAGAGGAATTCAAGTACAAAACCCATTGTGCTCTTGGTGTAATCGGGATCTCGAATCAGTATCTCACCTGCTCTTTAGTTGCTCGATGGCAGTAAAGGTGTGGGAATTAGTTGGTGCTTGGTTGAACTTCAATTTTCCACATGAATCCTCGATGGACAGATTCCTCCTCCTCACTTATGAAAGGTGTCATTCTTCAAAGTCAAAGATGAATCTTCACACAATCATTGTTGCGACGGCGTGGGAATTGTGGCTTGCTAGGAACGAGAAAGAATTTCGTGGCTCGAACACACATCCGGGGCGCATCATTGATGAAATCAAGTCAAACACTTTCCTGTGGCTCAAGCACAAGGCGAATTGTACGGACTTAGATTGGGTGTTTTGGTCCATGTGTGGCTCTTTAATGTAACTGTTCTTGTTGTTTTTGTTTCTTTGTTTCTTTGATCTAGCTTCTTGCTAGTTTTTAATAAAATTCCGCCGTTCAAAAAATATATATATATATATATATATATATATATATATATATTGTGTCTGTTGTTGTACTCTGGGAGATAGACAGGTGCTTACGTGGAAACCCGCAATCTCTTTAAATGTATCGGGTCTAACCCAATCCTTAACCACCGCCAACCCCTATATTTACTCTCTTTGTTGGAGCAGAGCGGTTTACTCGAAGATTCAAGAGCGGATGAAGATTGGATAATCTTGAAGAATCAAGAATGGAGCTCAGAATGTTTCCCTGAAGACCCTCACCTATAGTAAATTAATGATTATGTACCGTAATTTCTTATTTAGATTCTACTTGTAACAATGTTAGTATTACGTTTTTCCATGTATAATATTACGTTTTTCCATGTATAATAACGATACAATCGTTATTATTATTTTGTATAATATTTTAATCATTTTTTTTACCCAAATTTCTTTTTTTTTTGAACGGCAAATTATTACTCCTGGATTGTTTACCAACTTTCAAATTGCTTATAAGAAATTTTGAATAATAAAAGTTATCCTAGACCCCACAAAACATTGTCATCGCTTAATCAATTATAAAAGTTATACAAGTCACGTGCATGTTATATCATGTTTTAACATCTTTGCATAATAATCTTATTTATTGATTAAAAAATATAATATGTGACACATCACACCTTAAGCCAAAACACATTCTATATATATACATTAGACAACCCAAACTTATGGGTTTGTGTCATTCGGATCCGGGTCGGATCCGGATCCGGATCTACCCATCAAAAAGGCCGGTGAGTATCCGATCACATATGTTCTACACTCTTCTCTCTCTCAAAACTTCTGCTCTCATCGCCTCTCTCCTTTAAACCCACCAGAATCAGCCCTCGACGACCTTTGTAGCCACCGGCGAACCTCACCTCCATCTCTCCTTCTCCGATTCAAGCTCTCAGTAGACCTCTCTCCGTCTCCTTCGTTTGCCGGCGAACCCAGAGACGACCTCCCTCCCTCCGTCCGACTCCGGTGACCTACTCCTTATCAACGACGACCAGCGACGACCCTTCCTCGCTACCTCCTCTATGTTGTTCGTATGTAGTCGCGACGCAACAGCGTGGGCGGCGGACCTTCGGCCATCGTCGCCGACGCGAACCAGGTTGGTGGCGATAACTTTTACTTTCCATGTGCATCTGACCGACTAACTTTTATTTCCCAAATTGATTTTGATCTGTTGATTTTGAAGAAACCCTAGGTTCCATTCATTCGGCCTCACACTCAATCCTTTTCTCCGAATCCTCGATGGCAACTTTCCCCTCTCTCATTAAGAAGGTTTGTTTTAATTGGGGTTCTTATTACACATGATATGTTCTTTAATAACAAGAATTACTGCCTGTGAAAGTGAAATGAGGTAAGACTTCGAATCCCATTAACGTGTTTTTTCTTCTTTGATTTGTGTTTCCTAATACGATTGTATCATGTTCTTCAAATATCTATCCTCTCGCACACTATTTCGGGATTTAACCCAAAAGCTGAATTGTGAAATTGCTTTGTTCTCTAATCAAATCACAAAGGTTTAGGAAATGACCATGTGACTAGGCAAAAAAAAAAAATGAACAAAGAAACATGTAAAAAAGTTTACTTACGGTTCATAATTTCAGGGGTCAAATATCTTTAACAGATTTCAAAAGTAAAGGAAGTGTATCAGATTATTCTATTGCAGTTTATTTATCTTCCAGTAGCTTTTCAGTGATTTTGAATCAAATGTGATTGTAGAAATCCGTTGAAGAAATGAATATCGTTACCTTGATTATATAAGAATAATTGACCTCACCTAATCTTACATATGATCTCATTTGGATTGAATCACACACATGACTCTGCTTCATTCATCTTTTCACATATATAAGCCTAATGTAAAGTTTACTTTACAACACAATTATCATCTTTTAGAGTAGTTACAGTTTTATATTTTTGAAGCTTCAAATCGTAGAATCTCTGCGAATTCTTTATACCTTCGGTTGCGGATATTTGATATTTTGAGTATAAGTGTATCTACCTTTTTTCAGTGACCTTTGTCTCATTGTTTTTAACCGTCCAAAATTTTAAGATTGAAGTCAAAGAAGGCTGATTAAGTTTTGAAAATTCATGGGATTATGTTTGTATGATTTGCTAGAAAGTGAATGCTAGATGACTGATGGTGGATGCATGTTCGGTCATACCATGGAGCCATCAAACTCTATTATCTATCCATTTGTTTTCAAATCTGTTCATGCGGGTTGATATATGTTTATCCTTAGCTGTACTAAGCAACCCACATATGCTAAGCTGGGAATTTAGTGTAGAAAAATGATCATAAAACATAAGAATTAATTGCTAGCCATTCTAACACTAAAGTACTAAACCAATTTTTCCATCACTGTTGAGTTTATAAGATCTTCATGTGTTAAGGTTTAAACTCTGCACTTTTAGAACTAATAACAAGGGGTAAATATAGCCAGACTTTCTTAGTCACTAATTACGTGGAGATTTAAATTGGTTGCAATGTGTTTCGTGAAAGATAGAAAAAAAACCCGAATTGGTTTCAATGTGTTTGGTGAAAGATAGAAAAAACAAAAACCATTGAGAAGTTTGTCAAAACATTTTTTAAACAATGAAAAACCTCTAGAGCTCTTTGTGAAGAAACTTTTTATTGACTTGCGACCTTTGTTACATTGTACATGATAATGAATTGTGAATCTGCATTTTAATTTTTAAACAAGTTAGCAAAATGTGTTTGGTTGCAATCTGATATCAACTCAACATGCTCAAACTTAATAGGTATGTACAAATTTACAATCTTGATGATGGAGTCTTTTTTTATATAAATACTTCCTTTTTCCTCATACTTTACATTAGTTTTTTCTATATAAATATTATTTTTTCCGCATACTTACCATTACAGATTACAAAGGAGGAGTTCTCAGCGCACAAATCAACCGATTTTTAATATATATATGTTCCAATATAGAATATCGATGTATGTGTTGAGTGAGCCAAGGTAAGTCATTCGATTTCACCACTTATATCAGTTTCTTTCTCAGTTTTTCAAGCCTTTTCACAGTTATTTCTGAATTTTTTCAGGCTTATGACTTTTTTGTGATATTACATATAAGAGGTTGCTTTGTCACACGTATGTCATTCGATTTTATTTAATTGGTTTGTGGGGCGGTGGTTTTGTCATTTGTTTCCTTTCCTTGCGACTAACCTCCCGTCACTTTCTTATTCTCACGTTACTCTTTCTTTTTCAACTTGAACTGACCACTTGAATGTATTCATTAACTCGAGTTTCTCTTCTCCAAAATCAACTTTCAACAGATTCTAATTATTTTCATAAATGTGCAGATTTATAGCATTTTATAGATAAAGTAACGTAACAACCTTTCTACTTGCAGGATGGCTTCAGCTATCGTCGATAAACTAATCTGACTTTGTTATGAGAGTGTAGATTATCTCAGTTGTGTCAACAAAAAAAGGTAGGATAAATGGAAAAGCTAAAGCAGAACTACCACTCATGTTGTAATTTGCTCCAATGGTTTCTTTGGCTGTTCGTTTGCTTTGGGGGCGGTTGTTGTTGGTTATCTACACCAGATAAAACAAACAAACCTGCCAACTATAGTGTAACAAAAAAAGCGAAGGATATAAATTCCCCCAATGAATGATTTAAAGTAATAAATCATAATCAAGGATTATTGTAATTAACTATTTAATTATATACATATTAGTAATTTGAAAGACGGATGATTTGAAATTGGTCATTGCAATTTGAGGGTAAAAATCTGGATTACCTCATTCTCATCTTCAACTTTTTTCGCAGGATTAAAGGCATGTGCTACTGCTTCATTGGAATTTGAGGGTCAAAATTTGGACAGAACACCCAGAGGTTTATAATTAATTGTTTTGTGTGTTCACTTATCCCTTTGTATTGAGTATTGTTGTGTGGTATACTATTTCTTGAATTCCATATGTCTTTTGTAGTGTCTGTTTAAATTTCTGATTATTAGTTATATGACAATCTTGCAAATTGACCAGGGTGCCTTTCTAAGCCCCTCAAAGTCAAAAAAGCATACGCCTGTAATAAATATTGGCCTAGATTTTCCTCATGGTTGAAGGAGGCCTATACTGTTTGGTTATTGTTGCATCCATTTAGAGAACCTTTAGAGTATTTAGCTGATTAGACAAAAGGAAATTATGAATGGATGTTTCAAGAGTATTGTTGCATTGTTTTTAGTAATTTCTATTGTTGGGATATTATGGGTTAAGTAGTTGTTTCTATTGCTGAACTGAAATTATTAATATATATATATATATATATATATATATATATATATACATATATTGTATTTACTTTTGATGTTTCTTGCAACCTTTGTATAATCATAGGTAAACTTCAGTGATGATTTCAGGTACGGATGTACATGGTGCAAGTTTTACGCTTCTGTTGGCTCTCTTATATCTCCATTCCTGTTCTACATATAATGACTCTAAGTTGTAAGGTATTTGAAAAGTATATGAGATATTGAATTAAAGCAGAAAAGTCATTTAAACTTGATATTTATGTAAAGTATATGAGAAATTGAATTATTTAAGTACAACAGCTACTACTGGAAGCATAACAGGTATGTATATTTTCATGTTTAAATTAAGGCTAATAGCTATGAGTTAAAGACTTTATGATAATATAATTTGTTTTGGTTAGAACTATATATTTAGGTATTATGCTTTTCTTTATTATTAAGAAACTACAGTTGGATGAGTTTAAATGTTTATAAGTTGTAGGTTCTTTCTTAACATTCGGTTATTCAATTGTTTAGATCACATACAAAATGGTGAAGGCTGTTTTGGTTCTTAGCAGCAGAGGGTGTAGGTGACACCATTTTCTCCAATCAGGAGGCAGAAGGTAACAACTTTTAGGTTGTATGGAGTACTAATGAACATGATAGTAAACTTACTTAATTGATATCGCAGGTGCTCCCATGACCATTACTAGAGAACTTTCTGGCCTCAAACCTGGACCTCATGGTTTCCATGTTCATGCACTTGGTGTCACAACTAATGGGTGCATGTCAACGGGTATATGTTCCTCAAGAAAATCACTAAAAGTAGTTAGTTTGTGTGTAATGCCGATCTATCTAAACTGTTAAACCGTTCCCTTTGATGTTAGGTCCTCACTACAATCCTCATTGAAAGGAACATGGTTACCCACATGACGAGATTCGTCATGCTTGTGATCTTGGCAGCGTCGCAGTTGGTGAAGATGGTATATTTTTATATTTCAAGAATAATCATTTGATCTTTGTTATATGTTCATCCTTCCTTATCTACTTTTTTAAGCTTGATTTATCTTCTATTTCTTTCTTGCATCTAGACTAATGGTGGCCTTAGAGATCCTACTAATGATAAACTTGAATTATCTCCTGGGGAAAGTTCTACAAATTATGGTAAAATTATTTATTTTTAAAGGATTGGACAACATTAAAAGTTTTGTGGAAAACATTTGAACAGGTTGAGATTTTCAAACCAAATATAGAAAAATAGGAAGCATAGAAGTTGTTTATGGATTAAATTAATTTGTTTGTACATGAATGCTATTTTACATGGTCTAATGATCATATTTCGAATTACCGCAGCAACGCGCGGTCGATCTCTAGTTTATTACAAATCTTATCCAGATCCACATCAAAACAAACAGCACAAACCCGAAAACGTAAACAAACAAGTCGATTATTCCACTACTTGTTGGGCGTCTTAATATACGCCAAATGAGTCGAGTTCCCGACTCGCGTCAATGTTTTCAAATCATACGCAATCCAACATCTCGAATCGTCCGTATGATAAAAGTAACCCGTACACTTACAATCCTTCGTGCATTTACTCTCGCAATCGCTCTGTTTCGTCCCACCGTCTCCCCTCGTGTACTTGATCGTAAAATGGTCAACTCCTTCAAGCTTGTAATACCCAAACTCACTACTCTTACAAGATGTCACCTTTTTCGCCTCGCAATCTTTGCTCCATCCGACTAACCCGTTTTTTGTCGGGCACGCGACACATTTGGCTATCCTCACATAACCCGAAATTCCCACATCATCCCGGTAACTGGCACTCGCCTTCCATCGAACCCCGATTGAGAAACGTGTAGACCAACTCCCACGCCACACCTTGCACGTTCGGGTTATACGTGTAGAATCTTAGGTTTCCGTCTATCCCTAACCGAAGATACGATAACGTGTTGTTGTATCGCGAAAACGCCATGTTGCGGTTTGATGACGAAATGGGGTTTGTGGCAAAGTAAAGGAACGTTAAGTAATATAGAAAGCCCTCATCGGTGTCTGGCCTGGAGGCCAGTGGCGGATCTAGGATTTTCAGTCAGTGGGGGCAAAAATTTGTCTGACCATAACCGACTGGGTTGAAAAGGATCTGGGTTTAAAAATAATTTTTTTGGTTGGAACAATGTGTACGATCCTACAGTATATTTTAGTTATATTTATTTAAACATAACTAGGGCTGACAAATTGAGTACTTGTTTAGACTTGATAAGCACTGTTCAATAAAAAATACACTATGTGTATTTTCATGAGCCGTTTAATAAAAAAAATTAGGGGTGGTAAAAAATACACTGTTTAATAATAAAAAAACAAGGGCCGGCAAATTAGGTACATATAACAGTCACACTCAAACCAGCAAAACCAAGTGTTAGATGAGTAGTTTTCATGTTTGATATTTGTGTTAATCGCGTCGTTTTTAACATGTTTAATACGATAGAACACGAATTGTCAGCCCTAAAAAACTACGAAAGTGAAACTTAATAACACAATAAAACTATAACTATAATTTACCGAAAATGTCTCTTATACATATTGAAGTTTTAGTGTTCATATTTAAAAGATGTTAATGTTATTTAACATTTTATAAAATTGACATAGTTTAATTTCCACCTTTAAAAGTTAAGGTTAGAAAAACAAAATTAAAAAAGATAAAATGTAATACATATACAAAGCAAAGCAAACAAAAGCAAAATAAGAAAAAAAAAATCAGTTACCACACTCACCACACAAACATAAAAAGTAGAAATTGACTACACAAAATTGTGTCAGGATGTCAGATTCAAAACGACTTTAATTAAAATAAACTATTGGATTTTTTTTTTTGTTTTGTTCTAATTTTTTCTTGCTTCTTCTTCGTTTTGCAAGAGAAGTTGCAGGTTTTTTCCTTTAAACGCCCCACACTTCCAGGTATAAATCTAACATCCAGGGGCCTTCTATTAAAATATTTAGGGGCCTAACACAAAATTAACGAGGGATCTTTCATATCTGTTAAAGAAAAATCGAGTGTCGGGATAGTTGAGCGGGGGCCTTTCCCCCCTCTCAGCTTGTAGTGGATCCGCCCCTGCCTGGAGGTGAGGGTTAAATTGGTCAAACTACCTTTTTTGATGGTGAACCATTCGGTAGATGACTAGTAAAGCATGGGTCGGGGCAAGTTCGGGCTTTTGTAATACATGGCTAACCCTTTCGGCTCCATCACTAAACTGTACGGTCCGTCGTTGTTGTTCGCCTCCGAAAGGCGACTCACGAGCTTGCTTGGACCGCCGGCTCGAAGGGTTTGACCCACCAAAAGAGTCAGTTGGCGAATCAAAACTTTGCCATAAGAAGTTACCCTTACTGTCGTGAAGAACCATGTTCCCGGTGGGAAGTACCGGAAAGCCGAGAACAACTCCGTGTCAAAAATATGTCGCAAAATAAAACATAAAAACTTAATTATATAATTTATTTTTTTAATTGAACGCTTTTCTCTACAACATGTAGTAGGAAAAAGTCTGGACTTTTCCCGACAACTTTTTTGGCCTTCACTGATGAACTTTTCCCGATGACATGTTGTCAGGGAAAATCTTTAGCGACGACATTTAGTCGGAAATTACATGAAAAATATAGTTGGAAAAAGTACCATTTTCTTGTAGTGACAGCTTTTTGTCAAAAATGTGTCGCAAATAAAACATCAAAATTAAAATAAAATATCCTGGTTGCAACCCGTGGATGTAGGTCACATCCCGTCGACGAATGTCACATCAATCGAACCACATACAATTCTCGTGTTCAGCAGAGCAACACCAGTCCAAAGCGCAGGTGCGAAACCAAGCTGCTGGTGACACCGCTCCGTGGACACGGGTAAAGCTTTATTGTGACGCACAGAGCGCAGTTCGTCAGTTCACGCCAGACTGTACCATAATTGGTCGGTTACAGTCAAAAACTATTTCAGCTCGCCATCAATTGAGATGAGAGTTTCAGTCAATAACTATTTATACATGAATTTATTAGCCTTAATAAATTTGCTATTTTATGCCGGTTTGAAGCCTATATATATGAACCGCTTGGTTCATTTGTAGCGAGAACCAAAAACCACATAGAAACACTATGAGAGGAGAACATCAAATATTAAAGATTGAGCATCTCTAATATTTTCCACCACCCCTCCGCCCCCCCCCCCCCCTCTTAAACTCATACACATACGAGATGAGTACTCTTGAGAATATGAGATTGTGTATCTATGTTCTTCTATCTTGGTGGAATCACGGGTGTGTGATATCTTCGGCAATAGAACTATATATTGTGTCTATTGTTGTACTCTGGGAGATAGACGGGTGCTTACGTGGAAACCCGCAATCTCTTTAAATGTACCGGGTCTAACCCAATCCTTAACCACCGCTAACCCCTTTATTTACTCTCTTTGTTGGAGCAGAGCGGTTTACTCGAAGATTCAAGAGCGGATGAAGATTGGATAATCTTGAAGAATCAAGAATGGAGCTCAGAATGTTTCCCTGAAGACCCTCACCTATAGTAAATTAATGATTATATTCCGTATTTTCTTATTTAGATTATACTTGTAACAATGTTAGTATTACGTTTTTCCATGTATAATATTACGTTTTTCCATGTATAATAACGATAAATCGTTATTATTATTATTATTACGAGAACTTCGACCCGCGCTTTGCCGCGGGCGAGAAGTTTAAACCGAACGTAATATGAGGTGCAAAATAATATTTAAGAAGTTAAAGTCTTTATTTGAAAGAGAAACAATGAGATTTCTTTGTTATGTCTTATGTGGGTTCTAGGTAGAATTTGTATATCGTAAATTTGATATTAAATAGTATATGTTTGTTTTAACGTTATTAAGTATATTGTCAAAATTTTAATAAACATAAGAAATAAAAGATACTATATGAATTATGTTTTTTATACATTGTAATCTTTGTAACAGAAATTTATTCATCATAAATTTGATGTTGAATGTTATAAGTTAGTAAAAGTAATTTTTTGATTAAAGGGATATCTTACTATTATCAGCAGACTTTCGTAAGTTTATTGCTTATCTTATAACATATACACATTCAGACTTGTATGATTGTATTCTTCTTTATATTTACTTATTACTTTGGTTTAACTTATTTTCAAAAGTATATACACGGCTTTACAAAATTGAGTTTAGGATATGGTTCTGTAAATATTCATAAAACAAACAAACAAATGATTTTGTTAGTGGTGACAGGCTCAGAAAAATTTCCTCATAGCCTTGAGTAAACCATCTAGAAAAGTAACAAATAACGAAATCGAATTGTAACTTTGACTCAGAAATGCATTCATCATTGTCATTCATCATCGTAATGTTCCATGAAATCTTCAATCGTGTAGGCTCAGATTAGAAAAAAGTAATCATGACAGCCAATTTTCCAATGATAGAAACCATACGGAATTCCAAACTACCATCAAGTAAATAAAATCCAACCAACGGAATTCCAAACCATCATCAAGTAAATAAAAACCAACCAACATTAAGTCCATCGAAATGAATTATTCAATGGTTTAGGCTCAGATTAGTAAACCGTAATCATCATAGCCAATTTTCTAAAACCAACCAATCATACCACATAAAAGAAATACAATGTAAAATAAGGCTCAATTTATATCTCAATCATCATTGCGGTAACCGCTCAAATCGTATACGGGACTAAAGTGGGGTAACGACAACAATCTAAAGATAACGTCGTTGCCAAAACCACTAAGTCTAAAACCGTAAAGAAAAAATTCATCATAGCCTTACTATTATATAGATATCAGTTGTGTAAATGAGGTGTAGATCATCATTGCCTTCATGGCTTCGACCATTCCAGAGCTGCTTTGTTTTTTTTTTGTCAAAAAATTTGACAACAGAAGCACAGATTTTTAAAACCCACCTCATCTATGGTTCAAACCAAACAAATCAAATAAGCCGTCGCATCCTCAAAGAACAAAAACCCATTGGTGTTTCATATCCAGGTTCTTCTAAACCCAAATGCCCAAAGAGATTGAAAGCTGTAAGAGTCATAAACCACCGCCCAAAGGAGCAAATCGGAAGGAGGCAACTGTTATGAACAGTGCTCCCGCTGAGTACAACTCAACAATTCAAAATGATATATATATATAATATAATAAGAATTGAACAATTGATAGTGTACACATGAGCTTGCAAAAATGATAAATGATATCATCTGTGTGTAACATGAACAACAGATCTCGTTGGCGGCACCACCCATCCACGTACACCGATGCGTTCAATATTCCGACAACACAACCGACGGCTAGGATTGTTCAAATCCAGTGAAGAAAACCGACAACCACCGCCGACAGCATCACCATCGGACCATTTAGTAAGCGAAAAGGCCCTTGAGAGCTCCAGATCCTTCAGATCTAGAGTGACAGAAACATATGGTGATAAAGGGCAACGGTCGGGTCGTCAAACGCAGTCGGAGAAGATGAAACGCAGTCGGAAAAGATGAACGGCGGCTGAGGATCATACTCATCGAAACAGAGAGAGACAAAGAGATAGTCAGCACGTCTCCGGCGAGGCGTTTCCGACACGATCCGTGGCGGCGGTTTAGCGGAGACATACAGATCTGACCAACCGTTGTTGACTCGACGGAAACGGAGCGACAACGTAGTCGCTTCTAACTTCCCGGAGCATCAACGGCGACGGTGATATCACCATAGCCCACGAAAGACGTCAGATCGGAGAGACGGAGTTGCCGCCCATCTAGGGTTTCTGACGGCCGGTAGATCGGCGTCTGGTTACGCCGGCGAAGAGAGAGAGGCATCTGACGGGCGGTAGATCGGCGGCCGGTTACGCCGGCGAAGAGAGAGGCAGAGAGAAGACCACATCTGGTTTTTACATATGTGAGAGATGAGAGATCCGGTTAATATAAGAAAGATGAAACCCACAGTTTTCTATAGGTAGTGGTATCAATATGGACACGTGTTGAACAAAGAGATTGAAAGCTGTAAGAGTCATAAACCACCGCCCAAAGGAGCAAATCGGAAGAAGGCAACTGTTATAAACAGTGCTCCCGCTGAGTACAACTCAGCAATTCAAAATGATATATATATATATAATTATTTTGTATAATATTTTAATCATTTTTTTTACCCAAATTTCTTTTTCTTTTTGAACGGCAAATTTACACATGTTACTCCTGGATTGTTTACCAACTTTCAAATTGCTTATATGAAATTTTGAATAATAGAAGTTATCTTAGACCCCACAAAACATTGTCATCGCTTAGTCAATTATAAAAGTTATACAAGTCACGTGCATGTTATATCATGTTTTAACATCTTTGCATAATAATCTTATATATTGATTAAAAAATATAATATGTGACACATCACACCTTAAGACAAAACACATTTATTACAAATCTTATCCAGATCCACATCAAAACAAACAGCACAAACCCGAAAACGTAAACAAACAAGTCGATTATTCCACTACTTGTTGGGCGTCTTAATATACGCCAAATGAGTCGAGTTCCCGACTCGCGTCAATGTTTTCAAATCATACGCGATCCAACACCTTGAATCGCCCGTATGATAAAAGTAACCCGTACACTTACAATCCTTCGTGCATTTACTCTCGCAATCGCTCTGTTTCGTCCCACCGTCTCCCCTCGTGTACTTGATCGTAAAATGGTCAACCCCTTCAAGCTTATAATACCCAAACTCACTACTCTTGCAAGATGTCACCTTTTTCGCCTCGCAATCTTTGCTCCATCCGACTAACCCGTTTTTTGTCGGGCACGCGACACACTGGCTATCCTCACACAACCCGAAATTCCCACATCGTCCCGGTAACTGGCACTCGCCTTCCATCGAACGCCGATCGAGAAACGTGTAGACCAACTCCCACGCCACACCTTGCACGTTCGGGTTATACGTGTAGAATCTTAGGTTTCCGTCTATCCCTAACCGGAGATACGATAACGTGTTGTTGTATCGCGAAAACGCCATGTTGCGGTTTGATGACGAAATGGGGTTTGTGGCGAAGTAAAGGAACGTTAAGTAATATAGAAAGCCCTCATCGGTGTCTGGCCTGGAGCCAGTGGCGGATCTAGGATTTTCAGTCAGTGGGGGCAAAAATTTGTCTGACCATAACCGACTGGGTTGAAAAGGATCTGGGTTTAAAAATAATTTTTTTGGTTGGAACAATGTGTACGATCCTACAGTATATTTTAGTTATATTTATTTAAAAATAACTAGGGCTGACAAATTGAGTACTTGTTTAGACTTGATAAGCACTGTTCAATAAAAAATACACTATGTGTATTTTCATGAGCCGTTTAATAAAAAAAATTAGGGGTGGTAAAAAATACACTGTTTAATAATAAAAAAACAAGGGCCGGCAAATTAGGTACATATAACAGTCACACTCAAACCACCAAAACCAAGTGTTAGATGAGTAGTTTTCATGTTTGATATTTGTGTTAATCGCGTCGTTTTTAACATGTTTAATACGATAGAACACGAATTGTCAGCCCTAAAAAACTACGAAAGTGAAACTTAATAACACAATAAAACTATAACTATAATTTACCGAAAATGTCTCTTATACATATTGAAGTTTTAGTGTTCATATTTAAAAGATGTTAATGTTATTTAACATTTTATAAAATTGACATAGTTTAATTTCCACCTTTAAAAGTTTAGGTTAGAAAAACAAAATTAAAAAAGATAAAATGTAATACACTAGTTCTCGAGATTCGCGCGTTGCGCGAAGCGGTGTATATGGCCATTTATTGAAATATGTGTGCTAGAGGTTGCGTGTAATGACACGCTGCGCATTACGTCGGCACCACCGTATCTGTATCACATGACTACTTCATCATAAGCGTTGCTAAACGGGAGTTCTTCAAATCTGTGGAGTTTGTATCCACATCCACATTATCAAGCCTATAAACATTCTTGGTATCGAGTAGAGGTGTTAAGGCAAGTATTGACCTCCTAAAGAGCCACAAACCATAAAAGCACCATATTTTAGGGCCTGCAAGCAAGTTTTACACAAAGTGAGTTATAAATAAAATGTGATCCCAATATTATAATCATTCTTATATGTACTACAGTTTTAAATGTGTTTACATGGAGATTAAAAGATTTTTATAAATATTAAAGAATCTAATCAATATACATTGTAATGATCTAAGATTTATTAAAAAAAAATATCAATTAATATGTCCAAAATACATCGTGAAGATCTCACCCAAATTAAGACGTGTGAGTATTTTCAACCGTCCTAAAAATCTACAAACTCATCAGAATAAAAATTAAAATAACCATACCTAAAAATCAAGGTATGAATGCAAGTGAGCCAAGCAATGATGTGAGGCTTGCTGCAATGATATAAATAAAGGCATAGATAAGATAACCTGTTAAAAATAACCATACCTAAAAATCAAGGTATGAATGCAAGTAAGCCAAGCAATGATGTCAGGCTTGCTGCAATGATATAAATATCCTAATATATCCTACCAAAAGTAACCGCTGCAGTGAAAATCATGAAGAGTCGAAAAGTTAAAAAAACGACAATATTAAGAGAAATGGACACACCAAGCCATTTCATCAGTAAAATAGCAGAGGCTTAAAAGTACCTAAAAAACCAGCAAATAAAATACCGCAATGAAGAATCGGTTCAAACCAACTCATCTACCCATTATGTTAGAGATTGCATCAAATAAGAACAGTAAACATACAAAGAAACCCACTCAACAACAAAAAATTTAAACCAATTGTACCTCTTTACGGAAAGCCTCAGATCGATTAAGGAAAGGCACAGATCAATGCCTGCCTGCAAGAACAAAAATTGCGCCAAATAAAGTAAATTCACACATGGAAGATCAAATACACAGGAAAAGAAAAAAAGGCGAGACAAATTAACTCCAACAAAAATGCCCGAGACGAAGTCCAAATCTAGTTTGATTTCAAAAGAACCGGTAAAATCGTCGGCTACCCCAACTCAAATATGTTTTATTCCCCTTTGTGATGTTAATACGTTTTTCTGTGACACATTAATGAGAATATGGGTTATAATTGTAACTATTTTACAAAATTTAATTTTTTGAATTCATGCCATTAGAAAAATCTCATTTTTCTCCTCAAATGTTTCCTTTGTGTAAAACTCTGTTAGCAATATTGTGTGTGTTCATGGATTCCTAAACTTAACAAACATCTATCACCTGTATAGACTACACCTAGAAGATAAACTGTAGGCACAAAAGAGTTCTCAGTAGCGTCTTTCACGCATGGAACCAAAAATAATATGAAACAATAAATCAAACAACAAACAGTGAAGAAATCATTTGTTGCTTCTAAGATCCAAATGAACTAAGTTGTTGAGAAAGAGTAATGAATTATCAGCTAGATGCAAACCTTTAGATGACATTTCAGATGCGGGAACAGGATCGTAACCAAATGCCTGATCAAGGCCCTTAAAAACAGCCTTTCTATAAGACATGACAGTAGCCTTTCCTCCAAATCAAATCAGATAGAAATCACAAACAAAACATCTGAAAGAACAATACAAAATCACAGCTGTGATGAGGGCTCTGTACTTCTTCTCTTCTAAATCTGTGAGAAGATAATCCTACATGAAAAATACATACAAGCAGTGAATCAACGATGTGCTACAACAAAATTAGGGTTTTTTATCAAAAAACAATCAACGATGGGTTAGAAAGAAAGTAGGGTTTTTATAAAAAACAACAAAATCAACACAAAATAAACCTGCAATAATTTACCAACCTACCATAGATACCGTTCAGCCGCCATTGGCGACGCAAAATACAACGGCTGCGGAGCAATCGGAACCCGAGGGTTCTTCAAAAGTCTACCAAAAGACATCGGCTGCGCAGCAATCGAACTCCGGCGAAACCCCATCGGTAACAACGGCGGCTAGGGTTCCGATGGCGGTGGCTCTTCGATCTAAGGGCGGCGGCATGGGTTTTCTCTCTCTCAACCCGGCTAGGGTTTCGGTGTGTAATGGTGGGTAAGGGCTTGAAATGGTGAAGTCGGAAAAGAGGCAGTGGAGTATTGGAGCAACTATTTCGGTATGGTGCTTTTCTGCTTCTTCCAGACCATCAAATCAAAAGAAAAGTAACGTTCAACAGAGGTAAATTCGATGGAGAAGAGATACAAAAAGCTGTAATCGATGGGGAATAATATGGAGGAGGAGCAAGTATGGGATGAGAAAGGAGCAGGTATGGAAAGGTGCTTTTTACTTCCTCTTCACATTCATGTGTGTATAGCAAATGACGAAAATACCCGCGTGGCCCACACAAACAACCCTCTTCACCGTTTGTTGAAGAAGATAACAGAGTTAACAGCATCAAACACTATTCATCAAAACCAGCTTTGGGTAAAAATGCATAAAACTCTTGTACTTTGTGTTTGGAAGGATGTACATTTCAGTAATCACTATTCATGGACTTCCTTATTGTTAATAGGGAGTAATATACAAAGCAAAGCAAACAAAAGCAAAATAAGAAAAAAAAAATCAGTTACCACACTCACCACACAAACATAAAAAGTAGAAATTGACTACACAAAATTGTGTCAGGATGTCAGATTCAAAACGACTTTAATTAAAATAAACTATTGGATTTTTTTTTTGTTTTGTTCTAATTTTTTCTTGCTTCTTCTTCGTTTTGCAAGAGAAGTTGCAGGTTTTTTCCTTTAAACGCCCCACACTTCCAGGTATAAATCTAACATCCAGGGGCCTTCTATTAAAATATTTAGGGGCCTAACACAAAATTAACGAGGGATCTTTCATATCTGTTAAAGAAAAATCGAGTGTCGGGATAGTTGAGCGGGGGCCTTTCCCCCCTCTCAGCTTGTAGTGGATCCGCCCCTGCCTGGAGGTGAGGGTTAAATTGGTCAGACTACCTTTTTTGATGGTGAACCATTCGGTAGATGACTAGTAAAGCATGGGTCGGGGCAAGTTCGGGCTTTTGTAATACATGGCTAACCCTTTCGGCTCCATCACTAAACTGTACGGTCCGTCGTTGTTGTTCGCCTCCGAAAGGCGACTCACGAGCTTGCTTGGACTGCCGGCTCGAAGGGTTTGACCCACCAAAAGAGTCAGTTGGCGAATCAAAACTTTGCCATAAGAAGTTACCCTTACTGTCGTGAAGAACCATGTTCCCGGTGGGAAGTACCGGAAAGCCGAGAACAACTCCGTGTCAAAAATATGTCGCAAAATCAAACATAAAAACTTAATTATATAATTTATTTTTTTAATTGAACGCTTTTCTCTACAACATGTAGTAGGAAAAAGTCTGGACTTTTCCCGACAACTTTTTTGGCCTTCACTGATGAACTTTTCCCGATGACATGTTGTCAGGGAAAATCTTTAGCGACGACATTTAGTCGGAAATTACATGAAAAATATAGTTGGAAAAAGTACCATTTTCTTGTAGTGACAGCATTTTGTCAAAAATGTGTCGCAAATAAAACATCAAAATTAAAATAAAATATCCTGGTTGCAACCCGTGGATGTAGGTCACATCCCGTCGACGAATGTCACATCAATCGAACCACATACAATTCTCGTGTTCAGCAGAGCAACACCAGTCCAAAGCGCAGGTGCGAAACCAAGCTGCTGGTGACACCGCTCCGTGGACACGGGTAAAGCTTTATTGTGACGCACAGAGCGCAGTTCGTCAGTTCACGCCAGACTGTACCATAATTGGTCGGTTACAGTCAAAAACTATTTCAGCTCGCCATCAATTGAGATGAGAGTTTCAGTCAATAACTATTTATACATGAATTTATTAGCCTTAATAAATTTGCTATTTTATGCCGGTTTGAAGCCTATATATATGAACCGCTTGGTTCATTTGTAGCGAGAACCAAAAACCACATAGAAACACTATGAGAGGAGAACATCAAATATTAAAGATTGAGCATCTCTAATATTTTCCACCACCCCTCCGCCCCCCCCCCCCCCCCTCTTAAACTCATACACATACGAGATGAGTACTCTTGAGAATATGAGATTGTGTATCTATGTTCTTCTATCTTGGTGGAATCACGGGTGTGTGATATCTTCGGCAATAGAACTATATATTGTGTCTATTGTTGTACTCTGGGAGATAGACGGGTGCTTACGTGGAAACCCACAATCTCTTTAAATGTACCGGGTCTAACCCAATCCTTAACCACCGCTAACCCCTTTATTTACTCTCTTTGTTGGAGCAGAGCGGTTTACTCGAAGATTCAAGAGCGGATGAAGATTGGATAATCTTGAAGAATCAAGAATGGAGCTCAGAATGTTTCCCTGAAGACCCTCACCTATAGTAAATTAATGATTATATTCCGTATTTTCTTATTTAGATTATACTTGTAACAATGTTAGTATTACGTTTTTCCATGTATAATATTACGTTTTTCCATGTATAATAACGATAAATCGTTATTATTATTATTATTACGAGAACTTCGACCCGCGCTTTGCCGCGGGCGAGAAGTTTAAACCGAACGTAATATGAGGTGCAAAATAATATTTAAGAAGTTAAAGTCTTTATTTGAAAGAGAAACAATGAGATTTCTTTGTTATGTCTTATGTGGGTTCTAGGTAGAATTTGTATATCGTAAATTTGATATTAAATAGTATATGTTTGTTTTAACGTTATTAAGTATATTGTCAAAATTTTAATAAACTTAAGAAATAAAAGATACTATATGAATTATGTTTTTTATACATTGTAATCTTTGTAACAGAAATTTATTCATCATAAATTTGATGTTGAATGTTATAAGTTAGTAAAAGTAATTTTTTGATTAAAGGGATATCTTACTATTATCAGCAGACTTTCGTAAGTTTATTGCTTATCTTATAACATATACACATTCAAACTTGTATGATTGTATTCTTCTTTATATTTACTTATTACTTTGGTTTAACTTATTTTCAAAAGTATATACACGGCTTTACAAAATTGAGTTTAGGATATGGTTCTGTAAATATTCATAAAACAAACAAACAAATGATTTTGTTAGTGGTGACAGGCTCAGAAAAATTTCCTCATAGCCTTGAGTAAACCATCTAGAAAAAGTAACAAATAACGAAATCGAATTGTAACTTTGACTCAGAAATGCATTCATCATTGTCATTCATCATCGTAATGTTCCATGAAATCTTCAATCGTGTAGGCTCAGATTAGAAATAAGTAATCATGACAGCCAATTTTCCAGTGATAGAAACCATACGGAATTCCAAACCATCATCAAGTAAATAAAAACCAACCAACATTAAGTCCATCGAAATGAATTATTCAATGGTTTAGGCTCAGATTAGTAAACCGTAATCATCATAGCCAATTTTCTAAAACCAACCAATCATACCACATAAAAGAAATACAATGTAAAATAAGGCTCAATTTATATCTCAATCATCATTGCGGTAACCGCTCAAATCGTATACGGGACTAAAGTGGGGTAACGACAACAATCTAAAGATAACGTCGTTGCCAAAACCACTAAGTCTAAAACCGTAAAGAAAAAATTCATCATAGCCTTACTATTATATAGATATCAGTTGTGTAAATGAGGTGTAGATCATCATTGCCTTCATGGCTCCGACCATTCCAGAGCTGCTTTGTTTTTTTTTTTGTCAAAAAATTTGACAACAGAAGCACAGATTTTTAAAACCCACCTCATCTATGGTTCAAACCAAACAAATCAAATAAGTCGTCGCATCCTCAAATAACAAAAACCCATTGGTGTTTCATATCCAGGTTCTTCTAAACCCAAATGCCCGAAGAGATTGAAAGCTGTAAGAGTCCTAAACCACCGCCCAAAGGAGCAAATCGGAAGGAGGCAACTGTTATGAACAGTGCTCCCGCTGAGTACAACTCAACAATTCAAAATGATATATATATATAATATAATAAGAATTGAACAATTGATAGTGTACACATGAGCTTGCAAAAATGATAAATGATATCATCTGTGTGTAACATGAACAACAGATCTCGTTGGCGGCACCACCCATCCACGTACACCGATGCGTTCAATATTCCGACAACGCAACCGACGGCTAGGATTGTTCAAATCCAGTGAAGAAAACCGACAACCACCGCCGACAGCATCACCATCGGACCATTTAGTAAGCGAAAAGGCCCTTTAGAGCTCCAGATCCTTCAGATCTAGAGTGACAGAAACATGTGGTGATAAAGGGCAACGGTCGGGTCGTCAAACGCAGTCGGAGAAGATGAAACGCAGTCGGAAAAGATGAACGGCGGCTGAGGATCATACTCATCGAAACAGAGAGAGACAAAGAGATAGTCAGCACGTCTCCGGCGAGGCGTTTCCGACACGATCCGTGGCGGCGGTTTAGCGGAGACATACAGATCTGACCAACCGTTGTTGACTCGACGGAAACGGAGCGACAACGTAGTCGCTTCTACCTTCCCGGAGCATCAACGGCGACGGTGATATCACCATAGCCCACGAAAGACGTCAGATCGGAGAGACGGAGTTGCCGCCCATCTAGGGTTTCTGACGGCCGGTAGATCGGCGTCTGGTTACGCCGGCGAAGAGAGAGAGAGGCATCTGACGGGCGGTAGATCGGCGGCTGGTTACGCCGGCGAAGAGAGAGGCAGAGAGAAGACCACATCTGGTTTTTACATATGTGAGAGATGAGAGATCCGGTTAATATAAGAAAGATGAAACCCACAATTTTCTATAGGTAGTGGTATCAATATGGACACGTGTTGAACAAAAAGATTGAAAGCTGTAAGAGTCATAAACCACCGCCCAAAGGAGCAAATCGGAAGGAGGCAACTGTTATAAACAGTGCTCCCGCTGAGTACAACTCAGCAATTCAAAATGATATATATATATAATTATTTTGTATAATATTTTAATCATTTTGTTTACCCAAATTTCTTTTTCTTTTTGAACGGCAAATTTACACATGTTACTCCTGGATTGTTTACCAACTTTCAAATTGCTTATATGAAATTTTGAATAATAGAAGTTATCTTAGACCCCACAAAACATTGTCATCGCTTAGTCAATTATAAAAGTTATACAAGTCACGTGCATGTTATATCATGTTTTAACATCTTTGCATAATAATCTTATTTATTGATTAAAAAATATAATATGTGACACATCACACCTTAAGCCAAAACACATTTAATATATATACAATACAAATTGAAGTGAATAGTATACTTTGGTTTTGTCATACTTTGGCCACAAGACTTTAAGGTAATGACAGTTTCTACCCTGTTCTTTTCTCAGGCAACTTTCCTTCTATGTTTTTCTTTGGTTGGTTTTCATTGTCGGTGCTGAGTTTTTATTGGATGATACACGTTTCACCATTTCTCTTTTATATCAGTTACTCTCTCTTTCTTCTCTGCTTAGTCTCATTTCTCTCCCACTTTCAGAGATGAGGGTTTCTCTCTCATAACCCCCCCCTCTCTCTCTCTCTCTGTACATCAGATGAAGATCCCACTGACGTTGCTCCGTTCCGTTCCCGTTACCACGCTACGAGGCTTTGGTATCGGTCGTTGATGCGGCGGCGACGATGTGCTGGATCTGTTATTTTTCAAACGATTTGGTAGGCTTTGTTGATTTCTAGGGTTTCTTTTGTCTACATCAGATGAAGCACTCGGCGTCGTTGCTCCGTTCCGTTTACGCTAGCGCCGGACTTTGGCCGGTTTGCTGCCGGGCGTCGATGCGGCGGCGCTGTTGTGGTGGATTTGCTGTCAGCGGTGCTCCGTTCTGTTGATGGTAGTCGGCTTCGGCCTACTTTCCCGTGGGACGTTGATGCACCGGGGCTTTAAAATGTATATCAATTCAGTAGTCCTTGCTGTACTCAAATATTGCATTGTTCAAGATGCATGTTCTATCTTACTTATTTCTATGGCTTAGCCAAACTTATTGGAAGGTTTTTCTTCCTGTTTATGAGTTTATCTCGCATTGCGGCTATTGACTGTTGGTGATGGTTTTTATGAGGCTATGTTGAGTTCTTTCTTACCTTATGTTACTGCTTACTGTTGTTGATGGTTTCCTTGAGGCTATGACAGAATTTTTCGGAGCCTATGTTGTTTATAACGCAACAATTTTTATTTTCTGAACCGATGTTGCTTTTCTTGCTGGGTGATGGTTTGTTGCTAAATGCTATTGATGGTTCCTATGGGGCTATGATGAAACTTTTCTGAGCGGATGTTGCTTTTGTTGCTTAATATTGGCTCATGGTTTGTTGGCTAAAAGTTGATTACTGTTGAATGCTATTGATGGTTCCTATGCGGCTATGTTGAAACTTTTCTAAGCCGATGTTGCTTTTGTTGCTTAATTTGGCTCATGGTTTGTTGGTTAAAAGTTGGTTACTGTTGAATGCTATTGATGGTTCCTCTGCGGTTATGATGAAACTTTTCTGAGCCGATGTTGATTTTGTTGCTTAATTTGGCTCATGGTTTGTTGGTTAAAAGTCGGTTACTGCTGAATGCTATTGGTAGTTCCTATGCGGCTATGATGAAAATTTTCTGAGCCGATGTTGCTTTTGTTGCTTAATTGGTTACTGCTGAATGCTATTGATTGTTCCTATGGGGCTATGATGAAACTTTTCTGAGCAGATGTTGCTTTTGTTGCTTAAAACTGGCTCATGGTTTGTTCGTTGAACATTTTGCTATTAATCTTTCATTTTGCAGTCCAAGTATTTTTTTCCCCCTTTTTCTGTTGCAATAGCAAGTGTAGGTATATTTTCTTCCTTTTATCTGTTTTTAAAGCTTCTAAATTGCACAAGTAAGTACCTCTTACATGTAACAGGTCACTTACCCACATAAAAGTTGTTGGATATCCATAAGGGTTTGTTGTGTAGGCTATTGTATTTGTTAAGCCTATTTGCTTAAACCAACATATGACATTAAGAAATTTTTTAAACAACACTTGGTCAGATTGCAAGAGTCCATAAATTTGGCTTCCGTGTTTTTATTAGAAGGTTTAGAAATGTTTGTTTACAACCTTTATTTGTTGCTATTTTTTATGCAGGTATCTTACTCCTAAAGTCATCTGAAGGTATTTGGTATTTAATGTGTGCTATGTATATTTTTCTATGTTATTTGCTTAAATAGGATTACTAAACTTATGTTGTATCAAAATGAAAACGTTTTCTTCACAATGGGTCATTAGTAGTTTTCAAATACTCAAATTCATTTGTTATTTTACTTCTCTCAAAATGAAAATGTTTTCTTCATAATGGGTCATCAGTAGCTTTCAAGTACTCAAATTCATTTGTTATTTTACTTCTGACTCTATAGGGTCATTTTCTCTTTGTAAATTTTTGGGGACTTTTATTGTCCTTTTTGTTTGTAAGCCTCATGAGAATGTAATAATATTTTAGCCCAGATGTCTACAAGCTTCGTTCACAGATGAACATGGTGACATACCACAGGTTCCAACATAACCCTACTGTTATGAGTATAATACCTTTTTCAATAAACAGAAACTTTTATACCCTATGTAAACTGAAAGTATTAACTGATAAACATAATGGACTAACAGCACACAACTGACTTTTTTATATGCAGATTTACAATCTATGGGTGGAAGACATTCGCAAGGAAAAATCAGATTCAAGTCAATGACAAGATTCGTCTCACGTACAGCTCTCAGATGAAGACGCTCTTCATATCCCATGAGCTGTGAGGCAGCTTCCAAAAACAGTCCCAGGACCCAAATCTTTTGGCATGTGCATGTTAGTATGTATGAAACTAAACAATGATCTTCTTTTGTATATCCTAATGTCTTAGTGCTGATCAACATCAAACAAACTTCTATCCCTCTTTTGTAAATCTATATGGATAGATGTTGATCAAGTAATGGTTTGTAAATATGAAGTAACTTTTTGGAAACGGCATGACAAGGTTTCATGTTCGTTTAACTATAACTATTTAGTGTGCACATTCTTAGACATCTAAAGACGTTTATTACTATACAATTCCAACCCCGCGGCAGCGCGCGGGGTGGGTCAAACAACTTGTTTATTACAAATCTTATCCAGATCCACATCAAAACAAACAGCACAAACCCGAAAACGTAAACAAACAAGTCGATTATTCCACTACTTGTTGGGCGTCTTAATATACGCCAAATGAGTCGAGTTCCCGACTCGGGTCAATGTTTTCAAATCATACGCGATCCAACACCTCGAATCGCCCGTATGATAAAAGTAACCCGTACACTTACAATCCTTCGTGCATTTACTCTCGCAATCGCTCTGTTTCGTCCCACCGTCTCCCCTCGTGTACTTGATCATAAAATGGTCCACCCCTTCAAGCTTATAATACCCAAACTCACTACTCTTACAAGATGTCACCTTTTTCGCCTCGCAATCTTTGCTCCATCCGACTAACCCGTTTTTTGTCGGGCACGCGACACACTGGCTATCCTCACATAACCCGAAATTCCCACATCGTCCCGGTAACTGGCACTCGCCTTCCATC
>JBCNJP010000024.1:50950660-51063544 GCA_039602395.1 Deinandra increscens subsp. villosa | reverse complement strand
CGAACTTCTAATATTCGATTAACTCGGTATTTTCAATACTTCATTCTTTATTCATTTTAACTTCATATACACTTATTATATGTATAAACATGTTACCATATCAAAATTCAAGTCCCCATACCCTCCGGATTATTTTATATTAAATAACCTTATTTAGAAACCCTAATTTCATAAAATTCCCATTTTATTATCAAAACTCATTTTTATTCAAAACCGTCTTAGGGTATTATCCATTATAACATTTTATAATATCCTTTAAAATGGCAAAGCTTAATTCAAAACCGTTTACTCGATTTGGGCAGAATAACGACATGAAAACCCTAATTTTGACCCGTTAACAAAACCTTTACCAAAACATCTCTAATTGTGAAATAAACTTAGGGCTTTCTTAAAATACATTAAATTAGGATTACCTACAAAAATTCAGACCCTAATTCCCACCCGATTGTTCGATTTTGATAAAATAAGTCTAAGAACCCTAATTTATGCATAGATTTAGAACTCGATTTTAGGCATGATTTTAACAGAAATTGATAAGGGGCTTTTAAAGAGCATACCAAGAAACGGTGGACTGCTGGAGATCAGCTCCTAACTTCGAACGATTTGCTCGAATTTTGAAGATGAAGATCACGGTAGTGGTTTAGGGTTTATGGAGATAAATCTCGTGAATTGGCGAGTTGGAAGGGACGATTGAGGCTCCGTTTTATAGTAGTCGAAGTCGCAGGAGGGTTGCGCACGTGTATGGGTGAGTAATCGATCGAATTCAACACGTAAGAAGATCAAACGTGAAGAACAAGTCGGCCTCGTGTCGTTTCTGCGTCTGTACACCCACCGCGTACCGCCGGGTTCCTCCTCCTCCTCCGCGTACCGCCTGCCATCTATCAGGTAATGACACTTTTGGTCCCTCAGCTTTTTATTTACATTTCAGCCCCCAGTCTTCTACCAAACTGTTATTTTATGTGCTAAAACCTTACGGGGCATATTTATAAAGGTTTCTAAGGCTCGGGACATGTTCGATGATATACGTATACATACGTATATATATATTTCTTTATATGTATATATATTTCACAAATTTACACTTTAGCCCCTTATACTTTTATTTCTTTATCATTTTATGTATTAAAATATTATGGGACATAATTCTAATGTCTTTAGGGCTCGGGATACCTTTGATAAGGTTTATATATACTTTCGTATATTTAAATATATATTTATATATATATTTATCATCAATTTACATTTAAGCCCTTCTACTTTCACATACTTATCATTTCATGCTCCAAATCAACTTAGGACACATTTATAATAACTCCTAAGCCTCGGGTTCATATAAATACGTATAAATACGTATAATACTCGTATACGTTATGTATTCCTTTATTTTAATCATTATCTTCAACGTAAGGATACGTTCTTATTTATTTTTCACATGTTTAACTATTCTAACATGTACTCCTACGTAGATATTCATCAAATGAATATTTCACATGCATTTAAGCCATTAGGATATGTATATGTATATACTTACACATATAATACAATCGTATACACGTATTTTCTTCCGGTTGTCAGCTATGCTTATCATATCAACTTCTAAATATGCATTTCATTTTGATATCACATATATCAATTATTCTTGTTATAAAAACACGTATCTATCACGTTTTATCAACTAACACGTGTATTGTTTATATAACACTACCTTTTATCAATTTAATGGGTAAACATGTATTTTTCATACGTTTTGTCACGTTTGGCTATCTAATACATATATCGTAACATAAATACGTATAGCATTGAAATTCATTTCCCTTTACCCATTTATCAATCCATAAACCATAATATATGTTTTAGCTACTTACACATATAGCACATGTATAGAATTCGAGTTATGAAATTTTGGGGTGGCCATATCACAAGATAATAAAAAATTAATATACCGTGACCATTTGTCAAAATTTTGTCACGCAACCAATGTTTAATATGAGTGGCCATATCACAAGATAATAAAAAATGATAAACATATAAACACAAATCTTCTCTTTTTCGCCACGCGTTTAATATTACCGTGACCATAAAATAGATTTTTGTCACTCACAACCTACCATTTAGTCATGGTTAATATATGTGGCCATAGGTAATAGATTTTTGTCACTCACAACCTACCGTGACCATTAGTCATCTAATATATAGTCACACAACCTAATAACAGTGGCCATATGTACTAGCTTTTAGCCACATAACTAAGTAAAAAGCGTGGCCATTGCTCACATTTAGCCACACATAATATATACTTAATAGTTTTGTTTTCTTTTAATTTACTAAGTAATAAAATCTACTCTTTCGTCACACAACATTATTTAAGCGTGGCCATACATTCCTTTTTGGTCACACGAATAAAAAATCATAAAAATTCCGTCGCCGTTTGGTGCATTTCGCCACTCTTTTTTAAGTGTGACAAATAAGTGCCACATGTTTTTGTAAAACAGTGGCTAAAGCCACTGCAACTGATTGTTGTTGTCACATAAACAATAAAATACGTGGCTAAAAGGGTCCAAAGGCTATATATTTGTCCACGGGTACAAAATATATGTGGCTAAAACGAGAATTTCTTACCTTTGGCCACGTTTTTTATAAAACAGTGGCTATGCGATATCAAAAAAAACCGTGGCCAAAGCCACTTTTTGACGTAGTGCATTAAATGGAGCCATTCATCAAATGATGAAAATGGTGTTTTGGCCCTAAAACCTTTTGTCTGTATTAGTAAATTTTGTGACACTATTGACTTCCCTTATCCAAGTTTTAGAATTGTATTGTGAATTCTTGAAAGTGAAACCACCACTATTCTTCCCATATTAGTATGATTGTATCGTGTATTGTTTTCTTTTTGTTATTGTTTGTTGAGGAATAGCTTTGAGATGCTATGAAAGCCTTACTTTGGCAATGAAGTTTAAATTTTGCAGAAACGTACAATGGGTGGACATGATGTTTCTCCCGATGAATTATAAGTTCAATCTGCTATCTACATTGTTGCTGCTCATGCATTAAAGCCAAGTTACTCGGTTTGTATCTTCTGTTTTTAATTATATTTACAAAAGTGTTCCAAGATCCTTGACCTACATTCATTAGTCCAGGTCAGTTTTTTCCTATTGGCAATCCATATTTTTGGGAGCATAAAGACTTGTGTATTGCGTTGATTGAGTGTACATTGGGGATGGTTCTTGTTGTTGGACACCAATTTCAGTTCATGTTTTCCCACTTATTGTTTCAACAAATCAGCAGTCACTTATAAGAATAAGTAATATTCACAATTTATTTTGTCTACTTTTTCCAGACAGGAAAGTCAAAGCATTTTGGTTTCATTCAGTTGCTTCTGAAGAGGTTAAACAGATACCCACTTTAAGCTTGAATTATTATTTTAATTTATTATTGGAAGACCTTAACTTGGTGTAATTATATATATGTTCAGGTGGCAAAGACTGTTGCTGATGATAATTGATATGGTTAGGCAATAGCTAAATCCCTAGCTGCTGCTGGTGCTGAGATTCTTGGTAAGCATTATCATACAGTACATCATAAGAAAACTTGCATTTGTTTTTTTTATTTGTTAAAAAAGAATAGTTTTTGTTGTTGATGTTAGCTGTTATTAGGCTCTTCATTGTTCTGTTACTGCTAATCGGAAGATGCTGCCGATTTATATGAAAAGGCTGCCAACAGTTACAAGCTAGAAAAATCTTGTAAGCATCAATGCTTGAATATAGTATAATATGTCATGCTTTTGATTAGACATTCAAAGAACATCTTGATAGCATGTATGTATCGAGGGAGCTGCCTGAGTTACTTAATTCTCTAATGTAATTGTTGTAAATAATTTACAACTTGTAATAACTTGTAAATAAGCCCTGTGATCAGCCCTGAAACCTCCACTACATATATACCTCCACCTGTGGAACCTGGCAGCCACTAATCTGCCAGATTCAAGGTCAGGGATGTTCAAGTGGACAAAGGAGCTAGAAAAGCAAAAGTGGGACTCATGGCCAAGGATAGCACTTTTGATTTATAATTGTCACACTAACACGTCTACTATTTTACATGTATGATAAGAATCATGATTTTATCTTCTTGTAATTTGCAGTATCCAGAAAGAAGAAGCAGTAATCACTGCTTGGGATAATATGCAGAATGCGAATGTAGAGCATCAATCCGGAAACTGGAGGTGCGTTTGGTAAACAGTTAACATACTCTTAACTGCAAGATTTTGCTGATGCTTTATGGGAGATGTGGTGGATTAGCCGCTGGATTCATGGTTGTCCAATGTGTGGAGGGACATGGGTTCGTGTTGTATAGAAGGCCACTTCATTTTCCGGTTATGTTTTGTATTAACTTAGAAATACTTTGTGAACTTTCTTATGTTTTCTATATATATAAAATATATTATTTTGCTATAAGTGTATTTTTATTTTGTATTATCAAGTTAATTGTCATTTAATGTAGAAATTAGTGATTTTAGAAAAAATATTTTTTTTAATTAAATATTAAAATTCTTGACGCGCAAAAATGCGTGTCATAAGCTGATTTATGACAGGGGCTTCCTTGACACACATTTTATGACGCGCATTGAGTGTCATAAATGGAGCGTCATCGTTCGCGCGTCAAGAACGGGATGACGCGCATTTTGCGCGTCAAGAAGATTCTTGACCCTACCTTCCTTGACGCTTTTTTGCGCGTCATCTGGGCCCTTTCTTGACGCGCAAAAAGCGTCAAGAAAGCCCTTTTTTGTAGTAGTGCATAACCATGAGTTTTAAGATCCTTTTATTTGATTTAATGTGTTTACAAATGTTACAGATACTTAAGTTTTGAAAGTTGTTATTAGTTTAAGATCATGAATTACACGAACACTAAATCTATTCATGCCAGATTATTAGTTTAAATCTATTTGAAATGGGAGTTTAGATGAGCTTTGGGCTAATCATAAATAAATATGGGTTGTTTCAATATAGAAATTATGTTAACCTGAAATGACACTTAGCTGCACATTTTCATCTTTGTTCTTCATTTTTACCTTAGGTGCACATTTCATATATTATGAAGTTTACTTTCATGTACTACAATGAGTATTCATCAACTTCAGAATGCTTTTTACGTCATGTTTTTTGTGTTATATACTTTGAAGTGCGTTTTCTCACCCTGCAATGCGGGTGGGTCATTTTCTATATATTAACAAAACATATTTCTGGGTCTGGGCTGTGAGTAAATTTACTGTACTTCATTTTGACGAGTAACTGAGGACACGTGTACAATATTGTACACGTGTACAATATTGTACACGTGTACAATATTGTGCACGTGTCGTAATTTGATTTACTTTTTTTAAGTTGCGCTTTTTGTTTTAGTTTATATATGTTTCATTCCAGTTATTTCATATATGTCTTTCTGGGTTTGGCTGTCACTATGTAATTGAGAGGTTCCAGTTTCAAACCTTTGAGCTCCTTTTCTTCTTCTTTTTTTTTTTTTAATTTTCACGCTTGCTAAGGCAATATATTTATTATTTTCGTATTTTCAATATCATGGTTTATTTGTGAGTGTGGTAGTTACTTTTCTTTCCAACCAACAGGTCTCATGTTTATTTTTAGTGGGTTTTGTTAATTTTAATTTATAAAAAACAACACAAAAAACACAATGACAAAGCATGACTTTTCGTGTATGTATTATGTTGAGTGTGTATATTTTGTTTGAGGTGAATACAACTTATTTGCTTCTTTTACATTTACGGTATTTCCAACACCCGTCTTGATATTTACACTATTATTTATGACACCAACCGCAACGCGCGAGTAGGTAAATTTCTTGTTGACTATTAAATTGAATTCGTGTGTTAGTTTCCATTCTAAGAAGGTGCATCGAGACTCATTTATGCAAACATGTGAAAACATGATATAACTTGCACGTGACATGTATATATCATTTGGTGATGACAATGTTTTGTGGGGTTTAGGATAACTTCAATTATTCAATTAGATAAGAATAATCTTTTGAGCTATTTATAAATTTTGGTTTGGATCTTGTTTTTGGTATCGAGCTAGATTACTTTTGATTATTATTATAAACTTGGATCTAAGTTGCACCATAAAAGAAAACCTATTAGATGATAATGTCAGATTAACACATTTAGTACTTTACTTCATTTTAGTGTACTGTATATATTAGTTTTTATTCATATTGTACTAGTTTTTATACCCGTGTCATGTACGGATGGTTTTTAATAAAATTAATACTTATAATAACATATTATAATAAGTGTAATTCGATAACTGAAATTAAAAAAAAAAACATTCCAAACAAAACACTTGCGCTAAAATTCTAAAATATAATTATTACGCATGTATTATGTTATAGTTTTTAATACCCGTACATGATCATACGGGCTGGGGTTTAAAAAAACACTTAAATAATATATATATATATATATATATATATATATATATATATATAATATAGTGAAAAGTTCATTGTAGACACCCTCATAAGTGTAGACATGTAGACACCCTATTTCACCATTAGATCTCTTGTTCTAGTGGTTGTGATAATTTCATTTTTTCCTTTTTTTCCTTTTTCTAATTGTTCAGAGCATTTCACATGTGAAAAAAAGCTATTTCACATGTGAAAGTGTCTACAATGAACATCACCCTATAGTGAAAAGTTCATTGTAGACACCCTCATAAGTGTAGACATGTAGACACCCTATTTCACCATTAGATCTCTTGTTCTAGTGGTTGTGATAATTTCATTTTTTCCTTTTTTTCCTTTTTCTAATTGTTCAGAGCATTTCACATGTGAAAAAAAGCTATTTCACATGTGAAAGTGTCTACAATGAACATCACCCTATAGTGAAAAGTTCATTGTAGACACCCTCATAAGTGTAGACATGTAGACACCCTATTTCACCATTAGATCTCTTGTTCTAGTGGTTGTGATAATTTCATTTTTTCCTTTTTTTCCTTTTTCTAATTGTTCAGAGCATTTCACATGTGAAAAAAAGCTATTTCACATGTGAAAGTGTCTACAATGAACATCACCCTATAGTGAAAAGTTCAGTGTAGACACCCTCATAAGTGTAGACATGTAGACACCCTATTT
The DNA here is from genome assembly GCA_039602395.1 of Deinandra increscens subsp. villosa. Taxonomy (NCBI): domain Eukaryota; kingdom Viridiplantae; phylum Streptophyta; class Magnoliopsida; order Asterales; family Asteraceae; genus Deinandra; species Deinandra increscens. Next base: position 51,056,404 of record JBCNJP010000024.1, on the reverse strand, counting down.
CACCATTAGATCTCTTGTTCTAGTGGTTGTGATAATTTCATTTTTTCCTTTTTTTCCTTTTTCTAATTGTTCAGAGCATTTCACATGTGAAAAAAAGCTATTTCACATGTGAAAGTGTCTACAATGAACATCACCCTATAGTGAAAAGTTCATTGTAGACACCCTCATAAGTGTAGACATGTAGACACCCTATTTCACCATTAGATCTCTTGTTCTAGTGGTTGTGATAATTTCATTTTTTCCTTTTTTTCCTTTTTCTAATTGTTCAGAGCATTTCACATGTGAAAAAAAGCTATTTCACATGTGAAAGTGTCTACAATGAACATCACCCTATAGTGAAAAGTTCATTGTAGACACCCTCATAAGTGTAGACATGTAGACACCCTATTTCACCATTAGATCTCTTGTTCTAGTGGTTGTGATAATTTCATTTTTTCCTTTTTTTCCTTTTTCTAATTGTTCAGAGCATTTCACATGTGAAAAAAAGCTATTTCACATGTGAAAGTGTCTACAATGAACATCACCCTATAGTGAAAAGTTCATTGTAGACACCCTCATAAGTGTAGACATGTAGACACCCTATTTCACCATTAGATCTCTTGTTCTAGTGGTTGTGATAATTTCATTTTTTCCTTTTTTTCCTTTTTCTAATTGTTCAGAGCATTTCACATGTGAAAAAAAGCTATTTCACATGTGAAAGTGTCTACAATGAACATCACCCTATAGTGAAAAGTTCATTGTAGACACCCTCATAAGTGTAGACATGTAGACACCCTATTTCACCATTAGATCTCTTGTTCTAGTGGTTGTGATAATTTCATTTTTTCCTTTTTTTCCTTTTTCTAATTGTTCAGAGCATTTCACATGTGAAAAAAAGCTATTTCACATGTGAAAGTGTCTACAATGAACATCACCCTATAGTGAAAAGTTCATTGTAGACACCCTCATAAGTGTAGACATGTAGACACCCTATTTCACCATTAGATCTCTTGTTCTAGTGGTTGTGATAATTTCATTTTTTCCTTTTTTTCCTTTTTCTAATTGTTCAGAGCATTTCACATGTGAAAAAAAGCTATTTCACATGTGAAAGTGTCTACAATGAACATCACCCTATAGTGAAAAGTTCATTGTAGACACCCTCATAAGTGTAGACATGTAGACACCCTATTTCACCATTAGATCTCTTGTTCTAGTGGTTGTGATAATTTCATTTTTTCCTTTTTTTCCTTTTTCTAATTGTTCAGAGCATTTCACATGTGAAAAAAAGCTATTTCACATGTGAAAGTGTCTACAATGAACATCACCCTATAGTGAAAAGTTCATTGTAGACACCCTCATAAGTGTAGACATGTAGACACCCTATTTCACCATTAGATCTCTTGTTCTAGTGGTTGTGATAATTTCATTTTTTCCTTTTTTTCCTTTTTCTAATTGTTCAGAGCATTTCACATGTGAAAAAAAGCTATTTCACATGTGAAAGTGTCTACAATGAACATCACCCTATAGTGAAAAGTTCATTGTAGACACCCTCATAAGTGTAGACATGTAGACACCCTATTTCACCATTAGATCTCTTGTTCTAGTGGTTGTGATAATTTCATTTTTTCCTTTTTTTCCTTTTTCTAATTGTTCAGAGCATTTCACATGTGAAAAAAAGCTATTTCACATGTGAAAGTGTCTACAATGAACATCACCCTATAGTGAAAAGTTCATTGTAGACACCCTCATAAGTGTAGACATGTAGACACCCTATTTCACCATTAGATCTCTTGTTCTAGTGGTTGTGATAATTTCATTTTTTCCTTTTTTTCCTTTTTCTAATTGTTCAGAGCATTTCACATGTGAAAAAAAGCTATTTCACATGTGAAAGTGTCTACAATGAACATCACCCTATAGTGAAAAGTTCATTGTAGACACCCTCATAAGTGTAGACATGTAGACACCCTATTTCACCATTAGATCTCTTGTTCTAGTGGTTGTGATAATTTCATTTTTTCCTTTTTTTCCTTTTTCTAATTGTTCAGAGCATTTCACATGTGAAAAAAAGCTATTTCACATGTGAAAGTGTCTACAATGAACATCACCCTATATATATATATATATATATATATATATATATATATATATATATATATATATATATAGGGATAGGGTTCTGTGTAGACCCCTTAAATTTTGTAGACCCTGTAAACCTCTATAAAACTCAATAAAAATAAAACTCAGTGTTGTAAATTTGGTTTTTTTTATTACGATAAGCTTTTAAGAACCAAAAAAATAAATAAATAAATTAAAAAAAACAAAAAACATTAAAAATCGAACATTTTAAGACAATGAGTTTTAAAATAATGAGTTTTAAACGCAACACTTAGTTTTATTGAGTTTATTGAGTTTTAAACTCATTGATTTTTAAAACTCATTGTCTTAAAATGTTTAATTTTTAATGTTTTTCATTTTTCTTTTTTTTTAATTGTCTTTTTTTTGTTCTTAAAAGCTTATCGCAAATAAAAAAAAACTAAATTAACAAAACTGAGTTTTATTTTTAGTGAGTTTTATTGAGTTTTATAAGGGGTCTACGGGGTCTACAAAAAATAAGGGGTCTACACGGATCTTTTACCTATATATATATATATATATATATATATATATATATATATATATATAGATAGATAGATAGATATGAGAACAATTAATAACCCATGTTAAAAGAGATAACCAAATAACCACATCCTAGTGGCTTGATGAAAAACAAGTGCTATGGATGAGTGACATGTGACACTCTTTTTTTTTCTTTTTTTTAACCAGAAAGGGTATAAGGGTATTTTACCCAAAAGAAAAAAGTACCCCCTTCATTTTTAAAACTCGTATAACTTTATTATCCGAAGTTGTTTTTTATAAAAATTATACCATTGGACTCGTCGCTTTTTTATCTTTAATTCGGATGTGGTCCCGACTTTTTTCAAAGTTTTTTTTTCAAACGTCCGTATTAACATCAATGCTACAGAAAAAAGGCACCGGGGCTACCCAAAAAAGGCACCAGTGCTACTTTTTTAACATTACATGTCAGTACGGACGTTTGGAAAAAAGTGTCAAAAAATGTCGGGACCACATATGAATTAAAGATAAAAATGCGACGAGTCCAACAATATTTTTTTTATAAAAAACCGACATCAGATAAAAAAGTTATAGCCGTTTTAAAATGGAGGGGGTACTTTATTGGTTGAGTTAAATGACTAAAATACCCTTTCTGAAAAAGGAGGGAGAGGGACACTTGTTATAATTTTGTTGGTTCAAAAGGGTTATTTGGTTATTGCTCCAAGCAATGGTTATTAATAGTTCCATACCCTCTATATATATATATATATATATATATATATATATATATATATATGGTTAGGTTCAAATTAGAATTTTTTATTTTGAGAACTTTTGAGAACTAAATCTCCACCACTAATTCAGTTGAGGACCACTACAATTCATGGGAGGGGGGTATATGTAAATATAACTAGTGGCTTAAAATGATTCTTAAAAGTTCTCTCAACCAATTAGTTCTCAAATGATCCTCTCCCTATATATATATATATATATATATATTAAACTATCATAAAAGCTAAAATATTAACTAAAAAAAGCCTCACATAAATTAAGTTTTCGTCTCGACTTTCAGGACGGAAACACCCAACGCTTTATAAAACCATGAACTAAAGAGAAACGCCTACTGTTGACACATACTTATAGTTCAATATCATGTCCCGCATATTGGCTGTGTAAATGATTGATATGAATGTACAAATAATCTAGTAAAACCAAAATAATAAAATCATGGGAAATATAAATCTTCTCACCCACAGTTACAACAATTTGTGATGATTTAAGTACTTTAAAAACTCTTGGAGGTCCTCGTCATAAGGTCGTTTGGTTCCCTTCACAACCTGAAACACCGAGTACAAAGTATAGCAGAGTCAACATAATGTAGAAAGATAAATCCCTTCCGAATACGAATTGAAATCTGAGAAAGATAAATGTATGTTAAACCCGTAAGAGATAGAGTTCAACCTAACGCGAAAACATCAATGTAAGTTCCAACTTCCATGAAATAAAAGGAGATTGAGATAAACTGATTCATGAAACCATGCTTTCTCCAAGATATGATCATATTCACTAATCATGTCGTATGTTTTTGTTAGCACATAATTCTTAAAGTTTGATTGACTCATACTTTCATTCATAAACTTTCATGAATATTTCCCATTATTAAACATAGGAAAGAAGTAATTAGTTGATATGAAATAATCAGAACATATACTAAAGAGATGCTACTTGTGAGAATAAAATAAAATTCCATCTTAACTTATGCTAATCTTACTTATCGTTTAAACATGGCCAAAGAGTTAGTACCATCTTCAACTCCAACTTTTCCAAATATCTTATGCCTCTGCACACATAAAAGAAATAAATATTAAATCGGTCAAACATGGTTATTGTGATTACTGAATATATTACATGATAAAAAATATATTTCAATGGCTATTAAATTTGACCGAACTCAACCTTGGTTTAACAAAGCGAAAATTGATAAAGAATCTGCATTCATATTTTTTAAATAATTTTTTTTTTCATTTATCTCATCTTATGAGAAATTCAACCCGAATATACGGGTTACTAATCTAGTTCGCTAATGTAGCATTACCATAACATATGTTTCACTTCTTGTATAACAAAGATTTTATATTAAACTGGAATAGAAATCAAAAAGATAAAAGTTTAGGAAAACCGAACCCCACTCAAATTAGACCACTAATGACAAGATCTTTAACTTCTTTCTGAACTGTGTTTTTTATATTAAATGTGTATTCATGGACTTTGTTTTTGTTATGAATTAAAATATGAACCCCACATGATGGAGTTGAACATGCAACCTCTAGCGGTTCAAACCAAACCGAAAGCCTCTATCATCAGTCCGTCACTACCACGATGCTGCTTTAACATTTGTTATTTATTATAACAAACAATGTATAACAAAATAAAATTTTATATATTAATTATATAACGTTTCAAATTTTCTACGTGTACACTTAAAGCGCACTGTTGCAGTGTTGCTGCCACACGTTTTTTCTCTGTTGGCTATGAAGGGCGGTGATTTTTCTTATTGGACATGACAAGTTATGAGATTTGCTTTATCTTTTATGCCTCTCTCCTCAAACTCGCAGCTCTCTTCTCAGTTCTCACCGACGTTTCCTTCTTCTCTGCTCTCTCTCTCTCTCTCTCTCTCTCTCTCTCTCTCTATCTCTATCTCTCTCTCTCTCTCTCTCTCTCTCTCTCTCTCTCTCTCTCTCTCTCTCTCTCTCTCCCACCGTTTCAATTCGGAAGCGGGAGATGGTGTGTGGCTTTCCGCCCGGTGACGCCGCCGTCAGTCCGTGTCTGCGACCAGTGACGCCGCCGTTTCTAACGGTTGGTGACGATGTTTCCCTCTTCTCTACTCTCTCTCTACCACCGTTTCAATTCGGAAGCAGGAGAGGGTGTGTCGCTGTTGCACGTATGGTGATGTGGTTGTTACTCCGACCGGTGACGCAACCGTTTCTGACGGCTTTTTTGGTCCTCGCTGTCGTTCTTCTGCCGCCGTTCACAAGGTATGGCCGCTATCGTTCTTCCTTCTTCTTTATGTGTTTTTTTCTTTGATTTTTTCCTCCATAGCTAACCCGCCGCTTTAAAACTTTACGCTTAATGGCTGGAAGTTTAATTTTTCTTCTACCATTTGTGGGCTACAACCAAGGTAAACCTTATGGTTAGCTTATCTGTACGTTTATATATATATATATATATATATATATATATATATATATATATATATATAGGGTCAGGTTCAAATGAGAACAAATTGGTTTTGAGAACTTTTAAAAAACCATTCCGAGCCATTAATTTTCAAGGGAGACCACTCAAATTCATGGGGGGGGGGGGGGGGATTTCCTTATATATAACTAGTGGCTCAGAATGGTTCTCAAAAGTTCTCAAAACCATTTGGTTCTCAAATGATCCTCTCCATATATATATAGGGTAAGGATCCTGCGAAAACTCTTTTTTTTTTTGCGAAAACCTAAAACTAACACTAAAACCTTCATAACTTTTACATACATTAATATTTTTCTATGAAACTTGCACCAAAAATCTTAAAATTCTATTGTCTTTGATTCTGGAAAAAGAAATTGATATTTCGAAGAAAAAAATTAGTGCACATGTGTATTATTAGTGCACATGTGCATCATTTTCATTAGTACTACACAAATGAGAATTGTCATGCGAAAACATATTGTTTAGGTTAAAAACATTAAAAAAAACTAAAATATTCATAAAACTAATGATAATTCTACATATGCATTAGTTATAGTGCACATGTGTAGAATAAAAATTTTAAAAATTTTAAAACGTTAAATATATTTTCAGCGTTAAAGATAACACAATTATAAGATTTATGTTGCAATTTCTCTTTTAAAATATTAATGTATACGACACGTATAAAGTGCTTTATTATTAGTGCACATGTGAACTAATAAATAACCACGAAAAACTAACAAAATTATAACGTATTTGATGCGATTTTTCTAAAAAAAACATTAACGCATACTATATGTATGAGTTTTATTATTAGTGCACATGTGCACTAATAAAAAACGACGAGACGTTAAAGTTTTTTTTTTAATTTTTTCCAGAATTAAAGAACTCATAATTCTAAGGTTTTTGGTGCAAATTTTTTAAAAATATATGATTGTATGAAAAAGTTATGAAGGTTTTAGTATTAGTTTTTAGGTTTTCGCAAAAAAAGATGTGGTTTTTACATGATCCTTACCCTATATATATATATATATATATATATATATATATATATAGGGTATATATATAGGGTGAAGTTCATTGTAGACACCCCATAAGTGTAGACAAGTAGACACTCTATTTCGCATTTGAAATTCAATAAAAAAACTTTTTAAAAAAATTTTATGTAAATAAATAAACAATGAGAATTGTGAAAATTTTAATTCATGAATGATTACGTAATGAAATCTATAATGCACATGGCTTCATTTTGGAAAAAAAAAGTAAAACGAAAGGATCAAAATGAGTGCGCGTAATCTGCATCATTCATTAATTAAAATTTTCACAATTCTCATTGTTTATCTTATATTTTTTTTATTTATTTACATAAAATCTAAATAAAATTTTTTTTTATTGAATTTCACATGCGAACTAGAGTAATTTCACATGTGAAATAGGGTGTGTACCTGTCTACACTTATGGGGGTGTCTACAATGAACTTTTCACTATATATATATATATATATATATATATATATATATATATATATATAGGGAGAGGATCATTTGAGAACAATTGGGTTTGAGAACTTTTGAGAACCATTCTGAGCCACAAGTTATATATAAGGAAATCTCCCCCCCCCCCCCCCCCATGAATTTGAATGCTTCCCCCCTGAAAATTAGTGGCTCAGAATGGTTCTCAAAAGTTCTCAAAGAAAAAAGTTCTCATTTGAACCTAACCCTATATATATATATATATATATATATATAGGGGAAGGATCATGCGAAAACACATTTATTTTGCGTAAACATGAAAACAACTTAAGTGGGGGGGGGGGGGGTAACATTGGAAGCTCACATATAATTGTAATTTTAATACGCTTTTAGGTTAAAACCAACTGGATCCCCAATCCTATTAACGTCATTGATAGATTGCAAGTGTACCAGATGTTATAATCAAATGATTTATTAATAACCAGAAAGAGCTATATAAATAGCTTACAAAGACTCGATGATAACATGAAAAGCGGAGAAAAAAACTAACAATGTAAACAAACTTAACGTTACCCTAAGACCCGGACAAAGCAATAGACTAAGCAAATTGTCACGTGTGGTGGCATGCCTACTGGATCAATAATGCAAAACCCATGCAGGCCCATACACATCTTATTCAAAACTAACCCATAAAGACAAGAAACCCAACAAATCTTCCCCTAAACTGAAGAGAGGGTTCACCCTTCAGTTTACTCAGTTAAGATCGACGACACCCATCATCTTCCTCATCTTTTCGAACATCTCTAGCTTCTATGGTTTTGTCATAACATCTGCAACTTGCTCGTTTGTGGGACAAAACACCAACTCTATCTTCCCCTGATCTACTAACTCCGTTATGAAATGAAACCGAACATCGATATGTTTGGTTCTGCGATGCATGACCAGATTTTTTGAGAGCTTTATTGTAGATTCATTGTCACACTGTATTGTCATTCGTCCCATGTCATCACCACTAATCTGCTCCATCAACCCTTTCACCCAAACACTATGACATGCGTAGGCTGTAGCGGCGACGTATTCGGTCTCCGTTGACGATAATGTAACTATGTCTTGTTTTCAAGAGCTCCAACAGAACGCAGTCCCATTCAAGAGACAAGCATAGCCCGACGTGCTCTGACGGTCTTCGATGTCGCGAGCATAATCGCTATCGGTGTAGATTGTTAGCTCCAGCTTATTATTGGATGTGTACATTAGCCCAAAAATATAAGTATTTTTGACATACCTCAAAACTCTCTTAGCTAGCTGCAAATGATCACTTCTTGGCTGGGACATGAATCGAGAAAGCAAACCCACAGAGTACATAATATAAGGCCTTGTCACTGTCAAATACATGAGGCTTCCAATGACTTTTCTATAAAGCAATTCATCAATCTTTTCTCCTTGACTAGTCTTTGTCACTAGAGTTCCTGGTACAATTGGGTTTCTAACACCATTACTTTCCCATAATTTAAACCTTTCAGTACCTCCTTTGCATACTTTTGTTGACATATTGAGATTCAAGCTTCTGTTTGAGACACTTCTACCCCTAAGAAGAACTTCATTTTGCCTAAATCGGTCATCTCGAACTCTTCTTTCATAGACATTTTAAAACTTTCACAGAACTTTACATTGTTTCCTGTATAAATGAGATCATCCACGTACACACTAACAAGAATAATGTTGCGCCCTCGTCTCTTTATGAACAAAGTGTGATCATAATAGCTCTTCTTAAAACCTATTTTCATAAAGTATCCCTCTAACCGCTTGAACCATGCCCGCGAGGCTTGTTTGAGTCCATACAATGCCCGATGTAATTTATAGACCTTCTTTTCAGCTCCATTTTGTATAAAACCGGGTGGTTGAGTAATGAACACCGTTTCCTTTAACTCGCCATGGAGGAAAGCGCTTTTCACGTCTAATTGGAAAACTGTCCACTTCTTGAATGCAGCTAATACCAATAAACTTCTTATTGTATCTCATCTTGCTACGGGGGCGTAGACTTCGTCATAATCGACTCCTTGTTGTTGTGCATAACCTTTCACGACGAGTCTCGCTTTATACTTGTCTACTTCGCCTTTGTCATTCAACTTTGTCTTGTATACCCACTTGACCCCGATGGGTTTGATACCTGCTGGAGGATTAACCAATTCCTAAGTTCCATTTTTTTCAATTGACTGGATTTCTGACCTCATAGCTTTAACCCATTTGGCTTCTTTACAAGCTTCTTCATAACTGTTGGGGTCCTCAAAAGAGCTGAACATTGCAAAATCAAGTTCCTCATGCATTTCCACCTTGGTAATCTCGCATCCAACTAGGTGCATTAGTTTTTCTTCGTGGCCTTTGATTTGATGGTTGAAGATCTGCTTCTTGTTGAATTAAATCATCATGAGGAATGGATTGTGATGAGCCTTGTGAACTTTGTGGAGAATTTTGTGGAGATGTGACATCAGTCCCTTGCACAGGTGACGGGTTATTTTCATTACCCTCACCCATGATTGTGTCATCTATATTGTTTCCATCATCGTCATTCCCGCCATCATGCTCGGCATCCGGGATTATTAGTTCACTGTCACCAAGTTGTTTTTCCGTCCAATCCCAGCTTCTATCTTCATCAAAAATGACATCACGACTAATAACAACTTTATCTTCCTTGGGGTCATATAGTCTATAAGCCTTGGATTCAGTGATTATGCCCAAGAATACGCAAACGTGGCTTTTGTCATCCAACTTGGTTCGTATTTGTGATGGGATATGAGCATACGCAATGCAACTGAACACTTTGAAGTAGTCTATGAGTGGCTTCGACCCGGACCAAACCTCTTCCAGCACCTTATTGTTCAATGCACTAGTGGCACAACGATTTAGTATATGGCATCCCCAATTTGCCGCTTCCGTCCAGAATCGTTTCGGCATCCCTCTTTCGAGCAATAAACACCTCACCATGTTCATTAGTGTTTTGTTTCGCCGCTCCGCCACCCCGTTTTGTTGGTGTGTGTAAGCGGCAGTGAGTTGCCTCTTAATACCATGGTCCTCACAGAATGAGTTAAAAGCCTTTGAAGTGAACTCACCCCCCTGTCACTTCGTAAAGTTTTGATTTTGTTTCCCGACTAATTTTCAACGTGTGCTTTAAATTTCTTAAAAAAATTCAAAACTTTCACTTTTATGTTCCAAGAACTGAACCCAGCCTTTACGTGAGTAATCATCTATGAATACCATTACATACCTTCGACTTCCATATGAAGTGGGTTCAATCGGTCCACAAAGGTCGACGTGTACAAGATCGAGCTTGGCTCCGGCTCTCCATGTGCTTCGTCTTGGGATAGGTTCACGTTGTTGCTTTCCAAGATTGCATATTTCTCATGGTTTGTTTTTGTTGACCTTGTTGGGCAGACCCTCAACAAGTTGTTTATACTGCATCGTTCTTATCGTCTTGTGGCTTACATGCCCGAATCTCCTATGCCAGAGCTGGGTTACATAATCAACTACAGTGCTCATACAATGCTCCATGAGTGGCCTTGCAACTGCATTAATCAAGAACATTCGATTCTTGGTCATATATGAACTGGCAATTAACCCCCTTGTTGGATGGTACATTCTACACACTCCAAACTTTATCACTATAGTCAGATTCTTTTCTTGGAGTTGCCCTATGCTCAATAAACTAGAAGTAAGCTCAGGCACGTAGTATACGCGTGTAATTACTTGAGTTACATCTTCTATCTCCATTCTTACATCACCAATACCCCTTACTTTCAAACGTAAATCATTTCCAATCTTGATGCTGTGTGTAAACGTCTCGTCAAGCGATGTGAACCAACTCTTGGATCCCGTCATGTGATTTGAGCAAGCCGAGTCGAGGAATCAATAACCATGTTTCGGTTCCTTTACAATGTTGGAGCGAGTCATAAGCAACAAATCTTCTCCATCGTCGAATTCTGCGTAGTTCACAGGCCTTTCTCCTTTGTTGTTGCATTCATAGGCGAAGTGTCCCATTTCATGACACTTATAGCACTCTATCGAGTATTTGTCAAAATCGGAACGACTCCCTCGTCCACGTCCACGTCCTCGTCCTCTAAACATACCTATTCCTCGTCCTCAACCCCTACTATTGCTGTTGTCACTTTCTACTTTGAGCACCTGTTTGTCGTTCAGCATGGTTTGCACGCTCTTTCGTTTGAGTTTCTGCTCATGCACTAAAAGAGTGCTTTGTAGCTCATCCACCGTTAAGTAATCGGTATCCTTTGATTCATCAATCGTGCATACGATGAAATTGTAGTTCTCTGTTAAGGACCTGAGGATCTTCTCGACGATTTTAATGTCATTCAAATCTTCACCAAAGTGTCTCATATCATTTGCAATGATCATGACCCGGCTGAAATAATCGATGACGCTGTCTCCTTCTTTCATCTCGAGTGTCTCAAAATCTCTTCGTAGATGTTGTAGTTGGGCCTTTTTCACCCGCGTATTCCCCTGGAATTTCATTCGTATGGCCTCCCAAATCTGCTTCGATGTACTCTTCCTTGCAATCGTCTTCAGAATTTGTTTGTCAATTGATTGAAAGAGATAATTCTTTGCCTTCAAATCTTTGAGTTGTTGGTCTGCCGTGGGCTGAGTGAAACCAGGGTCAATCGCTGACCAATACTCTGTTGATCTCAGCAATGTTTCCATGACAAGGCTCCAGTGATCAAAATCACCGTCAAACTTTGGAACGCTCGGAACCTGGAAATTGGCGTTAGCATCAGCCATGTCTCTTTATCACTTATCTTCTCGAACTCGTTCTTGATTCTCCCAGAGGATTGCTCTGATACCACTTGATAGATTGCAAGTGTACCAGATGTTATAATCAAATGATCGAATGATTTATTAATAACCAGAAAGAGCTATATAAATAGCTTACAAAGACTCGATGATAACATGAAAAGCGGAGAAAAAAAAACTAACAACATAAACAAACTTAACGTTACCCTAAGACCCGGACAAAGCAATAGACTAAGCAAATTGTCACGTGTGGTGGCATGCCTACTGGATCAATAATGCAAAACCCATGCAGGCCCATACATATCTTATTCAAAACTAACCCATAAAGACAAGAAACCCAACAGTCATCTCCTACATAACTCAGACTATGGTCATCGTCTCCGATCATCGTCTCTTACACAATTCAATCGTTCCATGCTCACATTTCGCAAGATCTAGGGCACTAATCCAGTCCAGATTTCGGTTTTTTTGCAATCAATCGTCGCATTCTTCTTCCCCCAATATCTCACACGCATTCTTCATGAGATCTCACAACCGAGAACGATAGAGCAACAAGAGTTCTATTCTTCAATTTTAAGGTCTTGCATTCTCTATTATCTACAAGTTATCGTTCATCTATTCTTCAAGACTTACCTTTGAGAATTTAGGTCACTTCTACAAGTTTTAGAGTCATATATGAAGCTGAAATTTTGCACACAATCGAGTATATATTTTGAATTTGTCAACGATCTATGAGTACACAATTCACTACAAGTTGAAATCTTGTTTATTGATTAAGATTTGGGTGTGGATTTATGATATTTTAGTTAATTTATTCACAAGATTAAATAATGCACCAATGCCTATGAGAAAATTATATTGGTTATGTTTTTTCTATTACCAAATTTTGATGATTTTTCGTTGTAATAGGTGTATGATTAACAAAACTGGAAACATGGATCCAATCAACGGTTCTACTCATAATAACGGCGATGATGCATATGTGCAGCAATGTCTGCATACGTCCGATAATACCTCACCTGAACTGTAACTTGTTATGACATTATTCGGTGAACAATATGGTACATTTATTATCTAAAATTTGTAAATTTTTCATACAAACGGCGATGATGCACATGTGCAGTAATGTCCACATACGCCCGATAATACCTCACCTGAACCACAACTTGTTATGACATTATCCGGTGAATAATATGGTACCTTTTTTTATCTAAAAGTTTGTAAAAAAAATTATTGCACATGTGCACCATACTGATGCATGTTTGGTATGTCACTAATCATCCTATATGTTTCTGCCCTTGAAAGTTCCATTCTAAAATAAGATTTTTCAGAGTGGGAGTTGGCTTATGTGGAAGTTGAAGGATCTGTTGAAAAGTTAACATTTTATATGCTCAAAAAAGTATTACCTAAGATATCTTTTTAATGGTAGATGTACAATTTGGGTCCATTTAAATCCGATAGCGTAAAAGAAACATATTAAATGGCTCTACATTTGACCAAACGATACTTTTTATTGCTTAATTATTTTATAATTTTTTTATGAGTGTGCTCATGCAAATACATGCTCCTTTTAAAAGAATGTTGATGATGAGAAAGATTGCAATCTCCTGGAGGCTATGCTGGATGAAATGGTCAATGTGTATATTGTCATATTTGGTTCCATGTATCTCCTATAACTCCTATAAGTTCCCCCTTTCTGGTAAAATTTACATTTGTCCAGTTACACGGAGACGAATGAAGTGTTCATTGATTTTTAAAAATTACAAATCAGTTAGATCCAATTATTACTTTTGTGTCCTCATGGCAAACGATGAAATTTAAATCGTGGCCTCATGTGTAATAATGTCCACATACGCCCGATAATACCTCAACTGAACCATAACTTGTTATGACATTATTCGGTGAACAATATGGTACATTTTTTATCTAAAATTTTTATACCAACGACGATGATGCACATGTGCAGTAATATCCACATACGCCCGATAATACCTTACCTGAACCACAACTTGTTATAAAATTATTCGGTGAACAACATGATACACCTTTTATCTAAAAAGTTGTAAAATTTACTTTATTGCACATGTGCATCATAAGTCAACCCAGCACAATTATAACCGATTCGTGTTCAGTATGTCACTAAACATCTTATATGTTTTAACACATAAACTGACTTATTCAAATTATACTAATCCTTCATGTATGTCTGTTTGTTTTCCTTTATTCAGGTGGTTAAGTTGCTTCATCTCCCCGACCATAACCCGTACACGCCATCAATGTTTGTCTAGACTGTAAACAATTGGGTCACCATCTACACGAATTACGCGATGCAATCCGTAAATCCATCCCTTTATGTTCGACATATACTTTGGGAGTTACGCGATGCAATCCGTAAATCCATCCCTTTATGTTCGACATATACTTTGGGCATTACTAGATTAGCGTTATGTTTGACATTTTTTGATGGATTTGTGATAAACTATATTTTTTTTGTTTTTGTTTTACTAGACTTTAGTTGCACTGAAAATGCGCATTTTGCATTAAGTATATACTTATATAATACAAGTGATTTAAACCTCACGTAGTTTACATGTACAATAAACTGACAATCATACTTATACGTAGCGTTTTTTTTTTTGACCGTATGTTCAATATAGTCATATTATGCTTTAAGAGTTGCAATAGCACGATATTCACGCACCACGAATTTGTTCTATAGTGCACATGTGCATCATACTCCGCAAAACGTCATTTTGACCTAACTTATTAATAATGCTAACTGTCGATCGTGCATTAATTATACATGTTACCTGAACGTACATAAAATTATTACAGTATAAAACATATATATTAAAATCGGTAATGAGATACACTATTTTTTTATATGTGATGAACATGTTCATTATTATATGATCATATAATACACTTGGTGATTTAAACCTCACATAGTTTACACGTGCAATAAACTGCCCAACATATTTATGATCAGATCCTAAATATATGGATGCCATCTTTAGTGACCGTGATGCACATGTGCATGATACTCATACATCATATTTTTGTTGTATGCGTGTACAATATAGTCATATCATGATTTGAATATGAGTTGCAACATCAAGATATTCACGTACCATGAATTTGTTTTATAATGCATATGTGCATCAAACTGTGCAAAACATCATTTTGACATAGCTTACTTATAATGTCAATTGCCGATCGCGCACTGATTATACATGGTACCTATATGTACATAAAATTATTACAATAATATCATCTAGTCCGATTTCCATTGATTTGGGATTGAATTTGTTTATGACAAAGTGCCAGAGCCTCCCGGGTATTCCGTCCATTCGAAACTTCAACATACGTCCCATCCCCATCTTCCTTACGCATCCACGTTGCTTCTTCAACAATGTTCTAACACCTTTGCCCAGTTGTATCAGCGCTGGTCGCGTTCTCAACGCTTCCCAAAAGTCATCATTTTTTACGGTCTTTTCCCCATTGTTTATGTTTTTTCTGTTGCTCCCTCTTCCTTTTGTTCCTCTATATTTCTCCATTACATGATCTGTGTATCAACAAACGTGTTAATACAATATTTAATATTAATGCACATGTGCATCGATTTATGGCATGCTACCACGCACGTGCAACATGATAACATTATGGTGCACTTGTATGCAAGTGAGTTACAGGTATAAACTGTTATTCTAAAATGCACGTTTCTAAAATATATCCACTTGAAATATACCGCAAACCACTTAATATACACGACCCGTCCAAATATACTGCACGTGTGCTTTACACTACACGCGTGCGGTATAGTGCCCGAATCATGGTTCATTAAAACTATTATGTACCAGAATATATACCTTCTCATTGATCTTTGTTCGTCGTTATATCCATTTTTTATAGTTTCATTATTACATTAACGTCTTTCCCCTTGTTGTAAACAACCTTTAGCCTCTTTACTGACGATCCTACTGATTGACGTGTTACAAATTATACATATTTGGATACTTATTATACACGTATTACTACTCAACGTCCATGTACGATCTTACCGGTTTTTTTTTGGTGCCGACCCGGTTTGATATCCTTGTGCTTTTTCGTCCATGGATAACAAATGACACAATATAGATATATGAGAAACAAAATCGAAAGATATATGTATACGAAACAGATGGAAATAGTTCCATTAATTAGTTGTGCATATGTGAAACTACCTTACTTGTCTCGTCTTCCATATGCTTGATAATCTCCTGACAAATAAACATGAAATAGGTTACACATTTGTAATCTAATTAATATTAACATTCGAGTTTTTCATTTGTTAATATGAACATCATTATAAAATAGTTTCCTAATTTTAATATTTATTGCATGTGTGCAGCCTACACATGATGTGCCATCCTAACTTTAGTTGTAACTACACTTGTGACCAAACTATACGTGCAAAATGTAGTGCACGTGTGCACAATCCTCAAATCTATAAATTTCCCGTTGTTAGTATCTTAATTTTAGTGAAATCGCGCTCTAATAGTATTATAAATGTAAGAAAACTTTTGTACATAGTGCACATGCATATGTCATTCCTTCCTAACCTCCATTGTAATGAAATTTATTGTCCATAACTAACTACGATATGATATATAACACATAAGAGACTAACATACCTTAACATCAAATATTATTAGTTAGTCATAACCAACTAAGAGATGATTTATAACATTAGTTTTAAGTCTTTGGATTGATTGTTGCACACGTGCACCTTGACTAACTAACCGCTTGTGTGTGCAATACCTAAAAAAATGCGATGTTATGCTCGTATTAATCAATCTCAGCTTCAATTTGAAAAAAAAATATGTGTAATGTGGTAGAGTATGTAGGCGGACTTGCCTTAAAATCGGAGCGAAAGGACTGGATTGTGTAGTATACTCCCAAAATAGTTCTATGTGAAAACTT
Organism: Deinandra increscens subsp. villosa; assembly: GCA_039602395.1. Lineage (NCBI taxonomy): Eukaryota > Viridiplantae > Streptophyta > Magnoliopsida > Asterales > Asteraceae > Deinandra > Deinandra increscens. The sequence goes on along the minus strand of JBCNJP010000024.1, from coordinate 51,039,347 downwards.
TCAAATATATTGCGGATGTATTACTGTATCACATGATAATCTAGTTCCATGATAAAACTTTCAGATATACAACACCCGTGAAATATACTACACACGTGCACCATTATATATATATATATGGTTAGGTTCAAATGAAAACTTTTTGTTTTGAGAACTTTTGAGAACTAAATTTCCACCATTAATTTCAGTTGGGGACCACTACAATTCATGGGAGTGGGTATATGTAAATACAACTAGTGGCTTAAAATGGTTCTCAAAAGTTCTCTCAACCAATTAGTTCTCAAATGATCCCCTCCCTATATATATATATGGTTAGGTTTAAATGAGAACTTTTTTATTTTGAGAACTTTTGAGAACTAAATCTCAACCACTAATTTCAGGTGAGGACCACTATAATTCATGGAGGGTTTTTTCCATATATTTAAACTAGCCACTTATCCGGGTAAATACCCGGGGCTAGAACGTAATATATATATATATATATATATATATATATATATATATATATATATATATATATATAGGGAGAGGATCATTTGAGAACCAATTTGATTTGAGAACTAAAAAGAACTAATTTGAGCCACAAGTTTATTTACATGTATCCCCCTCCCATGAATTGTAGTGGTCCCCCCTGAAATTTGTGGTTGAGATTTAGTTCTCAAAAGTTCTCAAAACAAAAAAGTTCTCATTTGAACCTAACCCTATATATATATGCTATACAAAAAAATAACTAATCGGTAAAATAAATTTCCATAATAGTAAAAAAAAAGTCAATAAGAATTACAAATTCGAGAAGATAGATTTATACACTATATTTCTTGTTACATTGGTTGGACGACCGTCTTCATCCAAAATCAAGATCTTCGGGTCCTTTTTGCTCTTAACCCTTGATAACGCAACGTATAATTGACCATGAGAGAAGACGGGATCTTTCAAGTACAATCCAACTCTCGAAAGAGACTGACCCTGGCTTTTGTGTATAGTCATAGCAAAACAAACAGAGATCGGAAACTGTCTTCTCTTAAACCGAAAAACAACTCTTTTATCTGCTGGAACCAATGAAAGTCTAGGAATGAAAGTCCTGAATCCAATATTGCTTCCGGATATAACCACCGCTCCAATAACATGCTTCCCTAGAGATACGATCTGAAGACGTGTTCCATTACATAAGCCATTTCTCTGATCAATGTTTCTAAGCAACATAACAGGAACACCAACTTTAAGCACAAGACGATGATTTGTAATGCCAGATATATGTAAACAATTCAAGACGTCTGATGAGTATAAGTTACGATCAACGTCGTCACCTACAATCTCATCTTCACATACAGAATTTGAGCTTAAATACTCGTGTTCTTCACCGGGAACCAAAGAAAGCAGACAACCGTTGATATCATCGACAACCTCATTAGTTGGTGCAAGAATAGCTCTTTGAGACCAAAAATCTTGTTCACCAAAGTTGTCCAGAAACGATGGATAAACAAAATCGATAAGATCGCTAACCGGATCTGACGAATCATGAATAAGAAGATCAGGAGGAATAACTATTCCTGACTCACCATCATTATCTCCGCCGGCTTTTCCCTCACCAATATCCAAAAGCCATTGAGCAAAATCACATGTTTCTTGTATCTCTGATGGATTGTTACCTTGAAGAAGACGCATGTTTTTGGTTAACTTTAGAACCTTACACTCTCTCCAAATGTAAGATGAAGTAAGACAGGAAGTGACAACATCTTGAGTTGAAGCGCCCTGCATAACGGGAAGAATCTGTCTGAAATCTCCACCGAAAACAACAACTTTACCACCAAACAAAGGTGGATCCGCCATGTTAGTATCGTTACATAGAACTGTTGGATATTAGATGTCCTGACCCGACCCTTAGCGTAACCGACCCGGTTTTGACCCGGAAGAGTTACACCGGTGTCAACGAACTAATAATTAATTAATTGTTAATTAATTAAATCAAACGGTTTAAATAAATAATTGTTATTTATTTAACGTAACGAAACAATAATTCGTAAAACGTTTACGAGAATTGTCGGCAAATGATTATCTAGTCATTACCGGTTAATGGACTAGTTAATCATTGGGCTTAGAGGGTTCTAGGTCGCAATGGGCTTTGCTTGCCCAACAAGTCAAGCAAAAGCTATAAAAGGGAGGAACTAGGAGAACCCTAATTGCTCCTCCTCTCCCTCTCTCCCGTCGTCGCGATCCCCTCCCCCTCTCTCTCTCTCGATTCCGGCGAACCACCACCACCTCCATCCGTCGCTCTTTCCGACGCATACGATGGTGAAACGCGATCCGCGTTTAGTTGCCGCCACCTTGGAACTCGAGACTATCGCCGCCGCCGCTAGAGCCGCCGCCGCCACCGAGAGAGCCGCCGCCACCACCGCCGCCGCCGCGGCCCGTGCCGCCGTAGCCGCCGACATATTTGGCGAGGACCACCGTGAGGTGGTTCTCGCTTTACCCGCGCCACCGAGACCGTTATTTGAACCGTCTCGTGCCGTGACCGTCGAACCGGGTGAAAACCCTAAGTGGCCGGCGCCATTGTATGCCGCCGCCGTCACGCCACTTCCTCCGCCGCCTCCACGCGAGACGAACGAAATCATCTCTATGACGGATTCGTCGTCAAGCACGGTGGAACCGTTCGATTGGAATGGCATGATCCATTCCATGGTTTCGTTACCGCCACCACCGCCCGTTCATGAGATGAACGCGCCTGTGGTGCCCGAGATGCCGTCTTCAAAGTCGGTTGAAGACTTGACTCGCAGATTCGAGTCGGGCGTTACCGTTTGCCCTAGCGCCAGTTCGTCGAACCCCGGTGTCTCGAACGGTTGTTCGGACTCCGCCAAGGTATATCTAATTCGATTAGATTATTAAATTAAATTGTTTAATTTATTTTTCAGTATTTACGCGTACACGGTGATCAGATCCTGTCTACGGTTTTTTACTATATTCGCGTTGTAAAACTTATTTTTCCGCTGCGCAATTAATCTGATTAATTGACCCGTTAATTTATTCGGTAAAAATTAAAACGGGCAACCCGGATACCCACTGTAAAACCCAACAGTGGTATCAGAGCCACGATCACCGCGCGTAAATCTGTACCGGTCTTTTTGTAACCGGTGGTTCGCAATTTCGATTCGTTTCCAAATTGCGAACGGAATTACTTGATTAATTCTAATTAATTAATTGTGTGTTACGGCCGACCCCTTTAATTTTATTAAATGTTTTGGCGTGTTGTATTTCTCTGATTGGCTCAATTGTTGACCCAATTGTATCTTTATTTGGTTTTGGTGGACCCGCCGTTTTTCGGGTTTCAAAGTTGTAAATTAGAGCTAGGTTTACTAAGTTGTTAGTAAATTGTAATTTTATAAAAACCAAGACCGAAGATCGGACGCTCGCCAAAAAGGTGTCTGGAGGCTAGTGGGAGTTGAACCGGATCCACGAACGCACCGAGTTGCCTTCCTTGTGGTTGTTCACCTTTATATTGTCATGTCCCATTGGTCTTGCTAAATGGCTCTAGCAAGACCATGCCATTATGCCGTTAACACACAATTGACCATTCGCGACACTTAGATATTTTAAATAGGTGATTTAAAATAATTGTCCCGAGTGATGATAGGGTTTATCGTTTGTGTCTAACGATCACTTAAATATTAAAATTGGTTTTAATATCCCTATCCGGTAAATAAAAAAAATTGATAGTTCATGCCGTCCAAAATCAAGTCTAACTTGGAACGTATTGACCGGAGCATCAGTGTTGGAGTATTTCAACACCGCACTTGGTGCCGAGGGTACCTTCCAGGGTGGGGGCATTGGAGTATTTCAACACCGTGCCAGCCACATTGACCATTTGGGATTACTATCGCTTTCTTTATGTATGTTTGTAGTGTTGGAGTATTTCAACACCGCACTATAAATGTATATAGACAAAGTGGGCATGGATGAGGCTAAACGTATCGCAAAATATAATTTATTATATTATGCGGCCTCATAAACGAGAGTCGCGACTGAGACTTCGCGATTGACAACCGTTGTCAGTTTGGTTACACGAGTTTGCTCCTGAGGCTCATTTGGCGGTCTCAAGTAAAATCGTCTAATCGAATTCTCAATTTTCTTATTAAATAAATCTTACCAATTTATATAAGAAAATGGTTTACACCGAAAATACTAATTTAAAATTACTTTGCATTATTTCAGAAGGCTAATGAAAACACTGTTCCTCTAAGTTCAATGGTATCTCTCGATCCATTCACTGAGACGAACTTCTTGTCGTGGCAAACCCTCCTGAGGAACATCTTGAAGCTTTTTGGAAAGCTGTATGTTCTTGACCGACCCATCCCGAGCACGCCGTCTTACTTGCTAAACGACCGCTCGCGAATGGAAATCCAGAAGCACAGTGATGACTCTAGGGAAGTCACTGAGCTTATGTTATCTAGCATGACACCGGATTTTCGGTATAACTTAACCGACATGGGAGCGTATGAGATCATAAGAAAACTCAAAGATATGTTTGAGTTGAGCCAGAGGGGTGAACGATGTAGGGCACTTCAATATTTTGTGAACTGCCACATGTCGCCTAATTCCTCTGCCTATGATCATGTCATGATGATGAAGGGGTATCGCGACAGACTGATCGACCTCGGCTACTCCATTCCTGAGGGGATGGCTCTTGATGTAGTCCTCGGATCTTTACCCGAGCATTATCGCTTGCATGCGGTAAATTGCTCGGCTCAGACTTTAGATGAGGTTCTGACATTGTTTCCAAATGTCAAGATCAGGACCACACCGGCTGTGCTCAGAGTTGCTGATACAGGTATCACCAAGACCAAAAACAAGGTCAAAGAGACCAAGGGCAAGAAACCATTGGCGCCTCCTCCTCAGGAACGTCAATGCTTTGAATGTAATCAGATGGGCCACTGGAAACGTAACTGCCCCGTCTACCTTGCTAAGATCAAGATGACTAGAAACCCCGGTAAGGGTTGCTCATCAGGTATGTCAATAAATGTTATTGAGCTTTTCACTGTTTCCTCCAATGCATGGGTATTTGATACCGGATGTGGTTTTCACATTGTAAATGTTTTGCAGGAACCTGAGAAGTGGAAGAAGATAGAACAAGGCGGTATGGAGCTCATCGTTGGTGATGGCAAAAGAGTCCCGGTCTTGGCTACCGGCATATATTCTCTTACATGTCCTACCGGTCTTGTAGTTACTCTAGATAACTGTTTATATGCTCCTGGATTGTCCAGAAACATTATTTCTGTCTCTTCCCTGTTTGAACAAGGTTTTAAGTACAAGTTTAATGGAAATTCCATTTTTACCTACTTTAACGATATCTTTTATTTCGAGGCTAAACCTCGACATGGTATATATGAGATAATTGTTCAAACACAAGATCAACTCTATCATGTTTCTAAACGAAACAAGGTTGATAACGATTCTTCGTTGTGGCATCATCGACTAGGTCACATAAGCAAAGCTCGCATTAAGAAGCTTCAATCTGCAGGGATTCTTGAATCCACTGATGCAGATACCTTCGGTGAATGCGAGTCATGCTTATCTGGAAAACTGACCAAGTCACCCTTCACACATGTTGGTGAACGGGCTAATGATCTGTTAGGACTCATACACACTGATGTGTGTGGACCCTTTCGGACCGAAACGAGAAATCGCGAACGCTACTTCGTATCTTTCATAGACGACTATAGCAGATATGCTTATGTCTATCTGATGAAACATAAGCACGAAACTTTTGACAAGTTCAAAGAATTTCAACACGAAGTAGAAAATCAACTGAATCGAACTATTAAGATACTTCGATCGGATAGAGGTGGTGAGTATCTTAGCAACGAATTCCTCGATCATCTCAAGGCTTGTGGAATTATTTCACAACCCACTCCTCCCGGTACACCACAATTGAATGGTGTTAGTGAAAGGAGAAATCGAACCTTGTTGAACATGGTTCGATCGATGATGTGCAGGACTAACTTGTCCCACTCCTTTTGGGGTTTTGCTCTCTTGACCGCCACTCGCCTAATAAATCTGGCACCGACTAAGAAAGTGGATAAGACCCCATATGAGATATGGCACAATTCTTCTCCTAATCTTTCTTACCTCAGGGTATGGGGATGCGAAGCGTATGTCACTAGCGAATCTGACAACAAGCTCGATCCTCGAGGTGAAAAGGTGATTTTCATCGGATACTATCGTAATACTGGCTATTACTTTTACCATCCTGACGGAAACCATGTTTCTATCAAAAGGAAAGGTAAGTTCCTTGAGAAAGAGTTTCTCAACAGAGGAACCAATAGTGATCCAGTGGATCTCGAAGAAGCTCGAGAAACACAAAACCCTGAGACAGTCGCTGGGTCTGACCGACAAGTGGTTGTCGCCCCATCAGACCAAAACACAAGCGTTCGCAGGAGCGAAAGGACACACAAGGCACCTGATAGATACCTCTGGCATCTAGAAGGTCCCGATGTCCTGTTAGTAGCTGACTCAGATGACGAACCTACTAATTACAAAGCTGCTGTGTCAGATCCTGAATCTGACAAATGGCTTGAAGCCATGAACGCCGAGATGCAATCCATGCGTGACAATCAAGTATGGGACTTGATTGAGCTACCCCCCGGTTCTCGGGCAGTAGGGAGCAAGTGGATCTTTAAAAGAAAAACTGACATGCATGGAAAGGTGCAAACCTATAAGGCACGGCTTGTTGCGAAAGGTTTCACTCAAACCCAAGGGATTGACTATGACGAAACTTTCTCGCCCGTGGCCATGATCAAATCGATCAGGATATTACTTGCCATAGCCGCATACCATGACTATGAGATATGGCAAATGGATGTCAAAACCGCATTCCTGAACGGACAACTCACTGAGGATGTCTACATGGTTCAGCCTGATGGTTTTGTCGATCCTAAATATCCAAATAGGGTTTGCAAACTGAATAAGTCCATTTATGGACTTAAACAGGCATCTCGAAGGTGGAATATTCGCTTTGACCAGAAAGTCAAGGAGTTTGGCTTTGCTCAAAACGAAGATGAACCGTGTGTTTACAGAAAGGCAAGTGGGAGCACTATATCATTCCTCATATTGTATGTGGATGATATACTGATCATAGGAAACAACATCCCCATGCTTAACGAGGTTAAGGTATGGCTATCATCTTGTTTCGCTATGAAGGATCTTGGGGAAGCCGCTTATATTCTGGGAATTAAGATTCACAGAGATCGATCGAAGCGGCTTCTGGGTCTCAGTCAAAGTACATACATTGACAAGATTATAGCACGGTTCAACATGAGCAACTCCAAGAAAGGATTCGTCCCTATGACAAAGGGTGCTATCTTGAACAAATCTCAATCTCCTCAAACGGAGAAAGAGATCAACCAAATGGCTTCGATCCCATTTGCTTCTGCTATAGGCTCAATTATGTATGCCATGCTCTGCACTCGACCGGATGTCTCGTTTGCATTAAGCCTGACAAGTCGATACCAACAGAGTCCCGGTCTAGCTCACTGGACTGCTGTAAAGAACATCCTGAAATACCTGAGAAACACAAGTGAGATGTTTTTGGTATATGGAGGAACTGATGAGCTCGCTGTAAAGTGTTACACCGACGCTAGTTTTCAGACTGACCGAGATGACTCTCGCTCGCAGTCCGGATACGTATTCACCCTCAATGGAGGTGCTGTTTCGTGGTGTAGCACCAAACAGTCAGTAGTGGCTGATTCCACTACTGAATCTGAATACATAGCCGCCTCAGAAGCTGCCAAGGAAGCAGTATGGATGAAGAAGTTCATCACAGATCTCGATGTGGTTCCTAGCGTCAAGCAACCCATCGAGATGATGTGCGATAACACAGGCGCTATTGCTCAAGCCAAAGAGCCAAGGTCTCATAAGAAGGCCAAGCACGTCCTGAGGAAATTTCACTACATAAGAGAAGTAGTTGAAAGAAATGAAATAAAGATATGCAAAGTAGACACAGATCAAAACTTAGCTGATCCCTTTACAAAGCCCATGACTCACGAGACTCATGATCGTCACAGAGAAGCGATAGGGCTTAGATTAGCTAAAGACATGTTTTGATTTAGTATTTGGGTGTACGAACATATAACAGTTATCTATACTATTCATATTCCATCGGTAAATGCAATATGAAATTTCATAACTGTGTTCGATGTTAATACGTTTAATCATCCCTGAACAATTGTTGATATTGTTCTAAATGTCCGTAGTCGATTAGAGACGTGGGAACGGCTCTAAATCAAGACTATTCTGATTTTGAACCTTAAAGGGGTTTAACGTTCAAAGTCACAGACCTCATTAGAGAATGACGTTGGACGTAACTCGCGTCAAGCAATTCAATCATGGAAGTTTTGATTGCTTGATTATTGGTATGCTCTAATGTTTCCTTAGACCTGAGACGCATACTAGAACTCTCGTTTACCGAGGACTATTCTTTGATTGTAGTTTCTCGATGTCGCGTAACTGCCATCAATAGGGCTACTTTTGGGAATGGATCTAAGGTTCAGTGGGAGTTGTATGCCTCAAGATGGGATTTCGTACTATTACTTCGGCAATAGATAGACATAAAGGCGCCCTCGTTGATTCCAAGTGTGAAGTGTGAGGCCTCACCCAAACTTACTGTGTGTTTGATTGGTACACTTCGAATCGGATAACGAGAATGTAATCGATGAATCTAATACATGAGAGTCCATGTCTCATTATTCATCTATGTCTAGAACGGAAAGGAACATATGACAACGGTTACCATAAGTCCTCTATCTGCTTGCTTTACAATCAGATATACTTTGGCTGTCGACTTAAAGTGTCGAAACTGGTTGGTGTAGCCATGCATAGCTAGAGTGCCTCTGACTACAACGCTAATGTGTCGCGATCAGTCCAAGTGGGAGATTGTTGGATATTAGATGTCCTGACCCGACCCTTAGCGTAACCGACCCGGTTTTGACCCGGAAGAGTTACACCGGTGTCAACGAACTAATAATTAATTAATTGTTAATTAATTAAATCAAACGGTTTAAATAAATAATTGTTATTTATTTAACGTAACGAAACAATAATTCGTAAAACGTTTACGAGAATTGTCGGCAAATGATTATCTAGTCATTACCGGTTAATGGACTAGTTAATCATTGGGCTTAGAGGGTTCTAGGTCGCAATGGGCTTTGCTTGCCCAACAAGTCAAGCAAAAGCTATAAAAGGGAGGAACTAGGAGAACCCTAATTGCTCCTCCTCTCCCTCTCTCCCGTCGTCGCGATCCCCTCCCCCTCTCTCTCTCTCGATTCCGGCGAACCACCACCACCTCCATCCGTCGCTCTTTCCGACGCATACGATGGTGAAACGCGATCCGCGTTTAGTTGCCGCCACCTTGGAACTCGAGACTATCGCCGCCGCCGCTAGAGCCGCCGCCGCCACCGAGAGAGCCGCCGCCACCACCGCCGCCGCCGCGGCCCGTGCCGCCGTAGCCGCCGACATATTTGGCGAGGACCACCGTGAGGTGGTTCTCGCTTTACCCGCGCCACCGAGACCGTTATTTGAACCGTCTCGTGCCGTGACCGTCGAACCGGGTGAAAACCCTAAGTGGCCGGCGCCATTGTATGCCGCCGCCGTCACGCCACTTCCTCCGCCGCCTCCACGCGAGACGAACGAAATCATCTCTATGACGGATTCGTCGTCAAGCACGGTGGAACCGTTCGATTGGAATGGCATGATCCATTCCATGGTTTCGTTACCGCCACCACCGCCCGTTCATGAGATGAACGCGCCTGTGGTGCCCGAGATGCCGTCTTCAAAGTCGGTTGAAGACTTGACTCGCAGATTCGAGTCGGGCGTTACCGTTTGCCCTAGCGCCAGTTCGTCGAACCCCGGTGTCTCGAACGGTTGTTCGGACTCCGCCAAGGTATATCTAATTCGATTAGATTATTAAATTAAATTGTTTAATTTATTTTTCAGTATTTACGCGTACACGGTGATCAGATCCTGTCTACGGTTTTTTACTATATTCGCGTTGTAAAACTTATTTTTCCGCTGCGCAATTAATCTGATTAATTGACCCGTTAATTTATTCGGTAAAAATTAAAACGGGCAACCCGGATACCCACTGTAAAACCCAACAAGAACATCCTTCAGGCTCTTATCTAGAGCCTCGAAGGCATGTTTGTGTATCATAGGAGCCTCGTCCCATATAATCAACTTTGTTTGCTTCAATAATTCTGAAATGTCACTATCACATGACATGGTACAGAGCGAGTTGTTCGTCCTCCAGGTAACAAAAGCGAAGCGATACCACTTGATGCAACAGTTAAAACAATATGATTCCTTGATCTAATTGAAGTTGACAGAGTATTCCACAAAAATGTCTTTCCAGTACCACCATATCCGTAAACAAAAAAACACACCTCCATCTTTATCAACGAAATCCATTATCTCCTTAAATATTGATCTTTGCTCGTCCATTAAAGAAGACTGAAGACGCTCATACTCGCTTTCCTGAACTATCGTGTCATAGTCGAGCTGCTCATTGATAAGGACGTTATTGGCGAAATCTATGACAAAGTTATCGGGAAACGGCATTGTAGCAAAATTGATGAGGCTTGAGTTGTGACGGTGTAACACTTTCTCTATTTCACCAAGTGTCAGATTCTTCATCTGATCTTCTTTGTACGATAAACCTTAAAAAAAATAATGTAAATAACGTGAATTGTAATAAATGTAAAAATTATAAAGATATTAATAGTAATAAAAAAATAAAGATTTAGAACAAAACCGAAGAATTTAATGACATAATATAAGTAACTAACCTGGAGACTTTAGGAGAACTCTCTGTGTTTGAAGGATTCCATCGGATAGATGGGTCCAACAATTTTCCCAAACAAATTCTGGTCTTGAAAGGCTTTCGGACAACAACATGGTAACAAAAAGATTCCTCAGATAAGGACCAGTACCATAGAAGCTTGCTTCCCGAATGGCTTCTATGTATTCTCTGTCGTCGTCTAAGAGCCCCCTGGCGTAACAGGCGTCCCTGAAGGTAGGATGAACCAATCCATTAACGGTGTAAATATCCTCGAACGGCTTGGGCCCTTTCACTTTATTTAAAAGTATTCTTAAAAAATAGAGCTCACCAAGCGAAGGAGACACCGAATGGATTCTTCCAAGGGAAAATCCATTTTTTCTTGGTTGCCATTTCCTTTTATCTAAAACCCACACAAACTTCGTAGGGAATTCAACATAAGTCAACTCTGCTGCATCTTCGTAGACCTGATTGCATTTCATCCACGATTCAAACTTGGAAGAAGCAACAGAGGGTTTGTTCATAACCTCATCCATATCATCGTCTTCATGGAACACAACCTGTTGTTGGCCTGGAAGATGAAAAGGAAGTCTAACGACCGAAGGATATCTATAGTGTATATCAAACTTCTGAATACGCCACGCCGCTTCACATGCTGAGACATACCTACAGTCAAAATGAGCCTTTACTTCATCGACAGGTTGCACGTTACTATCTTCCTCTGTATTCGTAACAAACTTTACACTTGCTCTGTCAGGCCCTTTATTTATGTACTTGAAAAGATACATAATTGATTCTCCTTTGTTGCACCACTCAATGTTAATATGTGACTGGTATCTTTTCAAAAGAACTTTGTTGTATGGAACAACATATCTGCAATCCAACTCATGACCAGACTTGATAACCTTGGGTCCACCCTCACGTCTCTGATATAGATGGTAGCCATCCGTATCGTCAGAGGTATAATCACGGTAAGCCTTCGGGAAGTGTTTGGTACAATCTTTACCGTTCATGCAAGGAGATCGCGGGTTATGAGCTCCACAGGGTCTATGTATCATAAACTCAGACACAAGTTCATACAACTCGGGATCTTCATCTTTATCCGGTATTTCAGCTGAAATATAAGGATCGACATTCTCAACGCAAGGAATTTTGTGATCCGGATGCATGAAAAGACAAATATGAGCATGTGGCAATCCACGCTTCTGAAACTCAACGATATAAACAACTGCAGAAGTAGAAGATAAAAAAATAAGAATTAAAACTACACTTTTCAAACAGAATCATTTCTAAACTATAATAAGATGCATAAATAAATATAAATTTAAATTAGTGCTAAGAACTTAAAATTATAATACCTGCTTGGACTCTTCCAAGAATAGAGTTCTTTTTTAAATCGGTAAATAATGAGTCGAGCTTCATCTTGAAAAGTATGCAAACGTTATTCGGCTTATTCTTGGGAAGTAAAGTCGTATCTGCTAAATATCTTCTCATCTCTGGCCAATTCGGATTGCATGTGATGGTGATGAAAAAATCTAGATAACCATACCACTTGCAAATCGACATTGCATCAAGATAATTCTGCAACATATATCTGGCCCCACCGGTAAAATAGGACGGAAGTATTACCCGCTTACCTTTATTCGAAAGGTTTGTATCACCTGAAGTCTGAGCATTACTGATGTCACTATAAATCGTACACCTGAGAGTGCTTTGTTTGTTCCGAATAAACCATAACCTTTGCGCTTCAATCATTGTGTAAGCGTCAACCAAAAACTGTTGAAACAACCTCCTCGCGTTTAGGATTAAAGAAAATTGGTTGACACGATCTTGTATAAGATAAGAGAAATACTCCTTCATTGTACATTTCCTATTTCTCTGATTAGCCTGATCAAGAATAACATCCCTATGAAGAATGTCTATGTGGTAACAGTCTTCACCGAATGGGAAAAGAAGCGGATATTGCAGTGCTAGATAAGAAGGATGAAGCTCGCAGATACGCTGCAAAAATACACCTTTAGTCTGAACAACTATATCGCGTGATTCGATATTATCATCAAAATCCCCAATTATTAACGCGGCAACCTCAGATGCAGTGGGAAGGTTATATTTTCTTCCATCTTTCAACCGTCTACCGATAAGTCGTAATTTCAAATCGACCTGAGGATTTTCTTGATACGTGTCCCTCATATCCTGTATGTTTTGACCAACTCGTTTTGTGAGTCTAACATATCTTTCAACTGTTGACTAATTTCAAACTCAAACGCCGAGATTGAAGAACTGAATGGCCTGTCAGTATCGCTGTTTGAAAAAAACAAATTCATAAGTGCGGTTTATTTGGAGACGTAATGCAGAATTAATTGATAAGATAATAAATTATTTTTAATATTAATAAAAATCTTGCTAAAGGTATGGAAGATTACCTAAAATGCGATTGACGGTTTGTAAGTTCATTCTCTGTATCGTAGATGTATAACTGAGAGAATTTAGGCACCTCACTATCTTGAGGCAACAAGCTTCCAATTCTATGATAATTTTCGCCACTCAAGCGGAATGTATACGACCCTCTACCTTTATTGACCGTATAGTCAATTTTGCCACCCATAGAGGTAAAAGAGAACATGGAGTTGAAGCGCCGAATGTTCTTAGCAAAGTATTTGCTTTTCGCATCAGAAGACTTAAAAAGACTGAGATATGACTCATGGGGTTGTTTGAATTCTGGAAGCTCTATCTTTCCATATCCGCAGCAAAATGAATAGCTCGTACCCAATCTGTATGTCCTCTTGTGAGTAGCCTCGTCCTTCCATAACTTTGAGTGACATACATCGCATATAACACACTGATCACCATGATCAAGGTATTCTGTTCCAAATTATGCAAAAACATAATAAAATATCAAAATACCATTAGATAATAAAAATTAATAAATAAACTAAGAATATCAGTTTAAAATAGAAAACCTTTCGAGATGCCTTTATAATCATCTACTTTGTTATTAGGCTGAACGTCATCCTCCTCGTCTGAATTTAAATCAATCATACGTATCGGAGATAACGGAGTCACTTTTCTTTTGCCATTTCTAACAGCAGCTCTTAATACGGAAAAAGAAGAAGATGTTGCTAAAAGATAATATAAATACATTAGTGATTAAAAAATAGAACTAATTTATCAAATTTAAATTGCAATTTATATGTAATAGTAGATAATTGAAATTATATATATACCATTTGAATTGTCTTTTGATAAAACGGTAGTGGGAGGATTAAGGACTTGTGAAGAGGACGACATATCTAAAGATAGTTGAGACCTCTTATTCTTCTTGTCTGCCAGTGCCAACTTTCTTTTATATCTATTTTCCTTCGAAGCATTTCCGGAATCACCTATAAAAAGCAATCAACAATATTAAAGAAATATTATAAGTTAAAAAAGTTACGATGTAACCTTACTTAGTTATAAGTAGTTTTACCAATAACTTCATTATTATTCATACCGCTTGATAAAGGAGTTGGAAGATATGTAGAAGCAGTTATCCCTGAAACAACAAAACTATTTCTCGATGGAAGTGCACCTAAATATAAAACAAACATGTTAAATATTATTAAAGAACTGTATATGTAAATATATATGAAGAAATTTCTTACGACGTAAACTGTAAATTAATAACATACCGTTTGATATGTCACTAAATGGAGATCTATAGGTTGGTGTAGGAGTAGCATTAAAACAAACAGGAGAAGCATGACAACCTAGATAGAAAAAAAAAACACAAATACAATTAAATAAAACATTAAAAATATTCATAATCATTCCAATATATTAGTATTATTTAAAATAGATTGGTCTTACGGTTTGATCTATGAGACAAAGAAACTGAAGAAGTTGGTTTATTGACTTCTAAGGACTTGGATGAATTCTGATAGGCTTGAAGTTTTTCATTTTTCCGATCGACCATTAACATTTTCCTTCTCTCCCTGTTTAGTCTAGCATTATTTGAATAACTATATGTGCTAACTGAAATTATGAAAAACAAATAAAAAATAAATATATTTAAAATGATTGATAATAAAATAAATTGAGATAAATATTAAACTGAAGACTGTACCATCACTAAGAGGAGGTCTGTAAGTACTATTTCCTGAAGGTAAATAACATGTAGGTGTTGATGACTGTTGAGGTTTTCTTCCTCTTTTTATATCCAACAGATTTTTCCTGTGTTGTCTGTTTTGCCTTGAAATGTTTAAATAATGCATTCTACCCTCTAAAAGGTAAGACAAAGGAGGAACATAATTGTTTATGTTCACTTGTGAAAGAATAGGACGTTTGCATAGTAACATGAGTTTTTCTCTGAGTTGGTTGTTCCATTCGAAGCTTCCTTTTTCCTTTTTCCTCTTTTTTTCTATGATATTCATAGCTGTTTAAAAAACAAAACATGAAAAGTTACAAACCGGAGTAAAAGTTAGTCGAGCAAGAATATAACAAAAAAAAAACAGTAGCATTCGTGTATTTATTCATTTAAAGATAATTATGGAATCTTATTAAAGGAAATTAATAAGTAAACTAATCAGAATTATGTAATTATTACCGGCACAAAAAGTGATACTTTAGTCAATCTACAAATTAGTCAATCTATAAAAATATAAAACATATATTTAAGGTCTACAAAAATGTCTAGAATGTTGAATTGTATATGTGATATGCCACCATTAAGTATAATATTCTACATTAATTAATCAAGGATTAAATAACTGACTACGTATTAAATGGGTAACCTCATGATAGTATTATTGATGAAAACCATTTTTTTAAGTTAAGGAAACATAATATAGAAGTTGTGTGCCAATACGCGTAACAAACAATATCTTGTTCAAAGTGACAGGCTATATATGACTAAAGTTTAATTGAAATTTGTCCAGTCGTAGAATTAATGAAGATGTTTAGGTGGTCACTAAATTTGAAAAAGTTGTTAAAATTGTTTATTTTGTTATAATGACCTAATCCGATTGTTTTGTTTTTAATTTTATTTATTTAAAGTTAATTATCTGATATAATGTCTATTTAGGAATGCAGTTCAAGTAAAATCAGTAGAAAGTATGAAAAACCTAAACCTAATCAGGAAAGAATAATGGCTTAACTTTCAACTAACAAAATCATAATCAATCTAAAGAGTATAGAAACAATAAATTCAATAACCAAAAGTAGATAATTGCTGACATTAAAACAACATCAAAATTCCATATCACTTTGCATTTGCAATCAACTGGATCCACGTTGACCTTAAAATAATCCACATTCTACACATAATAATTCCTGAATGAAAACTGAAGTCAATAACTCCTTAATGAAAACTGAAGTGAGTGATTTACCAGCAACGGCCTCACGAGCAAAAACAGAGATCTTAGGGACTTCAGATCGAGACTGAGAATAATCGAGTGGAAGAGTGAAGTGATGGTCCCGAAGACGGAATTCCGGGACGGAGTACTATGTTCCGATTACGTGATCGGAATATTCTGCGCTAATTTTATTTATTTCTAAGTTGTTAAAATTGTTTATTTTGTTTTTAACTCGAAATTTTATGAAAGTAATTCAGGGAGCTAAGTTACAAAATTTGAAAACGATTTTTTAAGAAAAAAATAGCGGCATTTTTTTATTAGTGAAACACAAAAAGACATATGTTAATGAATAATTAGTAAAACATAAACACGATCAAAAAATCTTAAAAAAATATATAACATCTACACTATTATTTTTTTATTTGGATGTACTGGTCTAATCTTAAAGTGTATTACGTAAATGCTTATGGGAGTTTAACAGAAGTAAATAGTCATTACAATAGACTTAATGTAAGACATACCTCTGTAAAGATGATTTTAGATGAAAATATTGAAAGCATACTTGAATGAATACCGAAGCTGAGTGATTGCGAGTTGAAAACGATTTAGGACACTAAACTTGTGGAATGTATAAATAGGATTTCAGATTGGTAAAATATGGAAAGAATATACCTTACTTATTAAGTCAATCTACAAATTAATGATAATTTAGGAATATAAAGAAAGTTTTGAAAATAAGGATATAATTTTGGAATTTTAAAATTTCGAAAATTTAAAAATTTAATCTGTAATTTAGTGGATGAGGCGCCAATTTTTTTTTTTGAAGAGGATATAAAAATATGGAAAGACTAAAATACTTATGTAGCCCATCTAGAAATTAATGATAATTAAGAAAAATAAGGAAATAATCAAAATAGAGGATATAAATTCGGAATTTGAAAATTTCGAAATTGTTAAAAGTTAATTTGTAATTTTAAATATGGCGCCATAGAATCAATAATTTCGAATTCTAAAAATTAAAATTAAATATAAAACATGTATATTTAAACAGAAACATAAAACATGTATTTTGAAAAAGAAACATACATGTTGAATGGTCACCTCATCCAAAAAAAAAAGACTGAAAGAAGATACAAATCAAGAAAAGAAGATTAGTAATATCAGAGGATGATGAATATTGATACTAAAAAATTATGGATATATATATAGGAGATTGAAATGTAAAGTTTATGGAATGATATAAACGAAATTAATGAGTTTTTAAACACAAGTAATTTAAATTTATAAAATAAATGGAAAGTTCGGATTTTATGAAACTAATTGAGGAAATATTGTTAAAAAGTTGAAAAGGTTTAAATTATTTTTAAAAAAATGGCGGAATACATTGTTAAATTTGTTTTTTTATTTTTTTGTTAAATTCGAAATATAAAAAAGATATATAATAAACCGTAAATTCGAAAGAAAATTTGAAGGGAAAAAGACGAAAGTAGCCGGTTTGACCACGGTTGGACGAGAATAGCCGCTTCGACGGTCGTCCTAGCCGTTCAACCACGGTCGGACGACCGTGAGATTCCACCAAATCACCGTTTGACACGTATAGGTTTTTGACAGTCTCCCGACCGTGCGATTGGTCGGCACGACCGTTGATACATTCTGTCTGCGACAGTCGGCACGACCGTCTGACACACTGTCGGGTGCGCCACGACCGTGGTTTTTAATTTTTTTTTAATTGGAAAAAACAAATCATTGAAGGTCATCCGACCGTCTGGGAACACGGTCTCGGTCGGAGAATCCACGGTCGTCCGACCGTTGAAGAATTTAAATGTTTTTTAATTTTATTTTTATAAACAATAATATATAATATATAATATTCTCATTTTTACACCTATAAATACAATACAAACTTCACACATTACCACATAACTCAAACTCTCTATATTTTTTTAGGTAAATGAGTCGTTCAAGCATGAGTCGTTCTTTCTCATCCAAAACTAGTATTAACAAAAAACACAAGACTTTAATTTTATTTACTCTGAAAGTTCCAAACTTGTTTCTCAACAGGTGGTGGAATTTCGTCAATGGTTTCAAATGAGTTAGAAGCAGAATCGGTTTCACGAGTGTTTCTTTTTTTTCGTCTAGATGACATTTTTCCAATTTGATAGAGTTGAATCCATAACTCCTCCTATTTATAGAGTTGAAATAAAGTGAGTAAAAAATAAATAAATTAATTTTTTATTTAAAAATTAACAAATATATAAAAATACACAACGGTCGGACGACTGTAGACACAGTCGTCAACGACCATATATACCGCGACCGTAGGAAAAAGGATTTTTAAATTAAAAAAATACATATTTTCCACGGTCGGGACGCCTCCGACAAACGTGTCAGACGGTCGGACCGACCGTGGCAGTTGGAATGTCGGAACGGTCGCTGGGCCCCGGAGAACAGTCGGACGACCATTGACCAAGGGCTTGTCCGACCGTGGAATGCTGAGGTGGCGTTTTTTTACTGGTTTAGGGGTACAGTCGGACGACTGTCGATGGACGGTGCTAGACGACCGTGAAACCGGCTAGTTTGGTCTTTTTTAAAAAAGTGTGGACATTCTCGTCCAACCGTGGTCAAACCGGCTAGTTTCGTCTTTTTCCCAAATTTGAATTTTAAATATAGAAAGTCTAGAATGTTGACAATTGACACTTTTATTTTCTTTACAAAAATAGCGCCAATTTTCATTAAATATGTATATATAAAACTTTTTTAAACTATTTCAAATTTTAAATAAATCCGGAAATAATATAAAAAATAGCTGAATGTTATACAAATATTATAAATATATAGGCGAATGATATTTAGGATTTGAAAGAATAAATCAAAAATTTTAAAAATATATAAACAATATAATTTTACAGAAAATATAGGCGAATGATATTTAGGAAAAAACTTATATGTTTTCAAAAAAATATTTATGTTTTCAAAAAAAAATTTAAAGTTTTAAATACATATGAAGCATAACAACAAATTTTAAAAACAAAAATAATACCAAGAGATAAATAATGAACAAAATAATTAAAACCAAACCATGCATACAAGTTAACAAAATAACCATTGTCCATAAAAAAACACACAAACCAATGTCATCAAACAAAAGCAAAACAGGAATGACTTTCCAATAACAATTGTTCACCAAACCTTAAAAAATAAAAACTCCACTCAACCACCA
Organism: Deinandra increscens subsp. villosa; assembly: GCA_039602395.1. Lineage (NCBI taxonomy): Eukaryota > Viridiplantae > Streptophyta > Magnoliopsida > Asterales > Asteraceae > Deinandra > Deinandra increscens. Next base: position 51,019,978 of record JBCNJP010000024.1, on the reverse strand, counting down.
AACATCATTAGCTTGAAACCTGTTTCTCGACTTTTGGAACCAACAAATCCAGATCAAAGGAAGATTGACTTCCAGTAGCCGCATCAGGACCAGACTTTACTGGAGATGGACCAGCTCCATCTTCGACATCATAGATATCATTAAGCTTCCATTTCAAGTCATCATGTTGAAAGTTTCCTTTGCCTTTCAGATCTTTTTGGTTCTGACTCTTCATGTCACTGATATCTATCACCTCCTGTAAATAACAGTATAAAATTATTATTAAATAATTAGTTAAATATAATATATATAGGTTTTGAAAATGATAATAATAAATTTATGAGTTTATGTTTAAATATAGTTACATACCTTATTCATACAACTTTCATTATCTGTAGGTCCTTGCGAGGAAAAGTCGAGAGATTGAGAGAGAACATGCTAAGTAGAAAATACACATTATAACGTGAGATTATTTAATATGTGTGATCATATAAAGCATAGAAAATAGAATACACTAAAATAATCACCTAGTCTTTGTTATGCGTCTCATCTAAGACAGATATAACTGATTTACTATCAGTGAGTGATTCAATTGTAAAAAATCTATAATCATGCTCGATGTTGAAATCACTAATATCGACCTTGATCGCCAATCTTCTCTCAAAGATAGCTTCTAGCTCAACGGGATATTTCCTGACCTTAAAAACCATACAAAAAAATAGTACCATCACCGAAATAATAAATCTAACACACCTAACAAAAATCTAAAATTGAATTCATATGTATTACCTCGAAATCTTTTCTCAACAATTCAGCTGCTGTAACCTTTAATATCTTCCTGAGCTCTTTATCGAAAAGGGTCAATATAACTGACCTAGTAGCGTCCTAGACCTTGATCAACAGCTTAATCCTGCAACAAAAAAAAATATAAACAATCTAAGTATGAAATATAATAATTAATACATAATAAAAATTAAGTTTTCAAAAATACAAAACCTTGTGCTAGGAACGATATTTTCATCTTTACATTTTCCTGCTGTTTTATGTTTGTAGTACAAGATGTCTCCACTCGTCGTAGTTGCATCATCTTTCAGGAACCGCTCAACAATTCTGTTGCACAGTTTACAATAGTGATAGAACCAGTCGGAACCTTCTAACAAACACTTGATAGTCCCTAGAATGATAACTTTTTTTGCCTAAAATTTGGAAAAGATTCAGTTCATATATAGATAGGATATATGGTTATAGAAACGTACTATCTTACATAAAAAACTGAGCATAAGCTACCTCACTAATCACATTGAGCTCCGCAATATGATTAAACTCCGTATCTACCAAAAAATCATCCTCCAGATTGTATATAATAGTTGATGACAATCTCCAGATTGTATGAAATAGTTATGCTCGTATTAATCAATCTCAGCTTCAATTTGGAAAAAAAAATTATGTGTAATGTGGTAGAGTATGTAGGCGGACTTGCCTTAAAATCGGAGCGAAAGGACTGGATTGTGTAGTATACTCCCAAAATAGTTCTATGTGAAAACTTTCAAATATGGATTGTTTAGTATACTCCCAAAATAGTTCTATGTGAAAACTTTCAAATATATTGCGGATGTATTACTGTATCACATGATAATCTAGTTTCATGATAAAACTTTTAGATATACAACACACGTGAAATATACTACACACGTGCACCAATATTAAAACATCTATTCTAGCATAGGTTATGGTTTGTAAGTAATACACATGTAAAGTTAAATATATCTAGCATATGATATGTTCCGTAAGTATTACACATATACATTACAATCTATGTATTACATATTTTTTTGTTAAAAAATCATGTTTTCTACATGTACATGTATATGTCTTACTTAAATACTACATGTGTGCAGTACAAATTATGCGATATGCCATTGATTAGTTCAAACACATTATCAGTAATATTTCGTCCTTTTTTTTTTATCTTAGTGTACAGGTGTGCACAGTGGCGGACCTACCTTGTATGGATGGGGGTCGTCCGACACCCATGAAAAAGAAAAGTTCAGTGTTATACATACGATCAAATCCCTACCGACCCCAAAGAAATTTTATAACCGACCCCAATAAAATTTAAACAATGACCCAAACCGAAGAAAAAGAAAAGAGAAGAAGAGGTTAAAATAAAAAAAGAAACCAAGAGAAATGAAAGAGATCATAAGCGGTTGTTTTTTAGTTCTCTGGTAGATGGTCGCCATCTCTGTGTGTCTAAGTTAGAACGAAGAAGATGAGAATATTGACCGAAATGCATTCTCAAAAACATAACTCATTTTGTAAGTATAAATGTCTTTCACTTTTGTCATCAATTTTTGATTAACAACTCACTGTACACTAAACTACACTAGACACTGACATACAAATAGTGAATTAAATATTTAAAAGTAACTTTATTTACTTTGGTATGGTGTCTGGTCTCAAGGTGAACTTGCGAAAATGTTGTTTATTTAGCCTTAATGTTGAGGATGGCGAGATGGACGAGATGGCTACGGTTCTGAGATGCTCCCAGGGGGTTCTTCCTTTTGATTATCTCGGGCTAAGAGTAGGAGACAACATGAACAGGATAAAAGCTTGGGATCCGGTCATTAAGGTTGTTCAAGAGAGACTCTCCACCTGGAAGGCTAAACACTTGAGCATAGGGGGGAGGCTTGTCCTCATCCGTGCGGTTTTGGATGCCCTTCCCTCTTATTATTTTGCTCTCTATAAGGCCCCGATGAAGGTTATAAAAAGATTGGAAAGCATTAGATTAAACTTTCTGTGGGGAGGGAGTGGTGAGACTCCTCGAAGTCGTATACATTGGGTATGCAAGGACGATGTTCAAAAACCTGTCAAGAAGGGAGGTCTCGGTCTTGTTCCATTTAGCATCATCAATAATTGTCTTTTGGCAAAGTGGTTTTGGCGCTTTCACTATGAGAAAGATCGTCTTTGGCGTAAAGTTGTTTGGGGCATACATTTCAACAGTGGCAGAATGGGTTTAATCCCTAAAAAAATATCCATCAGTGGGGTGTGGAATAATATTGGTAAGGTGGAGGATTACTTCAAGTCTGTGACTAAAGATCTTGACAGGTTGATGATTTTTGAAGGGGATCGATTAACTTGGAAAGGCGACTCTTCGGGCGAATTTTCTGTCAAGGGGCTCAGGAAATTGGTTACGGAGTCTAGTCTGGCTAGCGATGATATTATTATGCCTTGGAATAAGTTAGTGCCCGGCAAGGTTAATGTATTTTTTTGGCGGGCTCTTCGGGGCAGAATCGCGACCATGGATGCCCTCATTCATAGAAACATTCCAGTCCGTGGCTCGTTGTGTCCCCTTTGTGAAGAGGGCGATGAATCTGCTTCTCATTTGTTAACGGGCTGTGGGTTTGTTGCCCGTTTATGGTTTTTGATTTCCTCTTGGTGCAAAGTTCCAAATTTTTTCATGTTTGATGTTTCGGATCTGCTGCATATTGTGGAGGAATCTCCATGGGATAGGAAGATGAAGATGGTGTTTTATACGGTGGTGTTGACCTCTTGTTGGATCATATGGAAGACTAGAAATGAAGCCGTCTTTGAGAGGAGGAAACCGGTGGTTGCGTGTATGTTTAAAGAGATTAAGACTCTCAGCTTTCTTTGGGTTAAATCTAGAGGGAAATGGGGTGATTTGAGTTGGGGCATGTGGGACTCCTTCAATATGTAAGCTTGTTGCTTTTCTGTTTGTTTCTTTCCTTTTTGTTGTTGTTCCCTTCCCTACTCCTTGCTGGGGGGTGTTCTGTTTCAATGAAAGTGCTGTTCAAAAAAAAAAGTAACTTTATTTACTTTGTACTTTTTTTAGAGTGGTTATACAAAAATCCCTCTTTTTTGCTAAAAACACTATTTTTATACGGTCGTTTTATAAAAACGGCCGTTTTAGATGAAACGATCTCAAAATGATCTTAACGTGATGACGTGTCGCGACGACGAAACCTTAAAATTCAGGGGTCCCCTTTTTTTAAACGACCGTTTTGTACGAAATGATCCCAAAACGATCGTTTTAACGGAAACGATCGTAAGGATTGAGTTTTTTTAGTAAAAAATGGGGTGTCTATAGCCAAACCGTTTTTTTATCGATCTCTTTTAACTTATTAATTTTATAATACATTTTTACTTTTTATTAAATTAAGCTTACCATTAGAAAAGCTAGCCAAAGTTTTTTCTCTATCACTAAGTTAATTAATATTTTGTTGATTTAATGCTTATTATTTTTCAAATCTGAACCGAAATTCAAAATCAAATTAACTCGACAAATTAATCACAGGCGATGGCAGACGGAGATGGAGTGAGAGATGATGGATGGCAAACGGTCAACAGACGTAAGAAGATTGTGACCGAGGCTGGGAAACTAAAACGTTACCAGTGGCCGGCCTCGGTAGTATCCTATTACATCAGTAACCTGCCGGAAGGATGCTCGAGATATCGATTGAGAAAGGAATGCGTCCAATTCGGAAAGGTAGTTGATGTTTTCATTTCAAACAAACCAGGGAAAGGAGGCGAGATCTTTGGCTTCGTTAAATTTGATGAGGTCAAGGATAAAGTGATGCTAGAGAGAGTCCTAGGGAAGATCAAGATGGGAAATCAGGTTATCTCGGCCAACCTTGAGAAATTCGACAAAAATAAAAAATTCATCAGGTCTCGATCGGAAGTTCCAAACAATCCGGATAAAGGTAACAACGGAGTGAAGGTCTGGTCCAGGATCAATTGGGGAAGTCAGAATAGGGTCAACGAGACTTTTAACCAGACGAGTTGTTCGTATGCTGAGATGGTTGCTAAGAGGGATGATCGAAGGATGGTGGTGGTTAAGGAGTTGAAGAACTCCAAGACCAATGAGTGGGTGGGCGTCTCTCTGATCGGTAAAGCGGCGGACTACGATTCTTTTAATCTCCTTCACAGGAGACTATATGATGAAGGTTTCCAGAATATTCAGATTCGTCATGTGGGGGGCTTCCAGGTTCTGCTTTCATTTGTTGGAGGAGAAGAGGCGGAAACCTTTAGAGAGAGCATGGTCCAGCGGAAAGATTTGTTCGAGCATCTCCGGTTCTGGGATGGAGAGATGACGAGCAGAGAACGTTTTGTGTGGGTAAAGATCTCCGGCGTCCCCCCCTTATTGTGGGATGCGGAGGTGATAGACAAGATCGGGGAAAACTTTGGTAGAGTTGTTAGGTCGTCCGGGGCGGATGAGTACGATGCTAACTTGGCCTGGAAAAAGGTCGGGATTATCTCATCATCATTCGATCAGATCGATGGAATCGTCATGGTGGAGTGGGAGAAGAAGATTGTCAGAGTTCGGGTGGCGGAGATCGTAGACGAATGGTTGCCGGAGTTCATTAGGGGCCAAACCGGAATTGCTACGGTTCTGGCGGTGAGAGTTGACCTATCGTCTAATGGGTCAGAAAAAGTGGATGGGACTGATCCGGAACAAGTCCCAAGTTTGGATGTGGCGGCTGTTGGGGTCTTCGAGGATGTAACAGCTCCTAGGTTGGCAGAAAGGCAAAAGAACTATGAGGTGGTGGGGGAGTGTGAGGATTTAAAAAAGGGACAGGATTGTTGTGTAGAAGATGGGGAACTAATCCCTAATGGAGATTCGGTGGGTGGGCCTGTAGTGGGTAAAAAGGAAATTAAGAAACTAATGAAGCAGATTGGGCTAGGCCCAAGTGAATCAGTCTCTTCCGATAATGATAACCATAGCTCGTTTGGGCCTAATAGTTGCCCGCAACTAAATATGTCGGAGTCATCAGCTAGAAAGGGCCCTGTTCTCAGATCTCATTCTAAGACTAATGGACGACAGAACCAGGTGGAGGACAAAGTGGTCAAGAATCGTAAGAAAGGGAAGAAACATGGGTCTCGTGATCAAGAATCTCCGGAGAGTTCGAAGGAGATCGAAAGCGAGATCAGAGAGACTATATTTGTTGCTGCCGGGGTGGGGGTTTCGCTAACCGGTGAAGAAAATCGGGTGGCTAGCGTAATCGTGGGTGGTAAATACAACGGTTTTTGATGGATTGCCTCTCTCTAAATATCCGTGGGGCTAAGGACTCTCGTAAAGTTCTTTGGGCTAATGATCTGCGTCGTGAAAACCGTTTTGGATTTCTTTGCATCCAAGAAACAATGGTGGGTAATGGTAAAACTATTGACGTTAACAGAATATGGGGAAGGGGCGATTTCGATTGGGAGTACGTTAATTCAAAGGGCAAGTCTGGTGGTTTACTTTCAATTTGGGACAAGGAGAAGTTTAAGTTCTTGAAGGCTTTTAAGGATGAAAACTTCTTAATCATTATTGGGACTATCGAAGGGGGAAGAACGTTGATCAATATAGTTAATATCTACTCTCCGCAAAGCTTAATTGAGAAGAAGGCGCTATGGGGGAGGTTGCTGAATTGGAAGAGGTCTCTTCACGGGTGGTGGATCCTCGCCGGTGATTTTAATGAAGTTCGTTGTCCGGAGGAAAGAAAATACTCCACTTTTTACCGAAAAAATGCCGTGGAGTTCAATCATTTTATTGAGGAGGCGGATCTTCATGAGTTTCGAATGGGAGGAGTTCGTTACACCTACATAGAGAGAATGGGTAAGAGTTTTAGTAAGATTGACAGATTTTTGGTGTGTGATCAGGTTCTCGCTAGATGGCCGGAGGCTTCCGTGACGACGTTACCAAGAAGATGCAGCGATCATAACCCCATTCTGCTGAAATTAGCCAATGATGATTTTGGCCCATGCCCCTTTAAGTTTTATTCTTCCTGGCTTAAGCATCCGGAGATCGAAGAGGTGGTTCAGAAGAGTGTCGCTTAATTTGTGAAAGAGGACGGGATGAAGGCTGATCGCAGGCTTTTGATAAAGTTTAAAAAACTTAAGGTGGATATTAAATCTTGGAGAGCTATGGTAAATATGCAGGTTAATGAGGCCAAAGTTAAAGCATCATCGGAGTGTTTTAAATTTGAAAACCTGGCTGCTATTTTCCCTCTTAATGATGAGGAAATGAAACAGTGGGGTGAGGCCAAAACGCTGCTGAACAAGATAGAAGAGGATCGCGTCGAGAATCTAAAACAAAAGGGTAGGATCAAATGGGCGGTGGATGGGGACGCTAACACTAGCTATTTTCACGGTTGGATTAATAAGAATATTGCGGCTAGTCGGATCAACGGGATTGTGGTGGATAATAGATGGATTTCGGATCCAATTGCGGTTAAAAAAGAAGTGTTCAAATATTTCAGCCGCAAATTTAAAAATGAGATACAGTGGAGGCCTCCAATAACATGTAATGGGATTAAGAAGTTGTCTGATTCCGAGAAAGAAGGCCTAATAACAAAATTCTCTATCTTAGAAATAAAAAAGGCGGTTTGGGATTGCGGGAGTGATAAAGCCCCGGGTCCGGACGGTTTCTCGTTTGCATTTGTAAAACAGTTTTGGAATCTTTTCGAGGCCGATTTTTTCGATGTTTTCGAAGAATTCTATGTTGATGGGAATATTAGTAGCGGGTGTGGTGCGGCCTTTATCCATCTTATTGCAAAAAATAAAGATCCTAAGAGTCTTGCGGATTTTCGGCCCATAAGCCTCGTGGGTCTCATCCCCAAAGTCATCTCTAAGGCGATAGCCAACCGGTTGAAAGGTCCCATTGGGAGTATCATCTCGGACCCTCAAATGGCGTTTCTTGCCGGGAGGAACATTCTTGATGGGGTTTTGATTGCTAATGAAGTGGTTTCGTGGGTTAAAAAGAGAAATCTTCCTTCGCTTATTTTTAAGATCGATTTTGAGAAGGCTTTGACATGACTGCAATTCTTGATCAAATGGAGTTTCCCTTGAGATGGCGGTCTTGGGTTCAGGGGTGTCTTAGTGTGGCTAGAACGTCGGTCCTTGTGAATGGTTCTCCGACTTGGGAGTTTCAATGTGAAAGAGGTGTTAGGCAAGGTGATCCCCTATCACCGTTTCTCTTCCTTATTGTGATGGAGGCCTTCCATTGGATGATTGAGAAAGCTTGTGAGGTCGGGTTTTTTCATGGGATTCAAATACCCAATAATGGTCCTTGCATTAGCCACCTCTTGTTTGCGGATGATGCGTTGGTGATGGGAAGTTGGAGTGATGAAAGCCTAGCTAACCTTCTTAGGTTGCTTCGGATATTCGGGCTTGTGTCCGGCTTGAATATTAATATCAAGAAATGCGCCATTTTTGGGTTGAATGTCGACCCCAATATTGTTGAAAGAAAGGCGGGAATGTTTTGTTGCGATAAAGGAAATTTTCCCTTTAAGTATCTTGGTCTTATGGTTGGGGCTAATATGAACCGGGTGACGAGTTGGGACGATGCAATAAAAGCAATTGAATCAAGACTCTCAAGGTGGAAGGCAAAACATCTTTCTATTGGTGGGCGCCTTGTTCTTGCTAAGGCGGTGCTTGAAAGCCTCCCCCTTTATTATATGTCTTTATACAAAGCTCCGGTCAAAGTCATCCAAAAGATGGAAGGTATTAGATATCGGTTTCTTTGGGGTGGTGATGACGAGAATAAAAGATGCATTTATTGGGTTTGTCGGGATGAGGTTGCTAAACCGGTGGAGGAAGGTGGGCTCGGTTTAATTCCCTTTGAGGTGGCCAACAAGTGTTTAATGGCTAAGTGGGTGTGGAGGTTTTTTAGTGAGCCCAACAACTTATGGAAAAAAGTCATTATGGGAATTCATTGGAGGCCAAATGTCAACAATGGCCCACTGCCGTTGAGAAGGGAGCTTGGTGGAATCTGGGCAAAAATTTGTAAGGTGTGTGATGGGTTATTGGAGGAGGGAGTTGATTTATGTGGTTTAATAAGGGTCAACAACAGTGGAGTTTCTTGGGGGGGGGGGGGAGCGATGATGGTTTTTTCTCGGTGGCTAGTGTTCGTGCTTTACTAAAGTGGTTCCCCCGTTCCAACGCAATCATTATGCCTTGGAATAAATTAGTCCCGAACAAGGTTAACATTTTATTTTGGAGGATTCTGAGAGATCGGATCGCCACGAGAGAGGCCCTAGCGAGAAGGAAGGTGAACATTATTGACCCTTTATGTCCCTTGTGCAACGAGGAGCTTGAGTCGGTGATGCATCTAATGCACGGATGCAAGATGGCGTCCGGATTATGGGAGTTAGTCTCGGGTTGGTGTAAAGTCCATCCGATTTACGCCTTCGACTTCCAAGACTTTCTCTTGCTTATTGAGAACTCCCGCTTTGACCGAAAAGCCAAGATGATCTTTTTTTGCGGTCATCCTCACGACGTGTTGGGTTATTTGGACGGCTAGGAACAAGAGCATCTTCGAAGGGGCCAAGACTTGTATCTCGGTTTTATTTAACGATATTAAATGTTTGAGCTATCTTTGGGTCAAACATAGAGGTAGGTGGGATTCTCTTTCATGGGAAGATTGGGATATGTTTAAAATGTAAGTCCCCTTCTCTTTTGGTTGTGTTGTTTGTTTCCCCCTCCTAGCGTCTTGCTTGGTTAGTGGGCGTTGTTATTGAAAGTGCCGTTCAAAAAAAAAGTTGAATTTTAAAAATATATAATTTGAGAATGTGCTTTGTATCCCGGCCGAAAGATGTTTTTATAAAATACATTTTAGTAAAAGAACTCTAAATAAACATTAAACATCAAAAGTTATATTTAGTTTACTTTGGGTTATTATCTATAAAAGTTATTTTAGGTTTAATGATCGTATTTTTTTTTTTGAACGGTAAATTTGGATCACTGACGGAGGCATTACCCACCCACCCGATCATCTCCAATCCCCATCAGGAAGAAACTCACCATAGGTGAGAAAACCCTTGGCCCAACTTGTAACCCCTATTTATTTATTTTTTGTTACAAATGGAACTTGAACCCAAGACCTCCTCTTTATAATGTCTTGGGTACCTCCCCCTAGCCAATTGAGCTAGGAATCATTGGTGGTTTAATGATCGTATTGATAAATGCTAAATGCTAAGAGATGTTTTTACGCAAAGTTAAAATTTATGTAGTCTGAATTGTGTAATCAGATTGGTGTGGTAAGCAATTAGATTTGGATTGGTCTCTTTTTTTTCCGTCTCGCTTTCTACTTTGTTTAACTTTGTTTTCTTGTTTGCTTGTTCCTTTTCTAGCGTCTCGCTAATTTTCAATAATATTTTGTCGTTAAAAAAAAGATAAATATTTGCGAGAGAATTGTATTAGCTATAATCAAAATAATGCTCAGAAAATAAGTCTACATAATGCAATAGATCGTTTTTAACATATGAAAACATGTAGAGACTAGTTGTACGGATTATTTAATTAATAGTTGCCTATTGACGTATTATAATCGTTTATTTCCAACCCAAACAGACCCGAATCTAGTGATAGACAATAGAAGGTTCGAATATCAAAAATTTCCGACCCCCATAAAAAAGTTTCCTGGGTTCGCCACTGGGTGTGCATCGTATCTAACTGACTGTTTATTCCAACATTTGTATGCTTTGTTATGCTTTAAAACTTGGTGATGTGCTTGTATTAATCGAATTCAACCGCTGTTAGCTTATTCGACTGTGATTAGTTTAGCGATTTATAACTTATTATCTGGAACGACATTCCGGGTTGCGTAATTGGTGAATCCTCAATAACAGGTGCGAGAATCATCTCCGGCGATGAATAGTGCTTCGATTACGGTGTTTTCCGGTGGAATCGGCGTTGATGTTGTCCGTTCGAATCTAGATTGTCGCCTGAAACCTCCGATTCTGATGATCTTTAGCGGGCTAGGGCTTTTTTTCGTTCTTTTCTTCTCACGCTGATATGTGCGACTTTGTGATGTGTGTGTGTGTTTTGATAAATTTCCAAAATTCCAACTTAGCCCTCTGTGTGTTTTTAGACATCAGAATAGTGTAATTGCAAATTAGGTCCCTCCCCATATAAAATATACTTGTTTTCACGTTTTCGCAATAAAACTTGTTTTCGCATGATCCTTACTCTCTCTCTCTCTCTCTCTCTCTCATATATATATATATATATATATATATATATATATATATATATATATATATATAGGGTGAGGTTCAAATAAGAACTTTTTGTTTTGAGAACTTTTGAGAACTAAATCTCAACCACACATTTCAGGGGGGATCACTACAATTCATGGGAGGGGGGATACATGTAAATAAACCTGTGGCTCAAATTAGTTCTTTTTAGTTCTCAAACCCAATTGGTTCTCAAATGATCCTCTCCCTATATATATATATATATTATATATATATATAGAGGAAGGATAAAATGAAAACCTCTTTGAGTTTAGAAAACCGTGAAAACCAAGCTAAAAAAATTCGTTTTTTGTTCTGATTTTTTTTTATGGTGACTCTCTAAGTTTTAAAACCCCCTTTATGTAAAAAAGTAAAAAAAACGCCTAGTAAATTTTTTTTAAAAAATATTTTATAACTGATGTTACATAAACGAATTTTTTAGCTTGGTTTTCACGGTTTTCCAAACTCGGAGAGGTTTTCATTATATCCCTCCCCTATATATATATACATATATATATATATATATATATACTTTTTGTTTTGAGAACTTTTTAGAACTAAATCTCCACTACTAATTTCAGTTGGGGACCACTACAATTCATGAGAGGTGGGTATATGTAAATACAACTAGTGGCTTAAAATGATTCTCAAAAGTTCTCTCAACCAATTAGTTCTCAAATGATCTTCTCCCTATATATATATAATTAGGTTTAAATGAGAACTCTTTATTTTGAAAACTTTTGAGAACTAAATCTCAACCACTAATTTCAGATGAGGACCACTATAATTCATGAGAGGTTTTTCCAAATATTTAAATTATTGGCTTGAAAAAGCTTTTGATGTGGAATTCACCACCCTCACGAATAAGGGTGACTATATTCTCTAGTTTGATTAGCCTCCAAGGTCAATTACTCTTACTCCTACTCAGCAGTGACAAGTAAACATATATATTCATATATGGACCAACATATATATTTTCATACACATTTATTTTTATATACATCTTAACTCAGTATCTCTGATTTCAATTGGATAGTATTAAGATTCACAAAGTCATTACCTACTGTCATTCAAATCTTTAAATTCATCTTGTGGAAGTCAACATCGAACATCTGTAATTACAATTATCTACACTTGGATATAGTACATTTAAAATTAAAATTCCCATTTCTCAATCAAATCTTTAACTTCGTTTATTTAGTGCAAATCAAAGTTAAACACTAATACACTATTACCACTTTCAAAGTTGTTTTACTCATAGATTTATATTATTATTGTACTAATATTGTTTTTGTCATACAAATAATATTGTATGTATTTTTAAAAAAATAACATAAAGTGCTCACTGGTCGATCTAAACTGGTTTCAATTTTTGATCCATACAAAAAGACACATTGAAACCAAATCCACCCAAGGAGACTTTAATCTATTTGACCCATTTTCTTTTTTTTTTTTTTCAAATTAAACCAATGAGACAGTACGCAGTACATGTGATATGAGTTATGTGTACAGAAATATATATATCAAGCAATAAAAATGGTACCTTCCAGGCAGGGCCGGTTCTGAGAATTTATGGGCCCTGTTCGAGCTTAAAAAAATGACCTCATTTAAAAATAAAATTGTAAATAGAAAAGGTTCTTAAATAAGACAAAAATAAGTTATAACAATAGACATAAGAAAATATGATTTTAAAATGACATTTTAAGTAGTTACCGACAAATCTTGCATATCTCTTAACATTTTTATAGCAAATTGATTGATCAAGTCTTAACAGTTTATAATATATATAGAGAAAAAATTAAAAATATGGGTCCCCTAAAATGATGGGCCATATTTCGTCGCACTTTTCGCACATGCTTAGAGCCCTCACTGCTGCCATGGCACAACCTTCTCTTTCTTAAGGCTTTCAAAATCAATATATCAATGTTGTGCTCATCAACTATATAATCTATCGTCTTCAACGACATTTCTTCATGATTCTTGTAAAACTATCAATCAAGTTATTACTGAAAGCAATAAAACAATTCATTAGGACTAAGCTTAAAAGTGTCTAGCATATTAAACCCGCTTTCCCCACCTTATTAATGAAAGAAATGTAGTATCGCTTGACAACAAACCAATTGAATTGGCAAATTATTGGTAGCATCGTGGAAACGATAAAGAAGACAAAGATAGCAATTGAATTAGCATTTGCTCTTGCTTAGACTTCTTAAAATCATCAATACTGTAATAATTGATTTCGAATAAAAAATTAAGAAGATGCACCATTATAATTAATCTAAGAATTACCATTTGGAGCTGTGAATAACCCGAGGAAGAAACTCTCTGTTAAACAAATGGCTGAATGGCCCATGACTAACATCATGGAGTAAACCTATGAAATTAGGTAAATTAAATGATAGTTATAATAAATTAAGAATTAATAACATAGCAACACAATGACAAATAGACCATATTCCATATAAATCTAAGTACCAACCAATTTTACTTTGTGGTCTGTATATTTGTATGATCAAGGTCAAGTTCTAAGCCTTACAAACACAATCAGGGCATGTCGTTGAAGTATGGACTAATAGAGTTAAGCAAAACAATTAAGACATAGCAACACAATGATAATAGATCATGTCTTACTTGGAGTGGCTTGAGTTTTTCAGTTGCATTTCTAGCAAGCCAGTAAACACCAACAGGATGCTCAAACCGAAAAGTACTGCTCCAAGATATACCATGTGTGACAAACTTGCAAAACAGTCGATCTTCAACGCCCTCAATCTTGAAATCGCAAACATTTATCTAAAATCTCACAAAAAAACTAACAACATGCAAAAATAAAATAGAGAGATGAAACTGAATCATACCTTTAAACATCCTTTAAAGAAATTACTGATCACCACAGATGATAAGAAAAGCAAGAAAAAGTAGGACGAGCATACTTTTGAAAGACGAAAATTATAGAAAAAACCTAAATCAATCAAGAATTACTATCTAATCGTCATGGTAATTCCTTGTGTTACCATTTTCGTCCCAGACTTCACAGCCATTACCTCATTATATACAATCGCCAAATCGTTAAAAAAAGGTTAACGAACCAAATCATACAGCAAGAGATATCGGAGCCCTATTATACCTTAACCGCTCTAGTGAGGTGACCTTCATCGTCGTCTTTGTTACATTTAATCTTGAAGATTCAACGATGAAATTAGGGTTACAAAGTGGCGATGAAGAATACAGCGACGACTATAAAGATCAATACCCTTTAGATGGAGATAGAGGAAAGGATCAGATTGGATTTGGAATGTGTGAGATTTACGGTTTGACACCACCACTCGCATCTTTCTAGGAAAATTTTGTAATCGGAATCAAATGGGTAAGAAATCAAGAAACTGAAAATGAAAAATCGGTGTTGTTTACATGGGTGAAGAAAGTGGAAGAGGATGAGGAGATTTGAGATGAATCCACCATTGATGAAGATGATGATGATGATGAAGAAATTAGGGTATTGAAGCCCACCAGTATTCGGTTCTTATTGACATTCTTAATTCGGTGACGGTTAGCAATGCTAGGGACGGATGGTCTTGGAAACTAGATGGTAATGATACGTTTGAAGTCAAACATATTCGCAAATATATTGAAAGAAGTTCTCTCCCCGGTAATTCTTTAAAGACCCGTTGGAATAAAATCATTCCAAAAAAGGCTAACATTTTTCTTTGGAGATTGCTTCGAGATAGGCTCCCGACTAGATGTAAGTTGATTGAAAAGGGTGTTATTTTGTCGGATTTTAGTTGTGTTTTTTGCGGGGACCGTTTGGAATCAAGTGACCATGTTTTTTAGCTTTGTTCGGTGGCTAAAGCGTTGTGGAACAAGCTGCGATCTTGGCTTCAGCTCGACAGTGGGTTTAATGGGAATCCGAGGGAGACTTTGGATAAACTTGATGGTTCGGTTTTGCCTAAGAAGAAAAAGGAGGTTTTAGATGGAATCTTTTGTTGTGCTTGGTGGTCAATTTGGAAGCTTCGCAACGAGGTTGTCAACAATAGAAACGATTTAGACAATTTTGATATTTTCGATTCGGTTATTAGATTTTCTTATTATTGGATGTCGGCTAGAAATAAGTGTTTTAGTATGTCGTCTAGCAATTGGCTAGACAATCCTTTATTGTATTTGTAACTTTTTTGCTTGTTCGGTTAGGTTTTTCTAACCGGCTCGCGTTTGTTTATTCAAGTTTCTTTGCTGTTCAAAAAAAAAAAAAAAAAAAGATGATGATGAAAGGACCATCGTTTTGAGGAGAGTTGCTCACCTGCTCTGTTGATCTGTATAAAAGGCAAAAAGGAATGGATGTGTACATATGGCTCAAAAACTTGCAACTTCATTTATGCTATGACAACTTGTATCTTAGTTTTTAGAAATTATACTATTGGGTTGTGTTTTTGTATATATAGGTTAATTTTGACATTACAAGCTGAGTTATATCGTTTTCTTTCAGACCGATTTCATCATGTCGTGTATGTTCTTTCAGACCGGTTTCACAAATTCTTGACCACGTAAGTTTTTAAAGAAATACTAATTGACATGCACTTTGTGTTTCAAAAATATTGAAGCTCATTAGGCATGTATGCAAGATCAATGGCACCTTTTACATATATTGATCTTCCACAAACATTGTTTAAAACTCTAAAGAAACTCTACATGTAGTCAAAGCATAGGGAAAGAAACAAAAAATAACATACAAAGCTCATCTCATCAGGTGTAAAACAAACATCCACCAATATACAACAACTCTTCACTCAAAATAAATATGGATCAGGATTTTATGTTTCATGAACTTTGATCTTTGCCTAGCTAGGTTGGTGTCATCCGCTCATTAACTTCATACTAATTGGTGTACACGTAATTTCATATCAGAATCGTCACGTGCAACGCACACTTCTAGCCCAAGTGCCCAACTAGTTAAATGCAATTACAAATTTACCTAGTTGCCCTTTATCTTTAATTTAATGATATTATACGTGGTGTAATCTTATTGCTTCCTATACTTTCTGCATAAAAATCTTTTTTTTATTTAAAACTAACTCTATAAAATGTGTTATATAAATATAAATATAGGTTGCGTAGTTATAAATTATTATATTATTGTACGTATTATTACTCGGGCATAACTAGAAACATATAGGTTATAACCGAGGAAATATTAACTTGGTTAATAAGATGTTAAGTTAACGTCTTCTATTTATTTTATAAGTTGTTTCTGCTGAGGGCACGCCTTATTAAAAAAACTTGTTTTACTTTATTTTCTTATGATTTTAATTACTCGGTCTTAAACACGGTTTACACAAGATAACTTTTAAAAATCACCCAATTTATATAAGCAAATACCAATCCATAATAATTTCACAATTAAAAAAAATGGCGTTTCTCAGCATCAAAGCAACGTTCCTTCTGCTAATAGTCGCTCTTGTTTTTTCTTCCTACAGGTAAAATACGTTTCTTCTTTCTGCAATTTTGTAAATAACGTATTCTATGTCTTTTTTTTTTTAACGTTCAACAAAATACGATTTACACCAGTTGAGTCTATTCCTACGGAAAACCATCTTCGCAAGCAGTCGGATGAAAAAACTGGTCAGACAAAGGAATCGAACTCACACGACCTTTTAGTCCCGAGTCCTCCCCTCATCACAGATACCACTTGACCAAATGACCAATGGTTAGCGTTTCTGTTTCATGATTAGGCCATGCGAAGTGAGCTCGTTGAATATTTTAAGAAAAGTTTCCTTGATTGGAAACACGGTCTCACCTTCGATTTCACCGAATTCCAAATCACTGATTTGGTCATGAAAATTTTAAGTTCATATACGTATCTTGTTCAGGATTATGTGTACATATATACGAGCAAGGCAAAATTAGAGAAACCACACCCCAATTTAGAGAAAACAAATGAAACGTAGGAAAATCTGATGTGACGCTAAGGATGTATGTAATGTTCCGTGGATGAGGGGCTGTGAACCTCGTAGGAGCCTGTTTACAACATGAAACGCTGGGTCCTGAGTAGTGGCGAAGCTTGACAAAAAAAAAAACCAGAGACGATAAATCATAGACGATAATCTAATAGACCTATATGATTCGGAGATTTGATATTCAAAATATATTGTCATAATTGTTAATAGACATTTCATTCAATATATAATACAATTGATACAATTTACATTAATGTGATTGATTCTAATTGATTAGTATAACTATGGAATGTCTATTAACAATATGACAATATATTTTGAATATTAAATCTCTAAATCATATAGGTCTATTATAATCTAAGGGAGCTCTTCACTAAGATGCGCCCCTGACCCTAAGGCTATCTGTAGTGGGTGTTATGCCTACCAAAAAAGCTAATATAACGTCCCTATAACCTTTAAGGGAGGAGAGTTATAACTACACATAGCTTAAGGAAGAAAGGGTGGATGGGCCAATGCGCATGGAATGTTAAGATTGTTTTATTTTTATTATTTTAATATTAGTCACCAATCAAAATACTAGGCATCATATTTTTCTTTTTCTTTGATTAAACATTACACTCATAGTCACTACACAAGGGATCTTTTAGGGCGGTGATTTTTATTTTTTGAAGCGGTTTTTGAACCGCCTTAGAAAATAGTGCTCTAAAAAATCACGTATTTTTTAGAGTGGTTTTCAAAACCGCCTTAATAAATGTTGAACCGCTCCAAAAAAACGTATACACATGCTCTATACAAACCGCTCCAAAAGAAATTTCAGGGGAAAAAATTTAATTAATTTGATTTATTAATAAACCTGTGCAATGGTTTTTGGTTTTAATATAATTCAGCCTTCATATTCTAGCCATCCCATTTAGTTCATATATAATTCCAGAAGTCATACAAGATTCCACCAAAGCTAATCGAGTAAAAAAGCTATCAATTTATAAAGTAAACAATGCAAACTACTTTTGACAAATGAAAGCAACAAATCTTGGATAGGAAAGAAAAATTACAACTTGTCCAATATCTATTAAACTACAATGTATCAAATACAAGCTCTATCAAAAACCTTCCTAAAAAATTCTGGCATTAAAATCGATAGTAAGTTATCGACATCCTCCTGCTTTACATAGCTCATGTCGTTCCAAATCTAAACACAAATAAAAATTATGGCATTAAAATTGATATTGACGTATATATATATATATTAGTTTAAAAGATAGACAAAGTATTTAAATCTATATCCAAAATACTTACACTCTCGGGAAAAGTATATTGATGTGTCATGACAAAGTCTATCATATTTTGTATCACCATATAACCGCATTCCCAGTTACTTATTTGTTGTCGACACTACATTGAATAAACAAGAGAATCAGTAAACAAATTAATAAATTAACTACTTAAAATACTAAGAGAATTAATTACTAAACGAACTAAAAAAACATACCTTAACCATTTGCCATTCAAAGTTACCTCCAAAAGATTTTTCAATTACATGTATAAGAGGGTAATCATAATGATTCTTCATACCCCTTATAGAATCCAAAATGTATCCCTCTTTATGAGTAGGTGAAATGATAAGTAACGACCAGTGGGCACTACAAAAAAGATAGTTATAAAATAAATAAGCAAGCCAAGTTCTCTTGAGTCGGTCTAAATTGATCAATGTATTACTGCAGGTTCCTACTGTACTTAGAAAGTTAATCAATGTATTACTGCAGGTTCCTATTGTACTTAGAAAATTAATCAATCTATTACTGCAGTTTCCTACTACAATTTCCATCAGCATCTAGAAATGTATCCCTCTTTGTGTTTGTAGAACTATATTGTACTTAGAAAAAATCACTCTCATCTAGAAAATTCAATTTAGGAATAACGGAAGTAACTACCTAAAGTGGCATATTAACATCTAGTAATCTTGTGGATGCTCATAAAAGTTTATAACAATTATAGATGTTTTTAGAATAAAATAAAGAAAATTAACATAGATAAGAAAAGGTAAATATATATTACCTGTTAAAACATGGTGCCAAAAAGTATGGTATCTCACTATGTTTTTCATATACGGAGAGTATGTGTTTTTGAACGTTTGCAAATCTCTTTCTACACTCCGTACCGGTGATATAAACCGTATTGAAGAAGGCGCATCGAGAAGCAATTTGTCTTCTGTTGGATAACTCGTATAAATACCTTACACCAAGAAACAATAAATATGATAAAAATTAATATAATGAATTATGTCTAACAATGATAATATACCAATCAACAACAAAAATAACAACTTACATCTCACACCAATGTACGATGCTGATATCGACCAAACCGTTGGCGAGTAATTGTAGCATTCCCTCATATTCAATATAGTCCATACAGACCTCGGGATACATCCCGAGAGGTGAAGAAATCTCCATGCTAATGTTATCACCAAAATGTTTTGTTAACCGCTCAGCCATATTTTGAATAACTTGGGGTCGCATAGACTCAATCTTTTTTAAGGCTTTTCTTATTTTTTCATGAGATTTTGTTTTTGGAACAGGAGCCCGTGAAACATGAGGTTGTGGAACGGAAACTTGTGGAATATCCATCTGGGTTAATTAACAAACAATTTTCAAAACATTAGTATATATTATATATATATAGATATTATGTATCATATATGTGTGGACTTCAAGTTCTTATTACCAAATTCGTTAAATTTTCAAGAAAATCAGCATCCATTTGAAGATGATCTCCCGTGTGCAGTTCATATTGACTTTGTTGTTCATGTTCATCTAATTCATCCAACTAAAATAACAAACAATTTGTTATGACATAAAACAAATAGAACTAAATTTATATAAACAGGTACCTGTGGACGATAACATAACTCAGTGTCAATTTGTTGCAAGGTATGGAATGGTCTTGACAAACTATGACTCGAAGCCTTGCTTGAAGTACTCCTTGATTTGGTAGGAAACTTTGGGCCCACAACCTATATATAAATTTAACAAAAATATTGGAGTAAATATTAGTATAAGAATAGGTGTTAACAAAGTTGTATGTTAAACTAATATACCTCTATTGCGTTTCGTGGCCATTGAACGAACTGATTACGTGTGTCACCAATACACTTAATCTCGTCTGTGCGTGTCATTGGATGGACAGGCAGTTTCTCGTAAGAAATTTCGATGGTGTCTACTTGGACTTTCACAAATCCATCATTCATTTGACACCCGTGTAATATCCTAACTGAAGTAGGATATACTAACCCTCTACCTATCTTTAGTTTATCACTAGGATCATGTGGAAATAGCAAATCACATCTACAAATACTCTGAAAAAACATATAACATTTATATTTAACAAATATGTGTATAAAGTATTCTTTATTTAAAAGCCATAAAATTATTACCTCGATAGAAGGATTGTCGATGCACGATCCACTAGAGGCATGAAAACCTTGACTCGCGTCCACCCCTGCATCAATTCTTGCTTGTTTGGTAAGCACATTTTCCTGATTTTGCTGCCTATTACGTTTAAACAATCCTCCTTGAACCTGTGTTACCCCTGTAAAAAAATAAAGAATAGAACACATTTATTTAAAACAACAAAATCATTTAGAAACAATATTAGCAACCACTAATGGCTGTTGATGAAGGAACAAAAGATAATGAAAATGTTAGGGTGCTAAATACAACAAGTATACCTATGACTGTGGATACAGTCCGTGATCGTCCTCCATGCTCAGGTCCCAAAACTCTAGTTATAGGATCTTCTCGCTCTTCATAATAGCTACCATCTTCTATCATTTTTCTCTCTTCAATGGCCTGTAAGAAATATAATGTGAAAACAATCAAGTATAATATATATAAATCTATATAATTAAATAAGTGTATATTTATTTACCAAATTATTGATTACTGCATGCAAATTTTGTTCAATTTCATACAGATTGGTTTGCAGGTTTTTTTTTGCTCTAGCCACAGTCCACTTTATAGAGCGTGTATCTTTTATACTTTCAAGATACGGGTAACTTGCTCTAAGTTGTTGCCATCTACTCTCTACTTTAGGATCCAAACCCGTAGATCCTGTGCGTCCACAGCGTGAGAAGTTCTTGTTTGCATCTGCACTCTTCTTCGCTTTCTCACTTTTAACCTTTGCATAAAACAACAAACAAGTGTTAATAACAGCAACCATAAAACAACGAACAATATAATAGTAATAATCAATATTAAATCGAATATACCAAAAAGGCCTCACTGGTCTTTGCGGCAACAAATTCAGCCCAATGTTCATCTTCAAGATAAGTATACTTACTAAAAGGTGTTTTACCAACTTTAACGAACTTGGTAACAAGATAACTTTTCCAATTGGTGCAAATCCTTTTTGCTCTTTTAAGCACTAGAGTTTTTGGTTTGTCATTTGGAATATTCCAAAACACCTAATTATTTAGCAAACAAAAAATTAAACATAACAATCAATACTTATTTCATATTTTATAATAATTGATAAATAAATAAACTAAAATACCTTGGTCTCTAACCAAAAATCATCCCATGTTTCCTGTTCAATTTTGTTTGTATCAATATGATATGGAAGATCCGATCTACATTTCACACCTATCCATGACATAAATTGCGAAGCCTTTACACCAACTGGTCGCATATTTTTATCAAATTCAATGTAATATTCATCCTCCCCGTGTTTTTCCGAGCAACATGCAACACCACGTTCGCCTCTTTTTCTCGACATAGCAATAGTTTACTAATAAATATAAAAAAGAAAACTAATTACTAACATATCATCCAGTACATGTGCAATATAAGATTCTAGGAACAAAATTCATAATTAAGGAAATTATCATCTATTAAGACAGAAATTCAGGTCACCGAACACCAAAAACAAGCACTGTAAAATCAGAATCACTATGAAACTTTAAACACATGTTGAGGGCAAAATAACATCACCCGTGCAAAATCCGAGCGGTTTTGGAAGCGGGCCTAGGGTTTTGTTCGTACAAGCTTGATTCCTACTCCACGAAGAATATGGCTCGAAATCAGAAGATGAACACTGGATTGAGTTCAATTTTGAGCGGCAGTATGTGCAAAAAAACGGAGGGGATGAGGTCGTGGTTAGCATAATTAATATTTGGGGCCTCGGGGGAAACCGCTTATGTGAAAAAAACGGAGGGAATGATACCGCCTAAATAAAAACGGAGGGAATGAAGCCGCCTAAATCAATTTTGAGATCGAGGTTCAACCTTTAATTTTCATTAAACTAGTTATTTTCTCTATTCAAATTCACACATACTTTTTTTTTATGTAAACATAATTATATAATTCGACATAAAACATCAATTACAAAGAAACGACGGGTAAACGAGCAATAAGTTGCGCCACATAAAAACCAACTAGTCTAAAACAAATAATGAAAATGTCTTCTTTTCAATACTGGCAATCCTGTAATAAATAAAATTGTATTAGTAAATTGGTATAATATAAAACTTAACGTGGAAATTAAAAAATTTAAAATACATATCAAACCTTGATCATTTAGTTTGACTTGATTTATCAAGATATATCCCTTCTTCATGGTCAGATCGTAGGTATGCAGTGTCATTAGTTTCATCGTTTATCGGTTGTATACCGACAGAAAATGGTGGTAGGTCGTCAAACTGGTTGTATTCTTCTTCGTCGGCGACGTCATCAACACCAATGATGCGACGTTTACCTTGTAGTACAATATGGTGTCTTGGTTTACTCGGGTCATTGACAAAGAACACTTGTGTGGCTTGCTTAGCAAGAATGAATGGTTCAGATGCATAGCCATCTTTCGTAAGGTCGACAAGTGTAAAACCATACTTGTCCACTTCAACACCTGTACGGTTATTCACCCACTTACATTTGAACACGGGTATAGTGAAAGATGTGTAATTCAATTCCCAAATTTCTTGGATGACACCGTAATAAGAGTTCTTTGCGATTCTTAACCTTATGTCATGATTCATCCTATCAAACTCGGTTGTTGAAGCTATCACTGTAACTCCACTATTTTGCACTGTACTTTTTTCATCTTGATCTACTGTATAAAATGTGTAACCATTAATATCGTACCCTTGGTAAGAATTTACTCTAAAATCTGGACCTCGTGCCAACCTTACCACAGTGTTATCAACATTTGACTGCCCAGATGTTGCTACCTTGGTTTTTAACCATTTAGAAAACTCTTGGGTATGCTTAACCTGAAGCCACATGTTGGTCCTACCCCGATTATTCAAACGTAATATTTCCATGTGTTCATTAACGTATGGAGCAAGAATGGTCATGTGTTGTAGAACAACAAAATGTGCAAGTTGTAGACTATCACGACTTGGGGTGATTGTTTTCATACCAACACCTCCGACCCCTTCAAGTCTACCTGAGTGACGAGATTGAGGAACACCAATACTTTTGACACCTTCCAAATAATCTGTACAAAATTCAATTATCTCCTCTGAAGCATACCCTTCAACAATACTACCCTCAGGTCGATTACGGTTTCTTACATAACCTTTTAAGAAACTCATAAATCGTTCAAAAGGGTACATGTAACGTAGAAAAACTGGACCACAAACCTTGATTTCGTCAACAATATGGATTACGAGGTGCACCATTACATCAAAAAAAGACGGTGGAAAGTACATCTCTAGCTCGCACAGGGTGACGATAATTTCAGCTTGCCATGTATCCAGTAACTCAGGATCAATAACTTTCGAGTGGATTGTGTTAAAAAACAAACAAAGTTTTGTGATTGTGTGACGTATTTTCTCTGGTAGCAATCCACGAACTGCAATCGGAATCATATGTGTCATCAAAACATGACAATCATGAGACTTCATACCAAGCAATTTACATTCTTTCACTGACACCAACCTTTTTATGTTCGCAGAATAGTTAGAAGGAACTTTGATATCGTGTAAACATTCACAAAACTTTGTTTTTTCGGCTTTTGACATAGTATAGCACGCAGGTGGCAAATAAATACGATTGGCTTTCTCAACTGGCGCAAGCTCTTTGCGTATTCCCATTTCTACCATGTCTTTACGGGTGTTAATCCCATCTTTAGTTTTCCCAGGAATGTTTAACAGTAAACCCAACAAGCTATCACATACATTTTTCTCGATGTGCATAACATCTAGGCAATGTCTAACCTGCAAATCCTTCCAGTAAGGTAAATCCCAAAAGATTGACATTTTTTTCCAAAGAACTCCTTTTTCAACACGACCCCTTTTTCCCAACACAGTATTTAGATCTCTAACTCGTGAAAATGCATCAAAAGTTTTCCTTATCGTATCATGCTCGGTATCCCCGTCAAACTCATCCTTTTTATCTCGATAATCGTGATCTTCTGGAAGGAATTTTCGATGTCCCATGTATACTATTTTTTTGCTATTTTTTAACCGTCGATGACTTGTCTGGTCTTCACAAACAGGACAAGCTTTCTTACCCTTTGTTTTGTATCCTGACAAATTACCGTATGCTGGAAAATCACTTATAGTGCAAAAAACCATGGCCCGTAATTTAAAATGTTCCTTCTTATAAGCATCATACACATCCACACCTGGGCCCCATAGAATTTTTAAGTCATCAATCAAAGGAGACAAATAAACATCAATGTCATTACCAGGTTGTTTCGGACCCTGAATCAATAGTGACATCATTATATATTTTCGTTTCATGCATAACCATGGTGGAAGATTGTAGATGCATAAAAGCACTGGCCACGTGCTATGACGACTGCTCATGTTTCCAAAAGGATTGATTCCGTCTGAACTAAGTCCAAACCGTATATTTCTAATCTCGTTACCAAATTCCATATATATATTATCAATGTTTCTCCACTGAGGTGAATCTGCCACATGTCTTAATTTTCCATCATTTATACGCTCATCTGAATGCCAACGCAATAATTTTGCATCTTTCTCGTTTGAAAATAATCGGTTCAGTCTCGGTAAAATAGGGAAATACCATAACAATTTAGCAGGTGGTCCGTTTTTCGTCACATCATCATCAAATTGATCTGTTTCACTTTTACGCTTATACCGCGACGCACCACATGTAACGCATGTATGTCTGTTTTTGAACTCATTTCTATACAACATGCAATCATTTGGACACGCATGTATTCTTTCGACTTCCAAGCCCATCGGACACATCATCTTTTTTGCTTCGTATAACGAAATTGGCAACTCATTGTCTTCCGGAAGCATTTCATGTAAAACGACTAACAAATCTGTAAAACTTTTATCACTCCATCCGTATTTTGCCTTTAAGTTAAATAATTTCAGCACGGCACTAAGTTTAGAAAAACTCCCACAACCGTTGTATAATGGTTTTTCTGCATCCTCAAAGAGGTGTTGTAATTTTTCTTGATCGTTATCACGACTACTGTGCTCTATGTTGTCAAGCATGTCATTTAAACGGTCATTAGCATCATGCAAATTGTCATCGACATAGTTTAACTTGTCATCATCGTCATTGTCTATACTCATCGACGACGTGCCACGATCAACAAGTGATTCTCCATGTTTTGACCAACAAGTATATCTTGGCATAAAGCCATTTTTGAACAAATGAAACTCTATGTCTTGAATGTTATCATATCTTTTGAAATTTTTACAAACCATACAAGGGCACCAAATCGATTTAGCTTTAACATTCAACCGATTAGATTCGGCAGCTTCAAGAAAACTTTGAATGCCCTTCGTATATATTTTATTAGTACGGTCGATTTGGTACATCCAGTCTTTACGGTCCATCTGAAAAATAAAACAAAGAAACAAATGATATAACATGTGCATATATATATATATATATATATATATATATATATATATATATATATAATGTAAATCGATGATCTAATTAAAACGATGGAGCCTAGCTCAACTTTTGAATATTCTATCTTATATGATATATTTTTAAATAGAACCTTCATTTAAAATTAAAGAAACAAATGATATATATATATATATATATATATTATGTAAAGGATTTTATTAAATAAATATGCACACAGATGTATCAATATAACATATGTGTGTATATATATACATATTAAATTAATTTTATATATAAAATGTAAAAACTACCAACCTTAAACATAATTGTACGTGGTTATTGCTGAATATGAAGAATCAAACGGTTGAAGACGACACGGAATATGACACAACCACTAACTACAGTTAAATAATGCATTAATATTTGTATATAATATTAATATGGAAAAAATGAGTATGATCGATGCTGTCAGAGTCTTATAGATCTAAGTTTAAATGCGAAACTATGTAAAACTATTTAATATTAATACAAAAACATTTAATAATGTCAAATTGTATTTATATATACACGATTTGATACACTAAATCATATTCCTCTCAACTACTTTTCTACTTTATTCTATATTGCCAATTACCAATTACCAATTTTCATTATCATACCAATTTATTTTGAACCCAAGCAAGCATCACAATTTTCCAGGGAAAAAACTATAAATGGAATTGTAGAATACAACACTCGCATTTTATAATCAATACCACTAAGTCATATTATTCTTCTGTAAATAAAATGTTAATATTGGTGCGTATATATAACTAATATAGTAGAAAAATTAAAAAAAAAAAAAAAACTAACCTCGAGTTGGAGATGAAGAATTTCAGATATAGAATAAAATTTGTGTAGAGGTTTAACAAAAGATGATGAAGAAGAAAGAATGGATCCAAAAAATTGAATGAATGTTAACTTCAATGTTTAAAATATATAAATAATACTAGTTTTTGATACCCGTGCGACGCACGGGCGGTTTTAAAAAACGAATACAAAATTTAACATGTTATAACAAATGTAATTCGATAATTAGAATTAAAGAAAAAAATTAACATTCGATAATATAAAAAGTTATAAATTTAAAAAAAAAAGTATTCATATCCTCATTTATTATGAATCAATTTCATTTAATTTCAGTTTTTAAATTAGGATATGAGATATGCATTTATTGTCAATTACTTTGTTAAAAAATTAGTTAATGACTTTGTCAATTATTCAAACCAATTAGAAAAATATAAATAAGGCAAACCATTTGAGCGGGAAAATGAAAAAAAAGGATTGTTGTGGTGATGCCATGTGGCATTCAATCTTTTCATATATATATTACTAGCTTTTGATACCCGTGCAATGCACGGGCGGATTTTTAAAAAAAATTAATACTTATAATAACATATTATAATAAATGTAATTCGATGATTGGAATTAAAGAAAAAAAATCAACATTGGAGAATGTAAAAAAGTTATAAATTTGAAAATACAAACGTAGAAACAACATTTGATGTTTTGTTTTCACTTTTCCGTCTTCGTAGTATTTGATACCCGTGTATTACGCCGGCCGGATGCCTTTTAAAAAATATTTTTAAACAGACACAATTCGACTTTATTCTATTATAAATTAAGGACATGAAAGTTTAATAAATATTTTTCTGTTCAAAATGTTGGATGGTTCTACCTACTACCTAGTGAAATACCACTTAAACCTGCTTAAACTAACCGTACGTAGACACAAAGGTATGACTTATGCCTGGTGCAATTTTTGGTGACTGCTATAATTTCAACCAAAAGTATCATGAAAGCCTAAACATTTTAAATGATTTTTTTTACAAAAGGTTTGATCAAAGCTTTTTGACTGCCCATTGCCACAAAAGTGTACACTGCGTTTGAAATAGTTACATACAAAACCCAAAAATTGCTACTCTCATCCCTACAACTTTAGCCATTGCACATTAATGTCCAAAATCTTCACAGAAAGAGGACTTTAGGTATATATTTACAAACAAAACCTAAACCTGGTACTACAATCCATATAATTTCATCCGTTGCACATTAATGTCCAAAATTTTTGAAAAAAGAAGCCTTCAAGTAATTTTTTTTTCTTTTATGTTCTTTTTTTTTTGAAAAAAAAGAGGCCTTAAGTAAAGTTGCATATAAAACCGAAAATTGCCACTCTAGTCCCTAAAACCTTATTCATTGCACATTGATGTCCCAAATCTGATCCCTACAACTTCATTTCAATGCACATTAGTATCCAAGATCTTTGAAGAAAGAGGGGCTTTGGGTATAGTTACATACAAAGCCCCATCTCTAACCTCTGCTTTAATCTTCTCAAACTGTATATTTCCAGGCAATGCAATCCTAAAACTATACTTCCCATATCTCTCAGGACTCCATTTCCTATCATCAATGGCTTCCCCATCACTTTCACTATTCTTGTCTTTCTTCAATTTCTCTGCTTTCAAAACCATCACCTTCTTCCTCCCACACTTTCACATCTTCTTTGGTTATTCCAGGCATGTCAAACCTCATTTTATAATCGTCCACACCTTCTTTGATCTCCCATGGTGTTTTTCCCTTGCTGTAACTACTTGTACTCTCACGCGGAGAACGCCCGACACCGCCGTATGATGGTGGTTCCTCCATTTGTCTTTCCATTGTGTCTATCATTTGGTGTACTGTTCTTGGTGTTGGGAATCTGTCCCATAATCCTGCACTCAAAAATATTGAATCTTGATTACTATTTTGGTCTCATTCAAGAATTATACAATAAGGGCAGTGGGTTCAAAAAGGAAGAAAAAAGGGTTGCAAGAACATAAAATCATCAATATAGGTTCACTCACATTGAGAATATATAGTTGAAATAGATTTAAAACTTACTTTTTTTTAACAGAAATAGATTTAAAACTTACTTGCAGGATATGGTCAACACTTCCCACTTGTGCAATTTTAGGATCAAGATATTCATCATCACTAACCTAACAAAATGAGATAACAACACCTGCATAAACACCAAGAGAGAAGGAAACAAATTTAAAAATGGTTGAGAGCTCTAAATTACACATACTACCATTTTCCCTCAGAAAACTATTTATTGAAGTAGGAAGTCATGCAACCACAGATTAAGCAAAACACTTAATCCTTTTACATGGTCTAAGACTAATAAAAGTAATCATAATCAAATCTTTAAAAACTTCTATATAATTGATCTGTATATGCCTCTAATAAACTTCTAAAATAACTAAACATGTATTCAATAAGTGCATAAAATGACCCATTTCTCTTCCTCCTTTTAATATTATTTTTTATTGCCTCGACCACATGCCATTTTCTTCATGGAGTATCTCTTAAGAACCATCACTTTTCTTTATTTCCTGAGTGGACTTGAATGGTGTGTCATAATAATTAGTAAAACATAATGAAACCCAAATAAACATATTTGATTTACCAATATGGATTTACCTGATTTTTACATGGCCTGTATAATGGTCAGTTCATAAGGTGTTTGCATTGCATATGTTGCATATAAAAGGAATTGTTATTTGAATAGGACT
Organism: Deinandra increscens subsp. villosa; assembly: GCA_039602395.1. Classification (NCBI taxonomy): domain Eukaryota; kingdom Viridiplantae; phylum Streptophyta; class Magnoliopsida; order Asterales; family Asteraceae; genus Deinandra; species Deinandra increscens. The sequence continues at coordinate 50,990,609 of JBCNJP010000024.1, read as the reverse complement.
ACCATCTCAAGCTTCTTTTTCTTGCTTAGATACATCTTTCTTCACTGTTAATGTTCAAGCCACATTATCAAGCTTCTTTTTCTTGTAGCCACTTGTATCATAGCCCCTAAGTAGAACAAAAACAAAATCCTTAGCATAAAGGGTGAAAATTACCACACTAAATCGGAAAAAAAAAATATAGAAATCCTCACTTGGACAACAGTGCTCAGTCATTGTGAGTTATAATCATTTTCATTCTATTACACAATTGAAAATTTCATGAAACAAAACAAATCACTCAAAAATTAACCTAAAATCAGGAAGAACAAATAATAGTGTAATTTCCACTACTACCCCAGAAAGGCTGTTGAGGAACAATCATCATTTGCCAAATCATTCATAATCATCAAACGGAGATTACGGTGACAAAATTGCAAGAATTTGATCTATCAAAAAACATAGAAACCGGCAAACAAAAGAAAAACAGACAGGAGGTCAGATTAAAGAGTTTAAGCCAAAGAAATCGATACATACCTGATCGGATTGATCGTTTGTATCAGGTTTACGATTGCAAAGACAATGAAGGCGGTGGAGATGATGCTAGGATTGAATTCCTCTCCTCGTTGAGAGAGTTGAAGCCGATTTGGGGATTGAATGATGCAGAGATCGAGAATTAGGGGTTTTTTTATAAGACGGTGTCGCCGTCTGATGGAGAGAGTAAATGGCGGAGAGGGGTGAGATAATGACGGCGAATGAAAAGTGGTATGGAATTAGGGTTTTATGAGAGAGGCGGATCAAAAGTAATCGGCGGGTTGATTATAAGATCCGCGTGTTAATTCTGGGTAGGGGTTTTAGGCGGGAAAATGATGCTGAGGATGGATGTGGTGATGCCACCTCAGCATCCATCTTTTCTTTTATATAGTATATAGATAGAAGATATAGATAGATGTTATGAGTAATCCATACCCATAAAGGCCACGTTTTATTGTGCTAATCTATATCTCAAATTTTAAATTTTAAATGCTTTTAAATATTTTATTATCTCATAAACCAACCGTAAAGATTTGTATGTATATTTTTAAATCCTTTAATTTATTGGTTTTTATCTAACTAATCTACTAAATTTGAAATTAATTATTGTTTTTAAATGCTGTTTACTCCATTTACTAATTATGCCTGAAAACAAATATTCGATACTTATAAACTTTAATTAAATTAATTAAATGTTTGAGGAGGTTTTGTTAGAACTGCTCCAAAAGATCAAAATTATTTTTTGAGGCGGTTTTGTTAGAACCGCTGTAAAAGATCATAATTTCAACCGCTCCAAAAAAGCATTTGTGTACTAGTGATGTGCCAAATTGACTTTTTCTTTGATCAACAGTCATTGCGAAGTGTGTGCCAAATTGACTTTTTGATTCAATATGTGCAAATAAATATACAATCCTAAAAGCTAAAAGCTAGCAACTTAATTACAACAAATTTGGGAAACTAAATCAAATACAACACTTATAAGATACTACTGAGTCATGTATAATAATTGGAAAATACTTAATTTAATGGGGAAATCCGAACCACTAGAACAAGTCCTAGTGGTAACTGGTAATGAGGGAAAAACTCATGATTAGAAGTTCACGAGTTCGATCCATGTCTAAGTAACAACACCATATTTTTACTGCCACTCACTAACTATTACGAGGAACAAGAAACAACACCCTCCATCCTTCAAATGTAAAACCAGCCGGTAATTATTGCCCGCGGATTCCTTCGGCAGGGTTGTGGAAGCTAGTCTTTGGAGTGAGCTTTTTAAGGTATTTAGCCGCGAAGGCAAAAAATTCCACCCCACGCAACCAAAAGCGCTCCCCACAAACCCAGAAGTGCTCCCTACAAACCCGATAGGTGGAGACGAGGCTGCCGGGCTCGCTTTGAAGATGAGCGGAGAGAAACTGGCCGGGAAGTTTTTCGGACCAGGCGGGGTAAAGGGTTTCCGTTGGGGATGGAAAGCTAGTAAATATTATTTAAAAGTTGATGATAAGTGTCAAGACTATCAACAACAGTTAAAACCCTATTGCGTTCCGACATCTTATAATAACACGATGCCAGATTGTGTCGTGAAATGCATTGTCGTAACGGTAATGAACAGTACGGTTGACAACTCGCCAACTGTATGCTATGAAAGTTGCGATGATCCAGTAGAAGCCAAGTGCGATGAGAATCTCACCGATGCTGAATGTGCAAAGTTACTTAACGGGTGATGTGTTCCTACTTATCCTCCTCACTATATATGATCAATTAAAGATATTAATTACGTGTTGTTCATAATATGATGGTATTGACGATTGTCCTCTATATAAAAGTACAAGTTGATTAATTAGGTAGTATTTAGGAACAAAAATGCTATTAAAAAGATTTGATGGTACCCATTTGGTAATAAAAATGAAGTGTTAGAATGTGTAATTTCTTGAAAGTGCTATGATTATGTATATATCATTGAACTAATGCATTGGTTCTTGCATAACTACTCATCTTGACATGTTGCCCAATAGTAATACACCCGTTTTATCACATTAAAACTCTTTTTTATATGCTTCACATTCTTATATAGGAAGCAAAGACTTGTTAATAAATTTATTTATTTTTAAACATTAACCACGTATATACGCTAATTGATAACATTCCATTTAACTCGGCTTCATGCCTTCATCATATAAGCATTCACAACTCATTGCCTATAGATATGTAAGTTTAAACCGTAAAATTTGAGAGTTGTGAGTGATTCTGAATGGGAAATCTTAGAGACACCTCCTTTTTTTTTTTAAATACACCTGACCTAGAGGTCACTCGGAGGTCATTAGGTCACCTATATGTGGGTGTCCCTAAGAAAACATCACCTTAAGCCCAAAAGCTCACGTATAATTATATATGTTTACTTACCGTATGCATGTTTATATACATGTAAAATTGTAATGTATGCATATATGAATGTAAGTTAAGCTTATTTATATTGATATTATATGTACATATGTGTGTGCATGTAAGTTTGTTGGTATGTGTATGTAAATATGTACGTAGTACATACAGTATACCAACGGAGTTTTTTGTGAGGTTGTATCCACGTGACCATATGTATGTATATATAAACTTATATTAAGTCAATATCTATCATGTATGTATGAATATATATGTGTGGTTTGATAACGTATTAGTATGTGTTTGTATGTGTGTGTGTATGGAGGTAACGATGTAAACATATGTAGGAGGTGCGATAGTATAGGCCACACGGAGACCTTAGAGGCAGCCTGAAAGGTAAGATGTGAGCCTTTTAGCTGACCCCGAGACCTCGGCGTCACCTTTTATTTCTCATAATAGGTCACCTCTCAGGTAAAGAGGTGAGCTGAACCTCATAAAGGAGTACTATATCTCACCTCGAGATCCTTATGTCACCCTGAAGGTTTCTTTATATTTTATTTGTATTATTTATTTATATGTAATAAAAATAATAATAAAACAACAACAACAATAATAATAAGTATTATTATAATAAAAATAATTAGTATTACTATAATAGGTGACCCCAAGATCTCGGCTTCACCTATAATTTCTCATATATAATATGTGACCTCTCAGCTGAAGAGTTGAGTTGAACCTCATAACCTCAACTCCTTTATTTCATCTTGACTATAGCTCACCTCGAGACCTTTGTGTCACCTAGAATTTTTAGTAGCTCACATCTCAATAAAAATTGTAGTTGGTATCTCGAAGTTAGTTCGCGTACTTGGGCGGGTTTTTGAGGGTTTTCTTGACCACACCTGCCCTAGGGGTGATTCTTAGGGCATTATGTGAGCTTTTTATCTCTGGAGGTGACTCTTAGGTCATAGAGTCACCTATATAAGGGGTGTCAGCCAAATTTTAAAGGGGTGTCTCTAACAGACCCCTTCTGAATAGAGGTAGAGAAAAGTCCCTATATTTGAGGGAAAAGTTGTTGAATTCTTAAATTTGAGATTTGAAAAAAGATAAAAGAGTAATAATAAATGTATAAAAAGTATTATTTAAATGTGATTGCGTATTAAAGAGATATTAAAAAGAATATAGGATTAAGATAAAAAATGAGTTGTGAATGTTTACTGTTCTTAAAACACCATAACAACGTAAGTATTACACATATACATTACAATCTATGTATTACATATTTTTTTGTTAAAAAATCATGTTTTCTACATGTACATGTATATGTCTTAAATACTACATGTGTGCAGTACAAATTATGCGATATGCCATTGATTAGTTCAAACACATTATCAGTAATATTTCGTCCTTTTTTTTATCTTAGTGTACAGGTGTGCATCGTATCTAACTGACTGTTTATTCCAACATTTGTATGCTTTGTTATGCTTTAAAACTTGGTGATGTGCTTGTATTAATCGAATTCAACCGCTGTTAGCTTATTCGACTGTGATTAGTTTAGCGTTTTGTAACTTATTACTTGAAACGACATTCCGGGTTGCGTAATTGGTGAATCCTCAATAACAGATGCGAGAATCATCTCCGACGATGAATAGTGCTTCGATTACGGTGTTTTCCGGTGGAATCGGCGTTGATGTTGTCCGTTCGAATCTAGATTGTCGCCTGAAACCTCCGATTCTGATGATCTTTAGCGGGCTAGGGCTTTTTTACGTTCTTTTCTTCTCACGCTGATATGTGCGACTTTGTGATGTGTGTGTGTGTTTTGATAAATTTCCAAAATTCCAACTTAGCCCTTCTGTGTGTTTTTAGACATCAGAATAGTGTAATTGCAAATTAGGTCCCTCCCCATATAAAATATACTTGTTTTCACGTTTTTGCAATAAAACTTGTTTTCGCACGATCCTTACTCTCTCTCTCTCTATATATATATATATAAATTTTTTTTTTTAAAATTTACTAGGCGTTTTTTTTTTACTTTTTTGCATAAAGGGGTTTTTTTTTAACTTAGAGAGTCACCATAAAAAAAACCGGAACAAAAAACGAATTTTTTAGCTTGGTTTTCACGGTTTTCTAAACTCGGAGAGGTTTTCATTATATCCCTCCCTTATATATATATATATATATATAGGGAGAGAATCATTTGAGAACCAATTGGGTTTGAGAACTAAAAAGAACCATTTTAAGCCACTAGTTTATATATATGGAAAACCCCCCATGAATTATAGTGGTCCCCACCTGAAATTAGTGGTTGAGATTTAGTTCTCAAAAGTTCTCAAAACAAAAAGTTCTCATTTGAACCTAACCATATATATATATATATATATATATATATATATATATATATATATATTTATATAGGGAATGAATATAATGAAAACCCTCTTGAGTTGTGAATACCTTGAAAACCCTGTTAGAGACATAGATCTTCATAATCAATGATTGTGATTGAAAGAAAACCTTTTCTTTTTCTTTTACCTTTTTTATAAAGGCTTTAATACACAAAAAGGTATTATAGTAATTTTGTATCTATTTTCTCTCTCCTACTTTTTCACTTTCAAAACACTAATCATTGTCACCTCTCTCCTACTTTTTTCACTTAACAAGACACTCATCATTGCTACATATCCCCTACTTTTTTTTCACTTTCTCTCTCTTTCTCTTCCTTTTTTTATTTTCTCTTTTCAATGCAAGACACTGGGTGTTACATATGTAAAAAATAATAAATCTCCATATATTATTTGAATTTACATATGTAAAAAATGTTACTGCTATTAAACATTCTGCTAACAAAATATTACATATGTTATGATATTATTATTAAGTATTCTGCTGACATCATTTTACATATGTAAATTATCTGGATATATGAAACAAAAAAATGACAAATATATTTTATTAATTTGTAAGAAGCTGTTACAATCAACAATAAACATAAACATGTTTTATACGAAGTGATTAAAAAAATATAACAAGTTAACAAAAATATATAAAAGCTAATTGTTCTTGAGTTTTTGATAATCAGCTTCATCTTTGACAAAAAAAATCTCGTAACATGCTAAGGAAAAAAATCACTAGTTCATATACGTAAATATCATAACATTTTATATATGTAAATTCAAGTAATTTACATATGTAATTTTCATCTAAATTTACGCATGTAGCATATGTAATTTACATATGAAAATTCAAATAATATATGGAGATTTAACATTAAACAAATGAAAAATTACATATGTAACGTAATTTACATATGAAATTTAAATAGATAATAAGAGATAACATGTTACAAACATAAATTTACATATGTAAATTTAAAATAGATAATGAGATATAACATGTTACGTAACAAAAATACATAAAAGCTAACAAAAGTATATAAAAACTAATTATTCTTGAGTTCTTAATAATCATCTAATAATCATCTAATAATCATCTAATAATCATCTTCATTTGTAAGTTACATATGTAAATTCAAATAATTTACATGTGTAAAATTCAAGTAATTTACAAATGTAAATTCAAATAATTAACATGTGTAAATTCAAGTAATTTATAAATGTAAATTCAAATAATTAACATATGTAAATTCAAATAATTTACATATGTAAATTCAAATAATTAACATATGTAAATTCAAATAATTAATATATGTAAATTCAAATAATTTACATATGTAAATCCAAGAAAAAAAGTTAAATCAGTTTATATACATAAACATCACAACATGTTGCATATGTAAATTCAGATAACTTACATATGTAAATCCAAGTAATTTACATACGTAGATTTTCATCTAAGTTTACGTAACGTAGCACAAGTAATTTACATATGTAAATTTAATATATATGAAGATTTAACATATGTAAAAAAAAGTATTAGTGCTATTACAAATATATTTTATTAACTTATAAGTATCCATTACAACAACAATTAAAAAATATATAAAAGGTAACAAAAATATATAAAAGCTAATTGTTCTTGAGTTCTTGATAATCATCTTCAACTTTGACACAAAATCTCGTAACCTACAAAGAAAACAAGTTCATCAATTCATATACGTAAACATCACAGTATGTTACATATGCAAATTTAAATATATGATTAGATGTAAAATGAAACAAACGTAAATTTACATATATAACAAGAAAATGTTTCAGTTTATTCAAACATGACAATATTACTAGATGAAGAACTTTCATTGTTGATATTGTCTTGAATATTAGGATCCCCATTGAAAGCTTCTAAATAAAACATATGTAAGTAAATATAAAACAGTTGGGGGGGGGGGGGGGGGGAATTAATAACAAAGAAATGTTAAAAAGAAAAAACTCTTAACATACCTTCATAAGATTGTCCATTGTTGATATTAAAATCATTGGATGATTCCGTACGATGCAAATGGTCTTCCAAATTGTAAGAAAACTGATGTTGTGGAGATGACATTAAATTCGGAGGTTGCATTTTGGATTTTAAGGTTTCTTGAAGTGCATTAATGGAGTTAATGGTTGTTCTTGATAAGAAGAAGAAGAAGAAGATTTAAATGATAAGTGTAGATGAGAATGAAGAAAAGAAAAAAATAGGAATGAGGGTTATCTTGAAGGAAAAGGTGATGTGATGGGGCATTGGAAAAACAAATTCATAATTGATGGGAGAAAGAGTAAAATACAATCTTACCCTTTTGAATAAGACAAAATAGAGTGATGTGGATAAGCTCACAACCCTTGGATGAGTTTTCAAAGATTTCACAACTCAAGTGGGTTTTTACTCTATAGTTTCCCTATATATATATATAGTTAGGTTCAAATGAAAACTTTTTGTTTTGAGAACTTTTGAGAACTAAATCTCCACCACTAATTTCAGTTGGGGACCACTACAATTCATGAGAGGTGGGTATATGTAAATACAACTAGTGGCTTAAAATGGTTCTCAAAAGTTCTCTCAACCAATTAGTTCTCAAATGATCCTCTCCCTATATATATATGGTTAGGTTTAAATGAGAACATTTTATTTTGAAAACTTTTGAGAACTAAATCTCAACCACTAATTTCAGGTGAGGACCACTATAATTCATGAGGGGTTTTTCCATATATTTAAATTATTGGCTTGAAAAAGCTTTTGATGTGGAATTCACCACCCTCACGAATAAGGGTGACTATATTCTCTAGTTTGATTAGCATCCAAGGTCAATTACTCTTATTCTTACTCTTACTCAGCAGTGACAAGTAAACATATATTTTCATATATGGACCAACATATATATTTTCATACACATTTATTTTTATATACATCTTAACTCAGTATCTCTGATTTCAATTGGATAGTATTAAGATTCACAAAGTCATTACCTACTGTCATTCAAATCTTTAAATTCATCTTGTGGAAGTCAACATCGAACATCTGTAATTACAATTATCTACACTTGGATATAGTACATTTAAAATTAAAATTCCCATTTCTCAATCAAATCTTTAACTTCGTTTATTTAGTGCAAATCAAAGTTAAACACTAATACACTATTACCACTTTCAAAGTTGTTTTACTCATAGATTTATATTATTATTGTACTAATATTGTTTTTGTCATACAAATAATATTGTATGTATTTTTAAAAAAATAACATAAAGTGCTCACTGGTCAATCTAAACTGGTTTCAATTTTTGATCCATACAAAAAGACACATTGAAACCAAATCCACCCAAGGAAACTTTAATCTATTTAACCCATTTTCTTTTAAATTGTTTTTTTTTTCAAATTAAACCAATGAGACAGTACGCAGTACATGTGATATGAGTTATGTGTACAGAAACATATATATCAAGCAATAAAAATGGTACCTGCCAAAATCAATATATCAATGTTGTGCTCATCAACTATATAATCTATCGTCTTCAACGACATTTCTTCATGATTCTTGTAAAACTATCAATCAAGTTAATACTGAAAGCAATAAAACAATTCATTAGGACTAAGCTTAAAAGTATCTAGCATATTAAACCCGCTTTCCCCACCTTATTAATGAAAGAAATGTAGTATCGCTTGACAACAAACCAATTGAATTGGCAAATTATTGGTAGCATCGTGGAAACGATAAAGAAGACAAAGATAGCAATTGAATTAGCATTTGCTCTTGCTTAGACTTCTTAAAATCATCAATACTGTAATAATTGATTTCAAATAAAAAATTAAGAAGATGCACCATTATAATTAATCTAAGAATTACCATTTGGAGCTGTGAATAACCCGAGGAAGAAACTCTATGTTAAACAAATGGCTGAATGGCCCATGACTAACATCATGGAGTAAACCTGTGAAATGAGGTAAATTTAAATGATAGTTATAATAAATTAAGAATTAATAACATAGCAACACAATGACAAATAGACCATATTCCATATAAATCTAAGTACCAACCAATTTTACTTTGTGGTCTGTATATTTGCATGATCAAGGTCAATTTCTAAGCCTTACAAACACAATCAGGGCATGTCATTGAAGTATGGACTAATAGAGTTAAGCAAAACAATTAAGACATAGCAACACAATGATACTAGATCATGTCTTACTTGGAGTGCCTTGAGTTTTTTAGTTGCATTTCCAGCAAGCCAGTAAACACCAACAGGATGCTCAAACCGAAAAGTACTGCTCCAAGATATACCATGTGTGACAAACTTGCAAAACAGTCGATCTTCAACGCCCTCAATCCTGAAATCGCAAACATTTATCTAAAATCTCACAAAAAAACTAACAACATGCAAAAATAAAATAGAGAGATGAAACTGAATCATACCTTTAAACATCCTTTAAAGAAATTACTGATCACCGCAGATGATAAGAAAAGCAAGAAAAAGTAGGACGAGCATAGTTTTGAAAGACGAAAATTATAGAAAAAACCTAAATCAATCAAGATTTACTATCTAATCGTCATAGTAATTCCTTGTGTTACCATTTTGGTTCCAGACTTTACAGCCGTTACCTCATGATAGCAATCGCCAAATCGATAAAAAAAGGTTAACGAACCAAATCATACAGCAAGAGATATCGGAGCCCTATTATACCTTAACCGCTCTAGTGAGGTGACCTTCATCGTCGTCTTTGTTACATTTAATCTTGAAGATTCAACGATGAAATTAGGGTTACAAAGTGGCGATGAAGAATACAGCGACGACTATAAAGATCAAAACCCTTTAGATGGAGATAGAGGAAAGGATCAGATTGGATTTGGAATGTGTGAGATTTACGGTTTGACACCACCACTCGCATCTTTCTGGGGAAATTTTGTAATCGGAATCAAATGGGTAAGAAATCAAGAAACTGAAAATAAAAAATCGGTGTTGTTTACCTGGGTGAAGAAAGTGGAAGAGGATGAGGAGATTTGAGATGAATCCACCATTGATGAAGATGATGATGAAAGGACCATCGTTTTGAGGAGAGTTGCTCACCTGCTCTGTTGATCCGTATAAAAGGCAAAAAGGAATGGATGTGTACATATGGCTCAAAAACTTGCAACTTCATTTATGCTATGACAACTTGTATCTTAGGTTTTAGAAATTATACTATTGGGTTGTGTTTTGTATATATAGGTTAATTTTGACATTACAAGTTGAGTTATATCGTTTTCTTTCAGACTGATTTCATCATGTCGTGTATGTTCTTTCAGACCGATTTCACAAATTCTTGACCACGTAAGTTTTTAAAGAAATACTAATTGACGTGCACTTTGTGTTTCAAAAATATTGAAGCTCATTAGGCATGTATGCAAGATCAATGGCACCTTTTACATATATTGATCTTCCACAATATTAGAATATGCCTTAGCATATTTTATATTATTGAGAAGATATTGTAAATAAAGTACAATCAATTGTAATTAATTGTGATTGTCATAGTTTAAGAAACCTTGTATGCCAAAAATTGTATAAGTAGGGAGTTCTTGTGAATGGAAAAGTCAAGGAATCATTTTCCTAATCTCTTGCATGGTATCATGAGAGATCCTCCTAATTTCGATTTTTTTTCTCTGCCCATTGCCTTCCGTGCGTTACAATCTTCCTTCTTTGTCATCTCTTTCCTTCACTACCCTCCATCACCATGGACAAAATCCACCCAGCTCTTACCGTAACCAACATCAAAACCTTTATTCCTTTCCCCCTTGAGATCGAGAATAGCCAATACAACTCCTGGGCCGAGCTTTTTCAGATTCATTGTCGCGCTTACGAGGTCACCGACCACCTTGCCAAAGACGCCAAACCACCCAACCTATCCCTTCTACTGATCCCTCCAAACCCGCTGACTCCACAGAGGTCGTTCTCTGGTCTCGAATCGATGCTGTTGTCCTTCAGTGGATATACGGCACGATCTCTAATGATCTCCTACACACCATACTTAAGCCCAAAGCAACTGCCTCCCAAGCCTGGGCAGCGCTCGAAAATATTTTCCAAGACAATCAGAATGCTCGAGCGGTTTATCTCGAACACAAGTTCGTTACAACAAAGCTAGACAATTACCCGAATATGTCTGCCTATTGTCAAGCTCTCAAGATGTTATCCTACCAACTTGCAAATGTCAGAGCAACGGTCACTAATCAACGTCTTGTGTTACAGTTAATTGCAGGTCTGAATGAGTCGTATGACGGCATGGCGATGATGATACAACAGTCCGTTCCCCTACCGGATTTTTACGAAGCTCGCTCCAAATTAACCTTAGAGGAATCGCGTAAGGCGAATCAAACAACGGTCCGTCGCCGCTGCCGACTCAGCTCTTGTTGCCAGCAACTTAGTGCCGCCGTCTGCCACCTCTCGGTCCAATGATCAGGACCAGCGATCAGGGGCATATCGTGGTCGAAATAAGGGTAGAGGCAAGCCTCGTTTTAATGGGAACAACCGTGGACGTGGTCCACAAACCCACCAGCCCTCCACTTCTCAAACAAATTTTCGTCCACCTACCTACCAGCCTTGGGTCAGTCCATGGGCTCATCCACCTTGGGCCACACCCCCTTGCCCATACCCTGTTACACCCTTTCGACCATCCCATCCAAGCCCAACCCCTGGCCCAGGTATTCTCGGATCTGGACCGCAGTCATATGCAGTTTCTGAAGCCTCTTATACCGATCTCGATCAGGCCATGGCCCACATAAATCTCAACAACCAAGATTCCAATTGGTACTTTGATTCGGGGGCTACGAATCACATGACCACCAACTCAGGTAACTTTGACTCATATTATGTCAATAATGGCTTTCTACGGAATGTTTTAGTCGGTAATGGCTCATATGTTCCTATTCGGGGTACGGGATCTCAAACTCTTTCTTATCCCTCCCCCCCCCCCCCCCCTTCAAACTTAAAAATGTCTTACATGTCCCAAACCTTATCAAAAATTTACTTTCTGTTCGTAAATTTACTTCTGATAATAATGTGACTATGGAATTTGACCGTTTTGGTTTGACTGTGAAGGATTTCAAGACCCGCACTCCTATCCTCAGATGTGACAGCACCGGGGATCTATACCCTTTGATTCAGAGTTCCAAGCTTCCGCCTCCGTCTACTTTTCTTTCCATAAATAAAGACTTGTGGCACCAACGTCTCGGCCATCCGGGACCCCTATCTTTTTATTTTTCTAATAATAATAACTCGAATAATGTTGCTCGAATTAAACCTTCACATCTTTGTTCTTCGTGTGTTTTTGGGAAGCATATTAAAATGCCATTTACCAATTCTGTTAATCATTCTAATTTTCCTTTTGATATAATCCATACGGATTTGTGGACCTCTCCGGTGTTAAGTTCAGGTGGACATAAATATTATTTAATTTTCTTAGATGATAAAACCGATTTTTTATGGTCCTACCCCCATCTCGACTAAATCTCAAGTCTTCTCTATCTTTCAAACCTTCTTTAAATACGTTCAAACCCAATTCAATCACACCATAAAGTCCATTCAATGCGATAATGGGAAAGAGTACGATAATAATCTCTTCCACCTATTTTGTAAAAATAATGGCATCGCTTTCCGTTTCTCGTGTCCACACACGTCCTCTCAAAACGGTAAAGCGGAAAGAAAGCTCCGCTCTATCAACAACATTATTCGATCCCTCCTCTCACACTCATCCGTGCCTACCTCCTTTTGGCCTCACCTACTTCAACACGCCACCTACCTTCACAATATTACACCTCACAAACTCTTAAACTATTACACTCCTACTCATCTCCTCTATCACAAAATTCCAACCTATGACCACCTAAAAGTTTTTGGGTGCCTTTGCTACCCCCTTCTCCCCTCTACCACAATAAATAAATTACAAAAACGTTCCACTCCATGTATCTTCCTAGGATACCCTAAAAATCACCGCGGGTTTAAATGTTTTAACCCGTCTACCAAACAAATTATACTTTCCCGTCATGTTCTGTTTGACGAAAAGTCATTCCCTTTCGCTCATCAAACACCTCCGCCTACTGCCTCTACCACTCAATCTCCTCAAAATGATATTAACCCTCTTATTTGGCCCACAAACACAACGGACCAACACTCACATTTTGCAAATGATATTAACATATCCCAACCCCCTCCCCCCCAAGTCGCCACCTGTTGCGACCTCTCACCCCACCCCACCTTCTACACCCACATCTAACAGTACCTCCCCACCATCATTTCCCCAAACTGAACCAACCGGCCAAAGCCCGTCCACTCCACTATCACCCCCTCACCACCGTCCTACGGACTCTTCGACACCGCCACCGTCTTCATGTAACACCTCGCACAAAACCAGGTCAACCCTTGTTACTTTGACTTTGATTAGCAGTAATTAATCCGTATTTAATTGTCATTATGTGCTAATTATGTGTTTATCTTATTATATATATAAGTACATATATATATATCATTGCATGCTTAGAATAATTCCCGAGTTTGTATCCGTTGCCAATCTTTTAAACCAAGTAAATCCATTTGATAATAGATGGAACCTTTGTAACAACACTATATATATAAAATGGTACCTTTATGTATTTTATCCGATTTCGTCACGACAAAACTTTTGGAAAATATTAAATCTTTCTATTCAAGGTTATTCAAGACTTGTAATTCCCAAAACCCTTTGTCAGGATACTTTCCCCAAATCATCAACCGGATTGTCCCGTTAACTAACCGAAAACCCCTATTGGGCCTCGTAAGCCCAACAGTCACAAACGAACTCCGTTCGTCACCAAACTTTACCCGAACACTCGTAATGACATTACGAACGTTTCGACACTTTTCGTTTTCCCATAACCCGACCCGTTTGGAAGCCCATTAGCCGGCCCAATAACCCAAACCCTTTTCCCTTCGGCCCGGTTACCCAACCCGACGGCCCAGCCCAACCCGTCCGGCCCAACCCGCCGCCCGGCCCGCGAACCGGCCCAGTTCCGGCCCGGCCCAACCGGCCCAAAAGAAAAACTTTTTTTTTTTTTTGTTGGCCCGATTTACTTAGCCCACTTTTATATATATTTTAACCCAACTAGAAATCTATATAAAAGTCCATCACCTTTGTAGTTTTATAAAAACCAAAAATAATTATTTATTTTCAAAACTTTTTATAAACTTTTACTTAGTCTTCCTATGCAAACCCATGGACTTTTATAAAATTATTAAGCCTTGGATCACCTCCCATTTTTATAAAAACTCTCCATCTTTTTATAAAATCTACCTACAACTATTTTAGGTGATTATAATTAATCAAAATTATGAAGAAATTAGTGGGTAAAGATTTATTAACCGTTGTGTAATGATCTCACTTTTTAGTATATAAGAGAGGCTTGGGGTTACCAAATCCCTTGCACCACTCTTGAAAACCAAGAGATTTTTCTCCTCCTCCTCCCTCTCTACAACCGGCCACCGCCCTCCCCCCTTGCGCCGCCGCCGGCCACCGCCGGACCACCGTGCGCCGCCGCCGGAGAAGCCCAAGGCCGCCGGAACTTCCCTTTTCCTCCTCTTTTCCACGGTTTCAACCCAACACCCCATTGTGAGTCTTTTAACCCCTTTTTACTTATGTCTTTCACCCAACATCACCTACAAGTCTTGAGATCAAAAACCTATCTTTTCTTTTTACATTTTTTTGCATGACACTTGGTCCTTCAAGAGTCTAGACCAACCATTCTTTCTCTAATCCTCTAATCACCAACACTTGGGTGGAATAATACAAGTGACTTGGTCTAACAAGTCTTGGTGTTCTTAAGAACTTAAACTAGCCATTTCTTGGGATTTTGCATTTGAGAAATCTTATGAAAGTATCATGCAAAGATCTAGATCATTTTAACCAACAAAGTCTTTACATTATGTTATTTACTTGTTATTTACATTTACTTGCAATTTATAATTCATGTCTTTATATTTATTGCATGTATATTTCAAGTAATTATATCATTTTTGGTCCTAACACCTTGTGTTAGTTGATGCTTGTCCTAACAACTAAGTTGTTAGTAGATTTGTTCAAGATTCTTGAACATAAAGGTCCTAGCTTTGCTAGTTGATGATCTATGTTTACTTATGTATATATTGTTTAACTTATGTTATCAATCTAACTAGTAACCTTTAACTTGGGCAAAGGACTTATTAAAACTAGTTAAATCATGATGTTATCATCTTTAAATCTTATAAAACACAAGGCTTACATTGGACAAAATGGATGGTCATGGACTTAAGTTTTATAAAACATGGACTTATAAAACTTAACTAGTTAATAACTTGGTAAAAATACAAGAAACTTTTGTAAATAAAAGTCATTTTGTAAATCAAATATTCTTGGAAAGTCTTAACCAAAAGGTTATGTCTTAAACTTATCTTTTATAAAATATGTCACATTTTATAAAAAGCTAGTTACCAAAGACCAAGACTTAATGTGTTGGTGAATTTATTTCACCAAAACATAAAAATAGATTGTTTTATTTTTACTAGATCTAGTAAAAATGCATTTAATAACACTTCATTTTGGCCGTTCAAAAAAAAATAAATAAATAAATAACACTTCATTTATAACAATCATTTGGACTTAAATACATGGATTTTTATACCTTAAAAGACTTATCATAAATGTTCAAACTTTCCCTAAAAAGACTAGTTACAAACTAGATGATTTTTATAAGTTACAACATATTTTAGAAACACAAAAATCATGAAAAATAGTTCACGGACCAGATCCGAACCCGTCAACATTTTGTAACATATTTTCAAGTTCCTAAATGAACCAAAGTAATCTAAACGTTGATACGTCGCTTAGGGAGAAAACCGGGAATCAAAACGGTTAACTACGCGACGAGAAAACGTAGTTTTAGTAACTTATTTAAAAACCGACCAAGGAAATATTTCTAAACTTATAAACGACTTTAGGGAATATTTTCAACATAATCTTTAACTTGTATAAAGTCCAAATGCATTAAAATCTATTTTAAGAACTTAAATCGGTGACTACGATTTCTAAAAATTATAAATAAATATTTTGTCTTAAAATATTTATGAAACCTTTCCAAGTAATCGTTTTGACTTGAGAAGTTATTATTTACGATCATTAAACGTTATCAAGTTTTATTAATTTAAACAGCGACGCTAAACGTTTTCAACGAAACCAATAATTATATTGGTACATATAATTATTTTTCTTAAAACATCCATAGACTTTTAATTTATTAAAAGTTGACCAACCTAAAACATCCAATGACTTGTGAAGAGCTTTTACAAATTATTTAATTTAATACAAAGACTTGTATTCTAATTATAATTTATTTATCTTGAATAAATAATAAAACTTGTAAAGTATTTTGCCTAAATACTTGTACAACTATTTTGACAAATAATTGTGATTGTTTCATATATATATTCTTGAATTAAAACGTTTTATTTAATTTCCTTTATATTTATTTTGACATAAATATAAACTTAAACTTATATATTTATTTGGACAATAAATATTAATCGGATGGATTTTCCCTAAATATACAAACGGGACATTATTATCAAGACTTGACCGGTGTCGTTGGGTGACGGAAACGTTACTCAATGATCAAAGACCTTATACATGCAACTTGTTTACTTATACATATTAGGGCGTTACGTGCTTTCGTCCGGACTTTCCATTTCACGTGCATTATCATTTCACCCTGCTTGAGGTGAGTCTCACGGCCCCTTTCCTTTAAATTGTTTTAATACTTTGGGGGAGAAATCATGAATCAAAACTGTTTTATACTTGATATATCGGTCGAACTGTAACCTGCCGTATGATTAAATGTTCTTTACTTACCTTACAAATGAGTACATTTCGTTACATAACGATTTGTCACAAATCCCACTATTAATTGAATTTGATTAGTTTTGTTCGAAACGGTAACTAGTGAATAGATCTATTTGGGTTAACAACCCTACTTGATTGGTAGCTCCAATCCCGACGTGTGCATTTGTCGAGTAGTACACGCCAGTTATTATTGTTCCATTTCAGTATCTTTAGGGAAGATGCTATGAGTGGGTAAATCTGTTAGTTTCAAATTCAAAGTTCATTGTTAATCATTACCTCACGGTGACCATGTTATTTATCTTGTATGCCTTAAACCTTTTACAAAACTGTTTGTAGAGTCTTAAACCTGTGAACTCACCAACTTTATGTTGACCCTTTTAAGCTCATGATTTTCTCAGGTAACTAGATGACGAACGCGGTGCAAACGGGTATTCTAAACTCTATCGGACCTCTTGCTCACGATGGAATCATAGCCCCCTTTATCATTTATCAACTTTTTAAGTATCTTAAGCTTCATCGTTAAAGACATCTTTTATTATTATTGCAATTTGTAAGACAATGTCATTATCACCACATTTTCCGCTGCAATCTAAATGACGTATTGTTATCTTTATTATATTTGCAAATTGTTCTAAGTATCCACGACTATGATTTCATGACGTCACTCGCCTCCGTTCTCGAAAGTTCAGGGTGTGACACTTCATCCCCTCTTCCTCCCTCCCCCCACCTGCTCGGACCATGCACACACGTAGCATGTCCGACATACACAAACCCCGTCACCCTTTAAACATTAACACTACCGCCACACTCGTTCCTCTTCCGCGTTCCCCCATCGAAGCCCTTCGGTCACCCGAATGGAACAACGCTATGGCTGACGAATTCCGGGCCCTTATCGATAATAATACATGGGACTTAGTACCTAAACGACATGATATGAATGTGGTTCGTAGTATGTGGATTTTTAAACATAAGTTAAAATCTGACGGCACACTTGAGCGATACAAAGCTCGTTTAGTTTGTGATGGCAGGTCGCAGCAGGTAGGAGTGGATTGTGGGGAGACTTTTAGTTCGGTGGTGAAGCCTACGACGATTCGTACGGTGCTGAGCATAGTCGTTTCGTTACAGTGGCCCGTACATCAGTTAGACGTCAAGAATGCCTTCCTACACGGCCATCTTGACGAGGTGGTATACATGCACCAACCCACGGGATTTCGGGATAAACGATTTCCGGATCATGTGTGTTTATTGAAGAAATCACTATACGGCCTTAAGCAAGCTCCGCGTGCATGGTACCAAAGATTCGCCGATTTTGTAGCCACCGTGGGGTTCTATCATAGTAAGTGTGATCATTCTTTGTTCATATACAAAAGGGGAGTTGACACAGCTTATATCCTATTATATGTGGATGATATATTATTGATCTCCTCCTCTGACTCACTTCGACAACATTTCATGAGTCTTCTTGCCAAAGAATTTGCTATGAAGGACTTAGGTATTCTCACCTACTTCTTGGGGATTCAAGTAAATTATGATTCTGGCTCAATGACACTTTCACAACAGAAGTATGCTTTAGAGATTTTGAAACGCGCCGGTATGACCGATTGTAATCCGGCTCGCACACTAGTTGACACAAAACAAAAACTGTCAGCCAGCGCGGGCGCTTTGTTACCGGACGCGACCGAATATAGACAACTCGCCGGGGCTTTACAATACTTAACCATCACCCGACCGGATATTACCTATGTCGTCCAACAAATATGCATGCACATGCTTGCCCCTCATAGTTGTCATATGCATGCTCTAAAGCGAATCTTGCGATACATCAAAGGCACTTCTTCGCATGGACTTCAGATTCGCAAAACGGATACGCAAACTTTACGGGCTTACACCGATGCGGACTGGGCCGGCTGCCCCGACACCCGTCGTTCCACTTCCGGTTATTGCGTTTACATGGGACAAAATTTGCTTTCATGGTCCCATAAAAGACAACCGATCATCTCCCGTTCAAGTGCCGAAGCCGAATACCGCGGGGTCGCCAACGTTGTCGCTGAAATTTGTTGGTTAAGAAACCTTTTACTCGAGATTCACCGACCCCCCCAACAAGCTACTTTGGTGTATTGTGACAACGTTAGCGCCGTCTATTTCTCAACAAATCCAGTTCAGCACCAGAGGACCAAACACATCGAATTGGATATTCACTTCGTTCGGGATAAGGTAGCTAGCGGCGACATTCGAGTGGTTCACACTCCTTCACGATTTCAAATCGCTGATATATTTACAAAGGGTCTCCCTCGGGTCTTATTTGATGATTTCAGAGACAGTCTCAACATTCGGCAACCTCCCGTTTTGACTGCGGGGGTGTATTAGAATATGCCTTAGCATATTTTATATTATTGAGAAGATATTGTAAATAAATTACAATCAATTGTAATTAATTGTGATTGTCATAGTTTAGGAAACCTTGTATGCCAAAAGAGATTAGGAAAATGATTCCTTGACTTTTCCATTCACAAGAACTCCCTACTTATACAATTCTTGACATACAAGGTTTCCTAAACTATGACAATTAATCACAATTAATTACAATTGATTGTAATTTATTTACAATATCTTCTCAATCATATAAAATATGCTAAGGCATATTCTAATACACAAACATTGTTTAAAACTCTAAAGAAACTCTACAGATAGTCAAAGCATAGGGGAAAGAAACAAAAAATAACATACAAAGCTCGTCAGGTGTAAAACAAACATCCACCAATATACAACAACTCTTCACTCAAAACAAATATGGATCAGGATTTTATGTTTCATGAACTTTGATCTTTGCCTAGCTAGGTTGGTGTCATCCGCTCATTAACTTCATACTAATTGGTGTACACGTAATTTCACATAAAAATCGTCACGTGCAACGCACACTTCTAGCCCAAGTGTCCAACTAGTTAAATGCAATTACAAATTTACCTA
The DNA here is from genome assembly GCA_039602395.1 of Deinandra increscens subsp. villosa. NCBI lineage: Eukaryota > Viridiplantae > Streptophyta > Magnoliopsida > Asterales > Asteraceae > Deinandra > Deinandra increscens. Next base: position 50,970,452 of record JBCNJP010000024.1, on the reverse strand, counting down.
GTTGCCCTTTATCTTTAATTTAATGATATTATACGTGGTGTAATCTTATTGCTTCCTATACTTATACTTTCTGCATAAAAAACTTTTTTTTATTTAAAACTAACTCTATAAAATATGTTATATAATTATAAATATAGGTTGCGTAGTTATAAATTATTATATTATTGTACGTATTATTACTATTATATTATTGTACGTATTATTACTCGGGCATAACTAGAAACATATAGGTTATAACCGAGGAAATATTAACTTGGTTAATAAGATGCTAACGTCTTCTATTTATTTTATAAGTTGTTTCTGCTGAGGGCACGCCTTATTAAAAAAAACTTGTTTTACTTTATTTTCTTATGATTTTAATTACTCGGTCTTAAACACGGTTTACACAAGATAACTTTTAAAAATCACCCATCTCTATATAAGCAAATACCAATCCATAATAATTTCACAATTAAAAAAAAATGGCGTTTCTCAGCATCAAAGCAACGTTCCTTCTGCTAATAGTCGCTCTTGTTTTTTCTTCCTACAGGTAAAATACGTTTCTTCTTTCTGCAATTTTGTAAATAACATATTCTGTGTCTTTTTTTTTTTAACGATCAACAAAATACGATTTATCTATTCCTACTGAAAACCATATTCGCAAGCAGTCGGATGAAAAAACTTGTCAGACAAAGGAATCGAACTCACACGACCTTTTAGTCCCGAGTCCTCCCTCATCACAGATACCACTTGGCCAAATGACCGATGGTTAGCGTTTCTGTTTCATTAGGCCATGCGAAGTGAGCTCGTTGAATATTTTAAGAAAAGTTTCCTTGATTGGAAACACGGTCTCACCTTCGATTTCACCGAATTCCAAATCACTGATTTGGTCATGAAATTTTTTAGTTCATATATGTATCTTGTTCAGGATTATGTGTACATATATACGAGCTAGGCAAAATTAGAGAAACCACACCCCAATTTAGAGAAAACAAATGAAACGTAGGAAAATCTGATGTGACGCTAAGGATGTATGTAATGTTCCGTGGATGAGGGGCTATGAACCTTGTAGGAGTCTGGTAACAACATGAAACACCGTGTCCTGAGTAGTGGCGAAGCTTGTAAAAAAAAAAAAAAAAACAAAGACGATAAATCATAGACGATAATCCAAGGGAGTTCTTCACTAAAATGCGCCCCTGGCCCTAAGGCTATCCGTAGTGGGTGTTATGCCCACCAAAAAAGCTAATATAACGTCCCTATAACCTTTAAGGGAGGAGAGTTATAACTACACATAGCTTAAGGAAGAAATGGTGGATGGGCCAATGCGCATGGAATGTTAAGATTGTTTTATTTTTATTATTTTAATATTAGTCACCAATCAAAATACTAGGCATCATATTTTTCTTTTTCTTTGATTAAACATTACACTCATAGTCACTATGTGCCAAATTGACTTTTTCTTTGATCAACAGTCATTGCGAAGTGTGTGCCAAATTGACTTTTTGATTCAATATGTGCAAATAAATATACAATCCTAAAAGCTAAAAGCTAGCAACTTAATTACAACAAATTTGGGAGACTAAATCAAATACAACACTTATAAGATACTACTGAGTCATGTATAATAATTGGAAAATACTTAATTTAATGGGGAAATCCGAACCACTAGAACAAGTCCTAGTGGTAACTGGTAATGAGGGAAAAACTCATGATTAGAAGTTCACGAGTTCGATCCATGTCTAAGTAACAACACCATATTTTTACTGCCACTCACTAACTATTACGAGGAACAAGAAACAACACCCTCCATCCTTCAAATGTAAAACCAGCCGGTAATTATTGCCCGCGGATTCCTTCGGCAGGGTTGTGGAAGCTAGTCTTTGGAGTGAGCTTTTTAAGGTATTTAGCCGCGAAGGCAAAAAATTCCACCCCACGCAACCAAAAGCGCTCCCCACAAACCCAGAAGTGCTCCCTACAAACCCGATAGGTGGAGACGAGGCTGCCGGGCTCGCTTTGAAGATGAGCGGAGAGAAACTGGCCGGGAAGTTTTTCGGACCAGGCGGGGTAAAGGGTTTCCGTTGGGGATGGAAAGCTAGTAAATATTATTTAAAAGTTGATGATAAGTGTCAAGACTATCAACAACAGTTAAAACCCTATTGCGTTCCGACATCTTATAATAACACGATGCCAGATTGTGTCGTGAAATGCATTGTCGTAACGGTAATGAACAGTACGGTTGACAACTCGCCAACTGTATGCTATGAAAGTTGCGATGATCCAGTAGAAGCCAAGTGCGATGAGAATCTCACCGATGCTGAATGTGCAAAGTTACTTAACGGGTGATGTGTTCCTACTTATCCTCCTCACTATATATGATCAATTAAAGATATTAATTACGTGTTGTTCATAATATGATGGTATTGACGGATTGTCCTCTATATAAAAGTGCAAGTTGATTAGGTAGTATTTAGGAACAAAAATGCTATTGAAAAGATTTGATGTGTACCCATTTTATGGTAATAAAAATGAAGTGTTAGAATGTGTAATTTCTTGAAAGTGCTATGATTATGTATATATCATTTAACTACTAATGCATTGGTTCTTGCATAACTACTCATCTTGACATGTTGCCCAATAGTAATACACCCGTTTTATCACATCAAAACTCTTTTTTATTGCTTCACATTCTTCTATAGGAAGCAAAGACTTGTTAATAAATTTATTTATTTTTAAACATTAACCACGTATATACGCTAATTGATAACATTCCATTTAACTCGGCTTCATGCCTTCATCATATAAGCATTCACAGCTCATTGCCTATAAATATGTAAGTTTAAACCCTAAAATTTGAGAGTTGTGAGTGATTCTGAATAGAGGTAGAGAAAAGTCCCTATATTTGAGGGAGAAGTTGTTGAATTCTTAAAATTTAAGATTTGAAAAAAGATAAAAGAGTAATAATAAATGTATAAAAAGTATTATTTAAATGTGATTGCGTATTAAAGAGATATTAAAAAGAATATAGGATTAAGATAAAAAATGAGTTGTGAATGTTTATTGTTCTTAAAACACCATAACAACGTTTAAACATGTTTGTAAAAGTCATTATTCAAATTACTTTTTTTTTCTTTTTTATCTTTATCCTATAATTTATACATTTATCATTACTTTTTTATATATGTTTAACACACAATCACAATTAAATAATTTATACTTTTTATAGGATAAAGATATATCCATATGTGTTGCAACACACGTTATATTTTCTTTAATTTATTTTGCAACATACTAGCGACACTGGAAAATGATATTAATAAATTTATTTCTTTAATTTTGCGACATAATTGCGAGGAATTTGTTTTTCTTGAAAAAGAAATACATCAAAATAGTAATTGCAAAATTGACAGCAAAACAATAAAAAGAATTTTTGCTTTGTTACAAATGTGTCGCAAACTAAATATAAAAAAAATATTGAATTGCACAAATGTACATGTCCCAAACAAAATTATTGAATTGACACAAATGTGTCGCAAACAAAATTCTAAAAAAAGTTATTGAATTGACACAAATGTGTAACAAAATTCTAAAAAAAAAAATTATTGAACTGACACAAATGTGTAGCAAAGAAAATTTACAAAAATTATTGGGTTGACACAAATGTGTCACAATTTTATAAATATTATAAATTTTAGTTATTATATTAAGATTCGTAATAATATTAAATAGATGCTTAACTAATTATGCCGAGAAATTTGCGACACTTTGCAATTCGACACAAAATTGTTATTTTTGATGATTAATTTTTTTTAAATTTGACTTAAATTTAATAATTATTAAACTTGGTTATTATTTAATAAATTTTGTTTTGCTGCAATTACCGCCAACTTAAATCTAATTTAGGAAAAAATTAATCGTCAAATAGTAATTTCGATTCATATACGTTTCATTTGGTTAAGTTAATTTTATAAAATTTAAATATTTATAAAAAAAGAAAAAAAAAACTATACAATATTGAAACACCTATGAAAGTTGATTAGAACGCCTATTAAAGTTAAGTGACTTTGAAAAACAAAAAACAAAAAAAAATTGTATAACTATAATAAAACACTAATTAGAAACTTAAAAACTTGATTACTATAATACTATTCAAAGTTACCCTATAAAACTACTCTATTCTTATTTTGTTACACCCTAATGTTATGTCATCTATGTATAACAATTTCAAATACATTGTAACTTTACGTATAAAGTTGTATACACGATGTCAACAAATATGAGTGTAGTTCATTTTTCTGGGTCATAGACACTCAGGTTAGTCTAATAGTCTCGATGGATATGATAGATCGATATTTACTAACGAGTTTGAACAACGGAGGCCTTAATATCAAATAAACATGTCTTAAAACGATGCATACTATTTGTATCCCTACGTACCTATTATGGCATGTGGTATACTTGATGTTATTATGCCACGTAGATTAACATCATTTTATCATACCAAGTGTGGTATACATGGTGTGATCACATATTTTATTAATATATTTTTTTAATCTTTTTTAAATTAAAATACTAAATAAATGTTTTTATTTAACATAAAAATAAAACATTACATCTTAAACTAAAATAACAAAATAAGAAAATTACATCAAATAGTTCAATGAGAATGCTCGTAGATATCTTCCATCAAATCCGCTTTAAGTTGGTTATGGATGTTTCGATCTCGTATTTTCTGACGATTAGTCCGTATTTTCTCCTCGTTAATTTCTGGATATGTCGTATTCAATTCCGCCCCGTTCAGTTGACAAATCACTTTGCCGTCATCCTCAAGAATCATATTATGTAAATTAAACAAGCCCGCATAACGTTTGCTATCTTGTCTTGGTGCCAAATTCGTGTGGGATTCACAATGATGTGCCACTTATTTTTTAACCTTGCAAATGTGCGTTCAACATCCTGCTTAGCGGCGGTTTGAGCATCGGTGAAGGTTTTACGTCTCTCACCAATGAGAGTTGTGAATCCTTTCACAATAGTAGAATAGTCGGAATATATCCCATCAGCCATATAATAACCATGTTTGTAAGTGACACATCGTAGTTCAAAAGACGAGTTGGGCTCATGACCCTCAATGATATCATCCCAAATGGGTGATCGATCCATGACATTGATGTCGTTGTTGGACCCCGCAACACCAAAAAACTGATGTCAAATCTACATGTCATATGACGCAACAACTTCAAGCATTATTGTAGGATGAGCATGATCACCACGCATGAATTGTGTCCTCCAAGCATTGGGGCAATTCTTCCACTCCCAGTGTGTGCAGTCAATGCTACTGAGCATTCCACAAAAACCCCATTTGTTTTCATGAAACTAGTAGAGTTGGTTGATATCGCTTGCTGTAGGTTGTCGTAAATATTTTCTCCGATACAAGTTATAAATACCTAGTACAAATAATTAAAATTAATACTGAAATATGTAATATAAATAATTAAAATAAATAATGAAATACCTAATATAAATAATTAAAATTAATAATAAAATTTAAATAATAGTAGTCATTTGAAAATAATACCTTTGAAAAACTTTTGCAAACACGACCTAAGTGTCCGATCGGACATTCTCAAATACTTGTCGAAGCCATCGCCCGTTGTGACGTACGCCATCATACGAATGGCTGCCGTGCACTTCTGCAAAGGAGTAAAATCAATCTGACCTCTTGCATCACTCCTTTGTAGGAGCCAGTATACCTCGCGCTCTAAATCGTTCACTATTCTTAAAAATAGTGAACGATTCATACGAAAACGTTGATGGAACATATGTGCTAGATACACACAACCGTCATTGAAATAATCTCTCATCAACATGAGAATGGTGACAGTGTATGATTGTTTGATTAAAATGAGGTTTAAATAGGTAAAGAAATTAAAAAAATTATTTTTTTAATTGTCCAACGGCTAAAAATAAGACCGTTGAATGGTCTCCTCCATCGAAAACCACCCACAAAACGCCATGGAGAACACCATGGGAGAACACCACGCCACCCCATAACGCATAGGGGGGGGGGGGCGGTGTTTCACGCTGTTATGGCATTAAACGCCTGCCTTCACTCAGTATACCGCATGACCTTACTAGTTCTCCTTTAAATATACTTAAATATATGTACTAGTTCTCCCTTAAATATAGAGGTCGTATATGAAAGTACGACCCTTACATTTTTCCTAAAAACAACTAAACAAGATAAAAACATAAATATACGACCAGTATAAATACTTACCTGATCCGTATATTTTAGTTATACGGCCAAGATAGGATATTATTGGCCATATATTTATAAGATACGACCCTGATAGTTTTGTCACGTGTCCTTATATTTATCAGAATAAAAGTCTGTTGATGGAAGTTTTTTCAAACGAAGAGGAAATATACGGTCCGTATATGTTTGTATATTAGTAGTATATTTAAAAGTTGTTGAATTTTCTTTTTTAGCCAAACAAAATAAAATTTGAAGTAAAATTATTATAATTCAAACAATATTACAATACCAAATTAGTAATTACAAATGTAAATTAAAAGATTACAAACGTAAAATAAAACATTACAAACATAAATTAAACATTACAATCATATATAAAAAAATAATACTTGTTTACCAGAACAACATTTGTTTAGCCGAAGAACCCTCGCTCAGACGGTTTTTCAATGTCGTCGAAAAGTCTTTGCCACTGTTCTCAGTTAACTCACTTTGTACAATGTACGTATATACATATACTCCTAACATCATACAAATCACTGTAAGAGACAAGCTTGTTGTCTTGTTCGTACTTTCATATGCCAGATGTGACATGATTATAAGGCAATATCAGAAAACCTAAACTCATTGACATCAAGATAGTCAACGAGAGTACACACAATGTTGTCATGATCAAGGCAATATCATAAGACCTAAACTCGTTGACATCAAGATAATCAACGAGAGTATACACGCCGTTTTCATATGTTCTAGGTGGTGCTGTTGAGAAGTTACAGTAATGGAAGATCTTAATTAGGCTGAAATACCATGGTCTCCCTTCATATACATCTTCCACAGTTACTAAATTACTAAAAACTATTGGTCGATGCCGACACAAAAATATAGTAATGTTCCTTAAGTCATGTGTCGTGAAGGTATTCCATGACCTCTGCGAGAAAACATATAATTGGTCAAATATAATAAAATAAATAAGTTCCTAGAAAAAGTTTAATTTGAACATAGTAATATTACTTGGATTGGTCTCGCCATATATACGGGTGAATTATTTAAGATGGAATGAGTATAGATCGGTCGTGAAAAGTTGATCCAAAAATTTCATTAGAAATGAGACTCGTTCCACGCATCCATCATAGGGAAGCTTGGCTTGCAATGCTTGAATATAATACTCTATATTTTCCACCTACAGCGCATCCGGGCTACATCCGGAAATACCTTTCCACATGCATTCATAAATGCATAATAACGGTTAGTCACGATCACAGATGAAAGCATGAACATTTCAATTTTCGCTCATAGCTAGATTAGGATACACAAAAGTTTTCCTGCTTTTCATTTGCTAATAACGCAAATGCCATGCATAAGATTTTTAATTTCACACCGACAATCTCAACAAAAGGCAAGTTATACCTGTTTGTTTTGTACGTAGCGTCTATCAGGAGGACGTGTAGAAAAGCACTCCACAACTTATATAATTCCGGATGATTGAAGAACAAATCCTCGATGGCGCCAGTACCGGAGTATGTTCTCAGTTCATAGACATAGTCACCCGGACTTGGAAGCGAGAAAAGCATTTTCATTTCAGTCACTCCGATTCCTTTGCCTCTCTTATAGCTCTCGCAGTAGCGTTGTATATTGTTCTTGATCCGGACACCTTATTGTGGTTTTGATCCTTTAGTGTAGCAAGTATGTCACATGGTGCCATGTTATGGTTTGAAAGGTCCTCCACCACACGTTATTGTGGTCATCTCCTTTCGTTTGTGTATAAGGAAATTCTTAAAGTCAACTCAACTAGGAAGAAATTCCTCAATCATAACCTCCAGTTGGAATGTGATAATGAGGGGCATACCCTCCACATGAATATCGTGTAATATAATTTGGCATACATCACTAGACGATCCTAGAGTGAGCGTTTACTTATAGGAATGTGCGTCTTCATATTATCAATTAAAAAGTGATATTTTGCCTGTAAGGGCATTTTGGTCATTATGACCTTAAAAGAAGTAAACCTTAATAATTAGATATTATTAAGATAATAGAAATAAACGTAGGATATATTTATAATGTTAAACCTTGCGTTAATGTCATACGACACACGAATTAGGTTAACCAAGGATCATGTCGGAGGTTCTGTCCGAGTATAACGAGTAAAGAGATAATGTGAGTTCTGATAGTCCACTCTTTAAATGTTTTAAATGATTTCGGGCTGATATACATACAAATGTTATAAAAATGCATTCAAATGGTTTATGACTGAAATGTTGCTTATTTTAACTGTTGGAAACAGTTAAACTGCTTTTGATTAATATATACATGAAACGTTATGAAAGTGTTATGAAAATGAATACAGATGAAATGTCTCAAATTGTTAAGGTGTTAAGTTGCTTTTGAATTGATATAAATACGTGAAATGTATGATAATGCGTTAGAATGCTTATACGTGAAATGTTAGGGAAATGCGTTAAAATGCTTATACATGAAATGTTAATTAGGGAAATGCATTAAATTGCTTATACGTGAAATGATTTAAAGGAATAGACTGTTAAACGGCTTTTGTGTTGATATAGAAATGGTATGTTATAGAAATGATTTTGAATGGCTTATGTGTGTTATTACACAATTATAATGAATATGGTATGTTACGTGCTATATTTTCTTTGAAATTAGGTATCCAAATGATAAGGGTTTGTTAATAAACGCACAAGTGAGTATGTATGATTATATGAGAACATGTGATGCATTTGCTGTATTAATATGTGGTGGATACGTCGCCGGTACATCCTATATATATACATAGTAATATAAGTTACCTGGTAGATCGGAAGGGTGGAGGATACGCCACTGGTACATCCTGTATACATACACCAATGGTAAATTGGGAGATCTTTATTTTTTTGCAGTATATGAATGCATTATCATGTTTATTAGAACACATAAGTCATCTGGGTATTTAATTAGGGGCGGGTAGTAGTACTATGGTGGTTAAGAAGATGTTCAATAGAATAGAACATCTTAAGAGTTAAGGTTACGAGGACGGATGTCGGTACAGAGGTTGGGGGCTTCTAGTCAGTTTACGGATGAAGTCACTTGAGCACTATTCGAAACTAGAAGGAATGAAGGTAGATTTGAATATAACGGTTGTCGGTACTGAGGTTGGGGGCTTCCTGTCAGTTTACGGATGAAGTCACCTAAACAATATTCGAAACTAGAAGGAATGAAGGTATACGGGAATACAACGGTTTTCGGTACTGAGGTTGGGGGCTTCCGGTCAGTTTACGGATGAAGTCCCCTGAGCAGTATTTAAAACTAGAAGGTATTGAGGTATATGAAATTCAGGTCATAGGAGATAAAGGTTATCGAGGTAGATGTTTTTCTAGAGAAACGTGTTTAATTGTAATGTTATGTTATGTATGACTTTGTTATGTGTTATACTTGATAAATGTTTGTAAAAATGGATTTTACAGGTCCAAAGGTTTTAACCTCGCGAACGAGGTAAGGTTTTTAAAATGTAGAACTCACCAGGGTAAGCTGACCTTTTCCCAAAAATGTATGTATGTCAGGTGAAGGTGAGACGTCTGGGAGCAAGGGCGGAGCCCAAGTGATAAGAGACTGATCGGGAAAGCTATTAGAGTAGCTGTTGGAGGTGTTGGCTTAAATGTAGATATATAATGACGGTTATAGTTAGTAACGTTATAGATAGGTTGTAATTTATCTCATTTACTCGGTACTTGGCTTATATATAAATAAAGTTTTAAATTTTCAGCTGCTTAATATCTCTGTTGTGCCACGTGTTCATGAGTAAATCCGATGCGTGACCCCTCTTGGTGCCATCTGGGAGTGGGCGTCACAATAATTCATATGGTTTTGTAAAGACCTGTTTTCCAAATTTGATGGACTAGCAGCAACAAAAACTGGGGGAGGAGAAAATACGAGATCTAAATCTAGAGAACCAAATTGATCGAAAGAAGGTAATGGAGATTAACCAGATCTAGGAGTCTGAAAAGTTGACACAAAGATAGAAGGAATGGGAGAAACATGACCTAATTGTTGGAATATGATCACGAAAAAATAAACGTATGTCCGGAAAGTATTTAAGCCTACGAGGTCACACGTCTCGACACAAATGTATTTGTATTAATTAATTTGTTAATTAATAAAAAATCACGAATTTAATTAACGAAGGGCCGTTAAAACTAACGCTTACTAGTTAACGGTTGTTAGTTAACAGTTAAGAGAGGATTATAATTAAAATACAATTGGGAAATGTTAGGAGAAGCCCACATAGGGCCGGCCCATCTATGGTGTCTCCTAATCTAACCCTAAACTTGTTTAAGAAGTAAAACTTGCCTATACATAAAGCCTCTAGTTTAAGGTTTTATTTTGCAACATCGTATGAGATTATAGGCAATCCCAAATTTCTCTCTCTCTCTCTCTTTTCCCCATTTTCGGCAATAAACCCAAAACCCTAAAGGGTTTTCGGTTTTGTGTGTGGTTCGACCAAAGCAAGAAGGAGAAGTTCAAATGTTCGTGATTGAGTACTAGCATACGTACAGCGATGTGTCGTGTGTGCGATCGTTGAGGGGTTTTTCTTTAAACCCTAGAAGTTTCTTACTTTATTTACTATTAAGGTACACGTTATCTTTCTTGGTTAATTAGTTAATTACATAGATTGATTTTCCGCTGCGTACTCATGAATTGATAAATAGTTATATAATCCAACAGTGGTATCACGAGCCACCTATGTATTTTTTTTTAATTGCCAAAAGATTAAACTTGAAAGGGGGTTTAGGGTTGTTGATAATTTCGGAATTATATATTTTTTTTGAAACCCTAATCCAAGTTTTTCCATGATAATTGGTTGCACTAATTGTTGTACCTTTACTTTAATTACTTTAAAGAAGTAAAAATCATGAATTTTTCATGCAAATAATTTATGGTTATTACTAAGATATATTGATATTAATACTGTTGAAATTTATGCGTAAAACGATTATGACAATCGTTACACAAACATAAGCATAATAAAAGAATACAAAATAAATTTACGATCTAACCGAATCAAAGATGCAGTGAACTGGATGACGAACTGATGGCAGGAACGATCCCTGAAAGTAGAAGACAAGAAAAACGAAGGAACCGGGCTTGTGTTTGACACAATTCCCTTAAACAAATTCAGCGTCTGTTCCCAGGGTACACCAGTTCAAAGCAGCGTGTACTGCCGGACTATGATCCTTGCCTGAAACGAGAACGGAATGTTGTAGCAGCAACTGAGATCAGCAAAAATGCAGCAGAGAATGATGTGTGTATGGAGCATATTGTGTTCCAACATTCACGAAAATCTTTTCATGTATATATACATGAAGAGTTCTACACACCAAAGGTTGCAATTATTATTGTCTTAAAGGTCCTTCATTATGATCTCATAATTAGTCGTTAATTAACGATCATAATTAGTCGGTTTAGGATGCGAAGAGGCTATGTCACACCAAAAGGCTGATCTCGAATTTTCTAGACCATGATCAAATATGAGTAAAAAACTGCTTCTCTCGGACTCGGGTTTCTGGAGCTGCATTCGTGTCCGCAGGTCGCGCGGGCACGCCTTGGACTTTTGACCCATCGAACCACTTTCTGCACCCCCCCTGCATGCGTGTAGGAGACAGAGTAAAAGACATCCAAAGCTTTGACAAAGCTTGGAAATATGATCCTAATAAACCAACTCAACCTTTGTTCCAACACCAATGTGGGATAGCCAAACTCATTTGAGATTGACATCTCATTCACACACATTTTTCCAACAATCCCCCACATGAATGGAGGTTGATCTCAAAGCAACTTAATCCCAATCGAATTTCAACAGTTGAATATTGCATACCATAGGTAGGTGTTACCCTTTGAACCTTCGCTCATGAAACACACTTAGTCTACTAGCTCTGAGTAGGCGGTGATGCCTTTGAACTCGTCTGCCGTTTGTGTAGGCGACATTGTGCTTCACACAAGACTCTCCTTGACAATATCAAGTCCTCATAGTTATGTCCGTTATGGTCATGAACATTAGCCTGGTTCTGCGAGAGCTCTTAGGTATTGTGCCCCCTCTCAATACCCTTCGAAGCGACCCCACTTCTCTCTCACATAGGTGATTCACCATGTGTGGCTGCCTCAGCTGAATCATTAAAAGCCATAGGCTTAACCTCGTACTTGTCACTTTTAGGAATGGACTTGGAGATGTACCGATTCCAATTATACATCCCCTTCTTAAAGTGTGTGGGTTTATCAATCTTCCCCACAGTGACCTCACTAGTTCATACAATTAGGTTGTCCTATTGAACACAGATCTTGGGATCTCCAGTTAACTGAGTTAGGTTTTCCTTCATATGAACTTAATCTTTCAAGGGCGACCTCCAAACTAACTCTCTACATAGGCCTTTTGTTAGCGGATCCGCAATATTATCATTTGACTTCACATAGTCAACAATGATAATTCCAGTCGAGATTAGTTGTCGTAGCGTATTATGTCTACGTCTTATATGTCTAATCTTACCATTATACATTGTGCTATGAGCTCTGCAAATTGCTGATTGGCTATCACAATGTATACATATGGCCGTTACCAGCTTAGGCCATCTTGGTATATCCTCAATAGACGTAGCCATTCTGCCTCTTCACCAGCTTTATCTAAAGCGATGAATTCTGCTTCCATCGTGGATCTACAATAACCTTGTCTGGTTTGAAAATTTCCACGATATGGTTGCACTTCCAAGTGTGAATACATATTCACCCGTTGCTCTGGAATCATTCGTATCAGATATCCAATTTGCTCTGGAATCATTCGTATCAAATATCGTATCAGATATCCAATTTGCTCTAGAATCATTCGTATCAAATATCGTATCAGATGTCCAACTTGGATCACAATGTCCTTGAATCACTGCTGGATATATGTTATAGTGCAACCCATATTCCTTTGCGTACCTTAGGTACCTAAGTAACCTATCACATAAATCCAATGAGTTGAACTTGGATTACTCGTGTATCTACTTAGCTTGCTTACAGCGTATACTAAGTCTGGTCTAGTACAACTCATCAGATACATCAGACTCAATAATTCTTGAGTACTCTAAACATGCTCCCCTCTGTTCTTAGCTAGATACTGACATGTGTCAGTTTGTAGTTCTAGCCACATTAGAGTCATTTGCAAAAGCTATTTGCAAAAGCTATTTGCCATTCCCATAACTTCTCAAGAATTTTAGTCCACACAGTGGGTTTGACTTTAAACAAGTCCACTTTCAGTTCATGTGTTTTTGAATTTCCAAAACCACATTTGCCATTCCCATGTCTTTCATGTCAAATCTTGCATCCAAGACGTCTTGACATTACTTACATCAATGAGCATATCACCTGCATGGGAGCTAGTGGATCTTTCCCTGGGATGCCAACCACTCAGTTATCATAAACTAGATGGTTCCCACAATTCATCAAACCAACCAAGATAATTTGCAGCCAAGATTTATAATATTAACTTGCAATAAGTACCCTTCGTGACCACATTATAGTCTTTCCAATATGAACACATCCTTATGACTATTGTGTACTCCACTTAGTCATATGATTTCAATCCTTATTACCAAACATATATATATCAAATGCAAGCCACCCCCACATTTAAGTGTCATTGGACGACATCCAAATAGGGTGATGAAAGGTTCTCCCTTTCTCTATGGTTATGCCATTTCAACCATCACACTGGTTGTTTCTCAAATGGTCTCTCTTCCCACATTGCCTGCACTTTGATAAGCTTTATGTGACATCACTTATGATCACACTTTGAACAATAAATGTATCATTACGGTCCATAAGTTCAACTCATTATATATATTAGCTCACGAGTGCTTTAGAGTTGATGTAAGCAACACATGCTTTTCCCATAAGTATGTTCACACATGCATCTCATACTTCGACTAATTCTAAGTTAACTTCTAGCATAATTATAGAAATTATGGAAGACCCGCATGAGTTCGGACCACCTTTCCGGAAGAACGACACAAGTCCGGAACAACCTGTTCGAAAGAACCAGTGGTCCGGAAGAAATCAAAATTGCTATATGCATCGAAAACTAGGTAATATCAACTTTAATGATCTAGTCATTCAAGTTTTCCATAGTTTATATCATGTTCCTTACACCAAATGTGGACTTTCTTTGAACTTTGTCTATACAAAAATCTAGTATTGTGTTCATGTGTATCTTGAATGTTATAGTTGATTAATCTCAACAGAGCATCACAATCAACCAAGTGTTAGTCTAGCATGCTTTAGACTGCAATACGTTAGCATGTGAACAGAAGATGCATCATTCTGATTCATCACAGCCTCAATGGATATAACAATATCCGTTTCCCACATTCACACGTTCATTTAGACAAATTCGTGAGACTAGACCAATAACATTGTGAACGTCTCATATGTATGTTACAAAACCATACATAACCTATTATTCGGTTTTAGGATCATAATAACCTATTTGCCTTAGTATCCAAAACACCAATGATACTCGAAGGCCTCATCTTGAGCCTTAATTCGATTAAATTTGGTGAATGCATTCATAACCAACATGAATGATTCCAGAATACAATCAATATTATTTTGAGATGTAGTCAACCAAATTTACACTCAACAATCCATTACACAAGCGATGTATCATCCCTTGTTTTCTAGAACTATACGTTTTGGGATACTCTCCCAAAATGAACATCACGTCCTCAAATAGTTCAACAACATAGATGTGGTAGGCGCATCTACTTGACCCTCATAAATCTATAAAGATTTATAATCTACAATACCATACATTGTAGTCCATAGTGACATATCAAGTATACGTTTGTCACCATTCACATTTGTGCATTCCTATTATGTGGAACACCAAAAGATGTACAAAGTTTGTGTACTTTAATACACTTTATCATCTAACATTATATAGAGGTGATGCATATATGATTTATATGATTAATCTTAACTCATAAGTTATACATGTGCAACAGACATCTTGCACAATTTGATTGGAAATAATTTAAATAAATGTTTGTATTGTAAATCTCTAACATCAAAGCAACAAACTATTATATTAAAATAATTTCAAACCATAAATCATATATACTTATTCCAAAACATGACAAAGTCTTATTTAAACCAATTATTTCATAACGAAATAAAGTCTTATTTAATTAAACATAAAATCATATAGTGTTGCTATCCCCAACACTCTCGTCATCAGATATCTCGATGACCTCTTTAACACCACTCCAAAGAGTTAAGCGATGTAGTCCTCCTACAACAGTTCCTACCGCATGGAACTTAACCGAATTCTGATGACGAAACATTCTCCACGAATTCGTTGATGCAAATAATATCGAGTAACCATCGATATTCAACTTGCTCACAAAGATAACATTCTTCTTGATGCTAGGCACATGCAAAACATCTTCCAAGGTAAGGGTACATCCTGTAGACACTTTTAATTCTACAGTCCCGATCCCAACCGCCTTTTTTTAGTGCCATCTAGCATCATTATGCGATTTTCGATAGCACGATATTCCTTAAATGAATAACGATTAGAGCATGCATGAATTGTTGCCCCAGACATTATGAACCACCCTCGACAGGCAATCACTCGAGTCATTCCTGACATTGAAGGAGTGAATCCTAAGATATTTCCGTGAGTGCTATCTTGAGGTACTCCCTCAGTGGAACTCCACGTACTTATCTCTTCATGTCCTCGTTTCATTTTGAACAAATCTGCTCAAAGCAACAGCACCAAGTTGTTATACATCTATATCTTATATAGATATACTTTAACTAAATAAATTTGAAAACAACACCAAGTTGTTTTTCTCAGTTGCTATTTCTCACAAGATTAGCAATGAGATTCAACGAATTTTAACATCATGTTAAATTCTTGTGATGACCCGTCACAAGGGTTGTAAATATAATAGACCAAAACCCTTTTATTAATAAATAATAATAACATATTAAAATTATCAATGGTCATCATCATCATCACATCAAGACACGTTCTTAATTACATCATCAAGACACGTTCTTAATTATATCATCAAGACATGGTTTAATTACAACTTTACATAATGTTCGGTTTTTAAAACTACATCATTTTTAGCACCTATTTTGGAAAATAACATTATAAATCATTATACATTTGTATAAAGCATCCAGTTGTAACACGCATGTTAGAACCAACAACTGGATACAACACACGGAGATTAAAACCGTTTTACTCCAATTATATTGTATCACCAAAATATGTGAATATAGAAACAATCTCCAATTTAGAGAACCAACAACGAGTGCATACCAAAAATTAAGTATATATCAAGAAATCAGAGATTGTTTCACAATCTAAGAATCTGTTTAAGTTTGTTGAAATTTATGCGTAAAACGATTATGACAATCGTTACACAAACAGAAGCATAATAAAAGAATACAAAATAAATTTAAGATCTAACCGAATCGAAGATGCAGTGAACCGGATGACGAACTGATGGCAGGAACGATCCCTGAAAGTAGAAGACAAGAAAAACGAAGGAACCGAGCTTGTGTTTGACACAATTTCCTTAAACAGATTCAGCGTCTGTTCCCAGGGTACACCGGTTCAAAGCAGCATGTACTGTCGGACTATGATCCTTGCCTGAAACGAGAACGGAATGTTGCAGCAGCAACTGAGATCAGCAAAAATGCAGCAGAGAATGATGTGTGTATGGAGCATATTGTGTTCCAACATTCACGAAAATCTTCATGTATATATACATGAAGAGTTCTACACACCAAAGGTTGCAATTATTATTGTCTTAAAGGTCCTTCATTATGATCTCATAATTAGTCGTTAATTAACGATCATAATTAGTCGGTTTAGGATGCGAAGAGTCTATGTCACACCAAAAGGCTGATCTCGAATTTTCTAGACCATGATCAAATATGAGTAAAAAACTGCTTCTCTCGGACTCGGGTTTCTGGAGCTGCATTCGTGTCCGCAGGTCGCGCGGGCACGCCTTGGACTTTTGACCCATCGAACCACTTTCTGCACCCTCCCTACACGCGTGTAGGAGCCAGAGTAAAACACATCCAAAGCTTTGACAAAGCTTGGAAATATGGTCCTTATAAACCAACTCAACCTTTGTTCCCACACCAATGTGGGATAGCCAAACTCATTTGAGATTGACATCTCATTCACACACATTTTTCCAACAAATACTTGATCTTTTCCATTAATTATGCTAGATAATTAAGGAAAAAATCGTGTGACAATTTGGTTATAATTTGTGAAAATTCTGTTTGACACCGGTTCACTAAAAAATCGTTAAAAATTAACCGTTTGGAGTTAGAGTCTGAAACGTTTACAGTAGATACTCGACTCATAGGGCTAAAAATTTGTTTTTTTATGCTAAGCCCAGTTCAGCCATACTCTAGGTCAAAATTGGCCGTGAAGCTACTGGATTTTCCAGATCCGCACCTTGTTGTGGTTTTGTGATAATTAGTTATAAAAGGTTTGGCTTACGCAATCAATACAACTTGTTGTATGCGATTCGTTTCAATGGAAAGGGGAGCAAATCTTAAACCATAGTGACCATTATTAGGTTGATTACCATTATTGTTACATGGTTAAATTTTATTGCAAGTCTCTCTCCTTTTTTTGGAAATATAAACTTGCTTAATAATCATTGAAATAAGATTTTGTTTATAAATAAAATTGGTGCCCTAAAATCGAAAGAAACACCGGCTCACCCATTTAATCACACTCTAAGATAGGTATAAGTCGGGTCGCCATGCTTCCCTAAAGAAGGTAGGTACTTAATTCCCACGCGCAAACCTCACTTCTACGCTTCTTTGTGTGTTTAAATGGAGCTACCGAGCTCTTTTGATTTGAAGGCAAACTAAAAAGGATTTTATAAACATGTCATGCATTGAAGATGTGCATGAATCTTCATACATAACATTTTGATCACACATCAAATTGCTTGACCCAAAATTAAAACTTAAGTCTTTGCCATCCAATTTGTAAAGGACACTTGTGGATGTTGTTTTACTCATTGGTACACAATGGTAAAATAGCACTTACATGTCAAATTCCCACTCACTGATACACAGTGGTGGACAAATTTGTGCGTTCTTGGTTAGACGACTTAAAGCGAGTTAAGTGGTGAGACCTTGACCTGTGGCATAAGATGGGACAAAACATGACTACAAATCACTTGATGCAAGTACACAAGTGTTGTTTGTAAGTCCCATTCTATCTAGGAATTGCACTAGTAATGCAATTATTGATCGTCACTTACCTTTTAAGTACATCATTTTTAGCAGATTAACTGATGAAACGATGGTATGTCAATTGGATCCTAGCCTTAATAAAATTAATTGTTTAAATAGTTTAAACATTGGGTAATTAAATTTGTTAAGGAATAATTATCAAAAATACTGATTTTTGAACTTTATCTGTTTTGTAGATGGCAACAATGAACCCTCCTCAAAACACCGTTGGTCATGCTTTTCGTCAAATGTTTGAAAGGGAAAAGCTCAATGGATCGAATTTTAATGACTAGTATCGTCAACTGAGGATTGTCCTAAGAGTTGAAAGAAGAACCGATGTCCTTGAAAATCAGTGGCCGACCGAACCAGCTGCTACTGCTAGTGATCAAGAAAAAGCGCAGTACAACGCTGAATATAGCAGATATGATGAAGTTGCTTGTTTGATGATCTTTAGTATGACTCTTGATCTTCAAAAGCAATACGAACTTCATACTCCTTATGATATGATCAGAGAATTAAAGAAGATGTATGTATAACAAGCTGGAGTTGAGTTGTTCGACTTGGTTGTGGAACTCCACGACTTATAGCTTGAAGCTGGAAAATCCGTCAGTAGTCATGTGCTCAAAGTGAAGAGCTACTTTGACATGATTCTCAAATCTCTTACAAAGGATTATGAGGGTTTTGTGCGCAACTAAAACATGCATAGTATGACTAAAATCATACCTGAGCTTCATGCCATGCTTGTTGAGTATGAGAAGACCATTCCAAAGAAAGCCACTGAAACTCCCCATATACTCTTGATAAAAAGGGGAAAGATCCAAAAGGCTAAACAACCACAAAGGGTGAAGGGTAAGAATGATGGGAAAGGAAAAGGCAAACAAGTTGCTTATGTTCCAAAACCCAAAAAGACCCCTTCGGCTAAAAAGGAGCATTCGGCTAAAGACCAGACTTGTCACCACTGCTCTGAAGTGGGACACTGGAAGAGGAATTGTCCTGTCTACCTAGCTGAATTGAATAAGAATAAGAACCAAGCTAGTGGGACTAGTACTTCAGGTATCTTCACAATTGAATTATTTTCCTTTTCTAAGCATAATTCATGGGTTTATGACACTAGCTGTGGAACCCATATATGCAATTTGTTACAGGGACTTAGAAAAAGAAAGAAGTTGAAGCCTGGAGCTTTGCAGCTGTTCATGGGCAATGGTCTACCAGCACCTGTTGAAGATATAGGAGAATATCATTTGGTAGCAACATTTT
>JBCNJP010000024.1:50900940-50950160 GCA_039602395.1 Deinandra increscens subsp. villosa | reverse complement strand
ATCCTACATAGAGGTGTCATTTCAGTTTTCTTGTTGAAAAACCATGGATTTATTAATGTTTTTAATAATATCGGTATTTCAATTTCTAAAAATAATGTTCATTATTTTGATGCTATTCCTTGTGATGGTATTTATGAAATTGATGTGCGTGGTTGTGACTCAAATAATTCAATGTATAGTATTAGTAAAAGAGTCAAGACTAAATTGGACTCTACCTATCTTTGGCACCGTCTTCTTGCTCATGTAGGCAAGAACCGCATTGAAAGACTTCAACGTGAAGGAATCTTACAATCAAATGATGAATCATTTGATAGGTGCGTTTCTTGTATTTCAGGCAAGATGACAAGGAAACCTTTTCTGCATAAACCAGAAAGGGCTAAAGTACTTATTGGACTCATTCATATGGATGTTTGTGGCCCATTTAGACATGTGTCAAGAACATGTGCTAGCTACTTTATAACTTTCACGGATGATTTCAGTCGTTATGGTTATGTTTACTTGCTTAAACATAAACATGAAGTTTTTGAAACATTCAAAGAGTTTAAAAATGAAGTAGAAAATCAACTCGATAAGACCATCAAGATCCTTCGTTCGGATCGTGGTGGAGAATACTTAAGCCAAGAGTTTAATGATTATCTAAAAGCATGTGGAATTGTCCAACAGCTCACTCCTCCATACACTCCACATCATAATGGAGTTTCTGAAATAAGAAATCGAACCTTGATAGAAATGGTGAGATCAATGATGAACCTTACGACTCTCCCAATTTCATTTTGGGATTATGTTCTAGAGACTGTTGTACGCATTCTCAATATGGTTCCAACTAAGAAGGTTAACAAGACACCACATGAATTGTGGCATGGAGATGTCCATATTTTTTCTTACTTAAGAGTCTGGGGATGTGAGGCACTTGTGAAGTGCGATAAACCTGACAAACTTCAACCCGAAACTACTAAGTGCATCTTTGTAGGATACCCTAAGGAAACAATGGGTTGCTACTTCTATAATCCTACCGAAAACACTGTTCGAGTAGCTCGATATGCTGAGTTCTTTGAGAAGAATCTAATAGCTCTAGAGAACAGTGGGAGAATTGTAGAACTACTAGAAGATGTGTCACCTTCTGAAACTCCTAGCAATCATCAACTTGGGGGGGGGGGGGATGTTCAAAGTAATGAACCTCAATTCGATGATAGTGCGATTCCACTTCGAAGGTCCGAAAGAACTATACGTACTCCGGATAGATGGATGGGTCTAATCGAATCCGAGGAACACGAATTAGGAGATCTCGATGAGCCTCCGAACTTCAATGCTGCATTATCAGATCCAGAATCTGAAAAATGGCTTGAAGCTGTGAATGTGGAAATGAAATTGGAAGAAAATCATGTCTGGAGCTTGGTTGATCTTCCGCCTAATGCAAAAACTGTTGGGTGTAAATGGATCTTAAAGAAGAAGACTGACATGGATAGAAATGAACACACCTATAAAGCTCATCTCGTGGCGAAAGGTTATACTCAGTGTTTTGGCGTTTACTATATATGATGAGACCTTTTCTCCAGTTGCTGACATTAGAGCTATTAGGATTCTCTTAGCCATAGCTGCGTTCTATGATTTTGAGATATGACAAATGGATGTTAAGACTGCTTTCTTAAACGGTTATTTGGATGAAGAAGTCTATATTGATCAACCTGAAGGTTTTATTGATAAAAAACATCCCAACAAAGTATGCAAGCTTCAAAGGTCCATTTATGGACTAAAGCAAACATCAAGAAGTTGGAATAAACGGTTTGATGAAGAAATAAAGAAGTTTGGTTTTATTCAAAATCCTGATGAGCCATGCGTATATCATAAAGCTAGTGGGAGTAATGTTACTTTCCTTGTCTTATATGTAGATTACATATTGATCATAGGAAAACACATTCCAATGTTGCAAGATGTAAAATCTCATCTTGGGAAGTGTTTTGCCATGAAAGACTTGGGTGAAGAAGCATTTATTCTTGGAATCAAGATCTATAGAGATAGAACTAAGCGGTTACTTGGACTAAGTCAAAGTGCTTATATTGATAAGATCTTGAAACGATTCAAGATGGAGAATTCTAAGCGTGGTCTTGTACCCATGCAGGAAGGACTTGGTCTATCGGTCAAACAAGGTGCTTTTACACCTGATGAGGTGAAGCGTATGCAAAGAGTTCCTTATGCTTCGGCTGTAGGATCTATAATGTGTGCAGTGAGATGCACTAGACCTGAGTTCGCGCAAAATATCATTAGCCGATTCCAACATAATCCATGTCACACCCTGTAAGATTTGTGTCGGGATGCGAAAAGGTTATCACAGTCAAGGTTACGAACGTACTCTGGATGGTTCAACAACTAGAGCCGTTTTGGAAATTGTTTAATTGTTGGAGTAATTAGGAGTTTTTCCAATATCATTACGCAGCGGATTAATTGTAATGAGAAAAGTTAATAGTTATAAGTTTACGACACATAAGTTTTCAAAAGATTTTTAGGACATGACACCGTTAGGTGTTATGTCAGGAAAATCTCCAAAGGCTAAACCATACTCCAGAAACAAATGAAAAGTCCTAAGATGCAAAGGCAGGAAACAAGCAAGCAGGTCCGATGCATGCACATCATTTAAGTTAAAGTATCTGAGAATTCATACGAGAAAACGGTCAAGAAATAATTGTTGGTGAGTTTCACAGGTTTAAAGTGCTAGCAGTTAAAGGTTGAATGAAAATAGTAATTGGAAACAGTTCATGTTAATAATTGACAATATCTGATAAGACTAGTTGATAAAGTTACCATGTACCCTGAATACCGAAACTGACTGTTTACCCACTCTTGGTACCTTTTGTCCGGTTGGTACCGCATAGATACGACATAACAATTTGTACTCTTTGACTAAAAGACGGAGTCACGATTGGAGCTACCAATCAGAGCAGGGGCGTTAACCCAATAGATCTATTCAAACATTACCGTTTGCAAATGATAATTAATCGGATTCAGTTAATAGTGGGGTTTGGGTTATAGCATGAATGAACATGAGATAACAAGTGTGGAAAATGGAAAATCACATGAAACAGTTATAATAACAAGGTCTAATAGTCTAACATGGAAAAATGTATGTATGAATTCTCCCCCAAAGATAAAATAGTTAAAGGAAAAAGGGGTCGTGAAAAACTCACATGATTCAGAAACTGTAGTCGGTAATGTGATCAACGGAAAGTGCAAGCCTAGATAATTATAAGACATGCAATAATAATAAGTAATAGGGTTGACATTAATGTCACTCCAATTAGGTAGGTCAAGTCTTGACGTCATGGTAGCCTTAGGGTTAAGTGATTTGAAAAGTCAAAGTGAAAGTATCCCGTTATGTATTTATTTGGAAAAATGTAAATTATATATTAAGTAAAATATATGAAATTTTCCAAATAATATTTTAAGATGGTAAATATTTATAGAAATAAATATTAAGTCAAAATGAGGGTTTTCATATGAAAATTGATTATTTTGGCTAGTTAGTAAAAAACCGAGCGATTTTGCGGTAACCACCGATTACGCGATATTTATCCGTTTAAGTTAGAAATCAATCAAGTTCAATAACATATGATTATTTTCTGTCCAAAATAGGTAGATAATTATTTTATGTGTCGGTTTTCATTAGTTCAAGTGTTCGTGATCAAGTACTAGCATACGTACATCGGTGTGTCGTGTGTGCGATCGTAGATGGGTTTTTCCTTAAACCCTAGAAGTTTCTTACTTTATTTACTATTAAGGTACACGTTATCTTTCTTGGTTAATTAGTTAATTACATAGATTGATTTTCCGCTGCGTACTCGTGAATTGATAAATTGTTATATAATCCAACACTAATCACTCAAATCCTATTAACATTAGAAGTTCCATGATTAACTTGAGCAGAAGAAGTAGTATGTTTTCTTGCAAAGAATCAATTGGTGGAATTAAGACTGGTAATCATGTTCAGTTAAGTAAATAAGAGAACATCGAGCTAATTGACAAACTGAGAGATACATACGTTTTAGACTTAATCCGGATTTGTGTCGTGTATGCATTGGACATGATTTACGTACGTTTTAGTCTTAATTTGGAATTGTGTTGTGTATGCATTGGGTATGACTTACATACATTTATGAACCATTGAATAATTATTGAACAATTTTACCTGAAAGTTCCATTTAAAATTTCCATTTAAAAGCGATCCAAGTTAAACTCGCTCGGTTAAAAACCATGCCGAGTCGAGCTCAGAATTTCAGCTCGGTTTAGAATTCAAGCCGGGCCAACTTGGTTTAGAATTCAAGCCGAGTCGAGCCATCCCCTAGCTCGGCTCATGAATAGCCCTAATTATATAGTGGCGGTAGTAGAGATGCTTAAAGAGAGGGAGAACCTATCAAATTCTATTTCTATATGCCCACTATTTAATATCTATATTTAAAATTCGAGGAACAATAATAGTTAAATTTTAGGTATTTTATTTTTGCCACATAACTTCGGTTTTTTATATAGTATACTTTTGTTTATCTCATTATAGTCATATAACTTTATTTTTCTATACATAGGTCTTAACTGATATTTTACTCTTTTCATTCTGGTAACATAATTACTAAAAAAACTAATGGGGGGTTTTACATAGAACTAATAGAAATCAATTTTTTGAGGTGTCATATAGTGTAAATATTGTTGTGGGATTACGTCAATGGTACCCCCAAGATATCCCCTATGGAAGGTTATGGGTTCGAGTCTTGTGTGGAGCAATTGCTATGGGTTGAGCCAGTGAGTTTTTCTAGTTCTGAGTTTTTTTCTGGGTGGAGTTGGCCAATCACCACTCTTTGTTATTCAGACGGAAATGTGATCTATTTGTCAGGGTATTTCGAGGTGTCCGGATCTTTGTTGTCCAAAAAATATATATAGCTTTACATGTCCTAAGTACTGCCTAATGGCCCGTGATATAGAAAATCTTGATATCTGCAGCAAATGTGAAAAGTGTAAAGTTTTATTAACTTTTTCTTTCGATCAACAGCCGGTCGACATCATCACTACATTTAATATTTTTTTAAAAGTTAAACACATATTCAAACAAACCTCTTAAATCAGCTATATATCATCACCTTATAAGACCATGTGTACACCTTGTAAAGCCCCAAACGCCAAAACATAAGGGCGTTATGTTAACAAAAATGGAGTGGTCGTAAACACTATGTACCTCTCCACACACCATCTTGAAATCTAATGGGGGATGGGCCTAAGCAGAACTATTTTTAAAAGTTTTAATAATGAGGATGTTATAAAAGAATTATCATTAGGCTATCCGTAGTGGGCGTTAGGCCCACCAAAAAAGCTTATATAATGCCCCTATAACCCCCCCCCCCCCTCCCACCCCCTAGGGCGTCATATTAGCTCAAGACTTCACCGGCGTTAACCACATAACGCTCCCCCTTCCTTGTGATTGGTTGTTTTTTTTTTATTTAAGAGATTTTATTGAGTGGGTTTTTAAAATAATAACTGGGTAATAATTAGAGGGGGTTTATTGGGGGTTATAACTACACCACTTTACTTATAATCCACTCTTAATGAGGTGGATTCCACGTGACGTATAACCCCAAGAAAGAGAGTTATGAATACACATAACTTTAGACACTGTCATATCATATATAGAGCCCAAGAAAAAATTATAGTCAGGAAAATTTGTAGTCTAATGATGATTGATGAGCCATTTAATGATTATGGATGGTATTTTCTCGCAATTTTATAAAACCCAAAAACTCTATGAAGCAGGTTGAGAAAAAAACAACACCAAACAACCCCACATTGTAGACAATCGAACTTATGGTTTCGTGCCCTCCTTTTTTTTTCTTTTTAATTTTTTTTATTGTTTACAAGCTGCCTTTACACGTCTTTCTCTCTGCTATATCGAGTAGCTAAACTGCTCTCCTCTCCTCTCTCTCTCTCTTAAGCGCTATCTCAGTTCTCTCTTCGTCTCTCTTCAAGAACACCGATGGTGTTCAATCTCTCTCAGCAACCTCTATGCACCGATGGCATTGGTTGTATGCGATTTCTTCCCGACGGCGTTGCGTTTTCTCTTTCTCACAACCGTTGATAGATCCTTTGACGGGTTAGGGTTTCTAAAAACCCCCAAAATCGCAGCTCTCCGTGGCTCCGCCGTTGCTCCGTTTGTGAGGTTGAGCAGCGGCGGTTAGCTTCTGCTTAACCCAGAAAGTAATCAGTTCCAAAACCACCAAAAAAACAATCCTTTTAGCTCTAATCGCAACAATTCACCGTTGGCGAACAACCCACAAAAGTTTTCCGGTCAAGTTTCGCCGCAAACCACCGCTGTCGGAGCTGCTGCTGGCGGTGATTCCGGTGGTGTTGTGCCTTCTTTCTGTGAATTCTCTTTTGCTGACCTAAAAGGTGCTACTAATAACTTCAGTACAACTGTTGGGCTTTGGCTCAATGGTATCCCCTTGGCTCTTAGAGCTCTGTGGCAGCCAGTGACAGCCGATCCGGGTTCGAATCCAAGGGAGGGAGTTTTACTGCCTGGCCTTAAGTGGGGGTGGCTTTCTCCCAGATGGAGACTAGAGGTGGTGCCCTAGATGATCTCGCCCGCCGATACCGGGGCACGGTTAAGACACCCGTGTACGCGTCGTGGTTGTGTGATCTCTAGGTTCGACTGAAATTCGCTGTTAAAAAAAATAATAATAATAACTTCAGTACAGATTCAATTGTGTCTGAAAGTGGTCAAAAAGCACCAAATGTTGTGTATAAAGGAAGGCTCAAGAATCGTCGGTGGATCGCCGTCAAGAAATTTTCCAAATTGGCTTGGCCAGACTCTAAACATTTTGTGGTAATTTATTGTTTTTTTTCTTCATTTAATTGATTGAATTCAATGATATGATATGATTATTTGGTGTGTTCTTGTGTGTCCCAAGATGTTAATTAAATTAGGAAAATTGGATTTAAATAATCCGAACTATCAGGTGTTGGCGTATAATAATCCCAACTGGAAAAATTCTTCCTGGCAGTCCCAACTATTCACATATTTTTTTTAATAAACTTTCCGTTAAGTTTTTTTAACCCCGTTAGTGATGTCTTACGTGGCATCCTATGTGGACTGCCCAGTCAGCGACCTCCTCAAACATTCTCCCCTCTCCGCCACCTGAACTGCTTCTTCTACCCTCATCAATTACCGGATTCATTTCCTTCTGCCAAAACCCACCGGCAACCACCATATCCTAGTTTCCCCGGTTACAACAGGTCGCGAGAGAAGGATACGATCCATCGGATCTCCTCCTTGCCGGATCAACCAACTCACAGGTACGTTTTCGCTCCGGCCGATCTACTGCTACGGCGGCGTTTAATTTCCCGCTTAACTCTGATTCATTCCTTAGATCTTCACTTCTACGCTGTAGGTGTGCCCAAATACCTGCACTAGATTGTTGAATTTCATATTTCTAAAGCCAGATTTGAAATTACGTATGACTATGTGCATCATATATGATCTCCCGTTTTGCGATCTACTTTGAGGTTTCTGGTGCTTAGATTTGGTAGTCGCCGGAGCCAAAACAGAAAAATAAACATAGAGGCTGCACACGGTGGCAGCGGCCCTAAAACAATCCTCAAATGCCAGGTAGAAGGTACGTTTCACCGCTGACGACCTCTTTCATGCCGGTAAAATCAAGCCTCACAGTGACCACCGACCTTCCGACCTAACCACCACCATCACCTGAGCATTTTTAGAGCGCAAATCAATTAGGGATTTTATGGATGTTTTGGATTTAAAACCAGGTGAAACGCAAATCAATTTGGGGATCTGGTGTTTGATTATCTAAAATGCAGCTCGATCGTGGTGTCCTAAATCAGTGACGATGGTTGCGAATCGGAACTCAAGTCTAGCGATGGTAGCTAAGGTCCAGTGTTGGTGGTGCGGTGGCGGCTAACGATTTCGAGATTCCGACGATTTCTTCATCTGCTCCGGTTTAGAGATTCCGACGATTTCATTTGCTCCGGTTTAGAGACTCCGGTTTAGGAATTTCCGATCTATGTGGGTGAGGTCTGATTTGATTAAATTCATATGTGTTAGGAATTTCTGGTCTATGTTCGAAGTGGTGATGGTGATGAATTGGAGGTCTGATTTGATTAATTCATATGTATTTGTTTTCTTTTATTTAAAGTAATAAAAGGATGTACAAATAATCAAAAAAGAATGCCATGTAATTAAAATTGCCAACTGGGCAGTCCACGTAGGATGCCACGTAAGACATCACTAACGGGGTTAAAAAAACTTAACGGAAAGTTTATTAAAAAAAATAAGTGAATAGTTGGGACTGCCAGGAAGAATTTTTCCAGTTGGGATTATTATACGCCAACACCTGATAGTTCGGATTATTTAAATCCAATTTTCCATTAAATTAACCCCTGGATATTTATTGAAAACCTTAAATTAGTATATATATATATATATATATATATATATATATATATATATATATATAGTGAAAAGTTCATTGTAGACACCCCCATAAGTGTAGACAGGTAGACACCTTTTTTCACCATTAGATCTCTTGATCTAATGGTTGTGATTAATTTTCTTTTTTCTTTTTTTCTTTTTTCTCATTAATTAGAAACTTTCACATGTGAAAAAGAGCTATTTCACATGCGAAAGTGTCTACAATGAACCTCACCCTATATATATATATATATATATATATATATATATATATATATATATTTTGTAAAGTTCAATTGTTTATTACATGATCATTATGAGACAGTGAGTGTTTATTTACTTTAGACTTTTAGTGATGCTTTTGCCCAAGAAATTGCTATTAATTAACAAACAAAATCACTGATTAACTTCAACCTTTTAAGGTATTTGCTGATACAGAATTACTGGTTTTAAATTGGTAAAAAACAATAAATATTTATTTGACATTGCGAAGATTTTGAAGTAGAATTAATGGTTTTAAATAGAATTTCTTTTATGGTTTAATATGCAAATCAAGAATTCATATGGGTTTCTGAAATTAGCTTATTCTTTGCAACATAAAGTTTTGTTGAAATGTGAAAAATTGAAGATGGGTTGTTTGATCTTGCAGGAAGAAGCATTGGGTGTTGGAAAATTGCGTCACAAACGACTAGCGAATTTGATCGGGTATTGTTGTGATGGTGAAGAGAGTGCTAGCTGTGCCTAGGATCTGAGCTTCAGTGACGTGTCCTTTCTGTTTGTGGTTCCGGTGCCGTTGAAAAACTGGTTGTTTTTTACTGATCGGTTAATGGTGCTTGCCTCCGTTGCTCCGCCTATGGCGTTGAAGCAGCGGTGGTTAACCCGCATCTTTGAGATGTAACGCCTGGCTGTTGTTATCTCCGTGGTTGTTCCGTTTAGGTTGATGCGGACTTGGTTTTTTGCGCCTCTATGTTCAAGATCGTAACAAAATATGAAAAACCCATTAGGGTATGAGCTGGTTCTGTTTTGTGTTTTTGTGGTTATTTGTTGGTCTGTTTGAATCTGATGAATCGCTATCTCCGGGTATGGAAAGAGTGCTTTGCTCCCCATATGCGATATGAAATTGGTTTTCCTATTTTGGATTCTTTTCGTTCGGTGTATACTGATGAATATTAAACGAAGTTGATTTGGTGTTCTTGATGGTTTCTTCTGGGTTGTGACCAAGATTTCTGAGCCTATGTTGCTGTTCATGAAATAATTTGTTGGTTACTTGATGCTGATTCGGTGTTATAGATGGTTCTTTTCTTTCAGTGTATACTGGTGAATAATGAAACGAAGTTAGTTTGGTGTTCTTGATGGTTTTATCTAGACTGTGACAAAGATTTTATGAGCCTATGTTGTTGTTCCTGAAATAATTTGTTGGTTACTTGATGCTGATTCGGTGTTATAGATGGCTGCTATGAGGCGATTATGAAATCTTTCTGAGCCTATTATGATTCGTTCATTTGAAGGTCATGCCAAAGTTAATAGTGATGATTTGACTTCAGGAAGTATGGTCATAAAATTCACGGATCAAAGATAGGTTTAATTTTCCTAATATTTGATCTTTTTATGGGCTTTAATATGTATTTGATCAATTTGGTACTAATGATTAGTAGTTTTTTTAATTGATCTTTCAGTTGTTTAGTTAACTACATGTTTGTTTCGTGATATTCTCATCTTTCTTTGCCTCATTTCAGAAGAGATAGAAATGAACTAAGAAAATGGCGGACTAGCAAGGTATGTATAATTATATCGCATCTATTCATTTCTATTTCCACATACGATCAATTTATGGATTTGCCTGTTCACTTTTGCTTTTATACTTTGAGTGTGAAGTTTGGAGAGAGGTTTAAGATATTATCTTACATGAGTATTGATTTAGTATTATGCTTATACATATATATTTTTTGGTCATGTTTCTTTGTTGGAGTTTGTTTGATAAGCCATCGTTTCTTTGGATAAGCATGTACTATGTAATTACTAATTTGCTTATCTGTATACAATACTAGAGAATATTTTTTGGTCATGTTTCTTTGTTGGAGTTTGCTTGATAAGCTATCGTTTCTTTGGAAAAGCATGTACTATGTAATTACTAATTTGCTTATCTGTATATAATACTAGAGAGTAACTCATGTTACTATATTCATGGTTATAGAGTTTAAATCATAAGAATTCATGGTAATAAGTTTCTTAAATGTAAATTGCCATGATAACTAGGTAGGTAATATATGCTTTTGTGATTTTGTCGTTTCATTTTCCTCCAGAACTCTATGAGTTGATACAGGGAACTATTACAAATCAGTTTCTTGATTATGAGTAGTCTGTTATTGCAATAAGAATGAGAAATATGTTTTCTTTGATGTTGTGAACAGTTTGTGTGTGGTTCATGATAGTGGGTACTTTTTATGTGTTCTTGATTCATTTATATCGTGAATTAACAAGGGATTCCACAAGTAGTCTTTAGGTTTTGGAGATATATAATGTACATTTACGATTGTTTTGTGGATGGATCAAATTATTTTGAAAGTATGACCTCAATGTCCACAGTGTATTTACTTTCTGTTGAACCTATATAATAGCTTAAAGAGCGTGCAGCTCATGAGAAAAATGTACTATATCTTTTTTAATTAAGCTCATTCTCTCTGTGATTGTTTTGTGGATTAATCGTAGTTAAATGAGTTTTTCTATTAAATTAATCATCGGTTTCTTGAGTGAACTATGAATGTCGTTTTAAGAGGAGGTTTACTGCTATTGGTGCAAGTACCTTTGCGTCTTCTGGTACTTGCAATCACTCTACTGATATGATTTCTGTATCAACATGTCCTGTTGTAGAGTGAGTTTTTTTTCATACTACAGAGGTTTGTATTTTTTGTACCTCTTTTGACATCTGACTTGATCCAACAAAAATATGTTTCATATTCATCCACCCACTACCATTTTCATAAAAAAAAACCTAGCTATTGGTTCATAATTTTTTTAGTGGGTTCTATGGCTTTGCAGGGCTTTTTTTACAGGTTTACAAATGTGACCTCTTGCTACAATCAACAATCTCAGGTATTATTCTTCTACTATATCTAATTTGAAGTCATCTTTGATTCAGATATCTTCTTAGTTTACCCGACTGTGTTTCATGGCCTAAACCCTAATCTTGGCTTCCACTTGCCCTCAACTGCATCCTCCTTTCTGCAATTTCTATTTCGGTTTTGGTTTACAAGAATGAAGTTCGCGATCATCTTCTCAGTGCCTCTTAAATGGCTCAACAAGTCGGTTCAATCTGATGCCTACCAGTTGTTTGTTGTATTGTCATGTTTAAAAAAACTTTGCAGTGATCTATTTTCTATTGTGGTTTGCTTATTTCGTTTTGTCCTATTTTTTGCTTCATTTAGTTGTGTTCATCGGATGAAGGTAATCCGTTCAATATAATCTAAAATTGGGTTATGGAAATGGTCTTTGGAATTTGTTTTTGGCCATGCAAACTGACTTAATTTGTGAAATTGTTAAAGCCACATGTTTGTTCTTTTATAATGCTTAATATTTGGTTTTTTTTTTAAATATGAAAATTTAGTACAATATCGATTATCTTCTGTTGTGTGATTTTAGGAAGATTGAGGTTGCTACTGGACTCTTGCTATATCAAGAGCAGGGAGTTTTGGTTGGTGAGCATTTATTTCTCTTCATCATCTCCCTTTTAGTTGCTTTGATTGGTTTGTTTTGGATCTCAAATTGTCATAGGGGTTGTTAGGCGTTGCTTAAAAACCTAATATTTCCGATTTGGTTATTTTGAGAGGCACCCGCACAGCGAAGCGCGAGCATAGTCACGGATTCACCAACATTAGCGCTTAAATACATTTTGGTTGGGTCGAACAGGTATGTGC
Source organism: Deinandra increscens subsp. villosa (assembly GCA_039602395.1). Classification (NCBI taxonomy): domain Eukaryota; kingdom Viridiplantae; phylum Streptophyta; class Magnoliopsida; order Asterales; family Asteraceae; genus Deinandra; species Deinandra increscens. The sequence goes on along the minus strand of JBCNJP010000024.1, from coordinate 50,937,788 downwards.
ATATCGTGTTATTATCAGACCTTAATATACTTTTTTATTGTTGTTAGAACTCTTATGAATTACTCATGTAGGATACATTACAACAGCAAGTACAAAAATGAGTAATAACCCCCAGTAGAGGCTGGTACGATTGCTAAGATATGGTATGCATGTAGTTTGTTTTTTGTTTTAATTATGTTTCTTTACGTTTGCACATTCGTTTTTCTTCTTATTTTAATGAGTTTATGTTTTCTCACTCTCTGATTGCAGGTCTTGGTGTTGTCGGCTGCGATTGTTGTTCTCCGAACCAACTGTTGCATTTGGAATCAAGCATATGGTATATATTAGGTAGGTTTCTTTTGGTTAATCTGCTTAAAAATGAAAAGGATAATATGTTGTCAATTTCGTATACCTGTTAAAATGTCCAAATCTGACCAGTCAAGCATATGAAGAGATTTGGTTCTATTAAAAAGGTCATATCCCTGATTTGGCAGTTATATTAATTTCTTTTCCATTTACTCTTAGTACAAACTATACATGTATAGATTAGATTGTCTTTTATGCTTTATCTTATTTAGATGTCAGTTCCGTTTATTTATTTTTGCAGTTTGGTTTTTTAACTTTTTCCTTGATTGCAGATCTTGAAATTTTAGGTTGTCTTGGTTATGCTTTGAAATAACCTGCATCATATGGACTAAAGCATATAGTATATATTCCATAAGTCACATGCTTTGTATCTTTATTTTCCGTTTAGGAGTATATTGTATTTAGTTAGAGTATAACTACATTCATTCGGTTGGAAATTCTATTTACTAATATAAAGTTGGGATCATTCTTTGTAGGTCTGGCGAGTCAAATTGGCCAAACCGGCCAAAATGATCCGGTTTGTACAGTTTAAACCATCTTTTTCTTACACAAAAGCTTACAACTCTTTTCTCTTGGATGAATCATACATTTTACACAAAACCCGCTTCTTTGAGAAACAGCCTCAGACTTCATTTCTTATAAGAGAAACAAAAAGATGAAAATTTGAGGTATGCTTCTAACTCTTAGATGAATCAAATGCATATATGTGGTTATTTGATTTGGATTATATATTTCCATGTAGCCATAAATAATATCATACTTGCTGCTATTAACAAAACAACACCGAATAACAATAAATCCTAACAGTCTAATAGGTTAATTGCGAAATCAACAACTATTGTACTGCAAGAAAATTGAGAGAGTCGTCCATTACATGTACAACAAATCCATAAATGACATCTTAACCATATTTGGATGTAATGTTTTCCTATGCGTGCTTTCTAACCTTTTTTTTCTTATCTAATCAGTACATATATATGTATTGAGTTTTGTAAACACTTTTACCCTATTTAAGCTTACCTATTACGATTTTCGACATACAAATGTCAATACTTGGTAATATCATAAATAATATGTTACGTGATAGATGGTATATATAGGGGGTTATGAGTCTATGTTGGAAAGCATGTTAAATAAGGAACAGAGAAATGAAACGGGCAACAATTGAATTGAGAGTTCTCTTCTTCTTCTTTGAGTTTTCATCTTTTTTGTTCCTTTGTATTTTTTCAGATCTTTATTACCATTTGATTCATGTCATAATCTTAACCATTATAAAAGTAAATTGTCTAACATAAAATTTTGGAGTTAAAAGAATTTAAGCCCACCTGCAAAACTTTGATAATATCAATAATCTAATTTGATATCCTGCCACCATCTGAGTACGTCGAAATATGAGTAGTACATAGTGAGCTTAAAGAAAGAGGTTTTGATTGTTATCCATGGGATATGAGTACATCCTGCCAAACATTGTATGGTATTGTTTTTAGGTAAAACAATGTAAGTAGGTTTTGATTGTTATGCATGGGATCTGAACTGACACCGCTTAGAAGCTCACTATTCGTGTACTTTTGTTCTTTTGATTTATGGGTTTGTTTACAAGTTTGTGAATTTCAGGGACTTGAGTTTCGAGGACTGCAGAATCAACAAATCTTGGTTTGTTCTTTGATTTTCCATTTTTCTTCACCGAGATAGGCTTCTGTTATCTAGATGATGTTGCACATGATTCTCTTTTAAGTGGAAATTGATTCTCACTCTGGTTTGTTACTATTCTATGTGCAACAGATTTTCGTGAATAACTCTAAACTTTAATGTCATTTGAGCCTCGGTCAAGATAATGAAGATAGTTTGAATCCAGAGGTATGTAGTGCTTTCATTCAGCAGTTTTTTGTTCAAAATTTTTTCGTTTCGCTTCTACTGTGGCAAATATTGGCATACACATCAGAAGGTTTCTAATCGTGTTATTTCTACTCAAAAGAAGATAATTTTAACAAAGTTAGTTAAGTTAGTTGAATATATAATCTTTAATGATGTTTAGGACCAATATGTATATTTTTTTATCTTGCCTGACTTACTTTTTATAATTAGTTGTAGCCTAAATATTCATTGCCTATAAACCTACTTTTCATTCACTTAAATAAGAATATGTTTATTTATAAGTTGTTAGTTGTGGTTTCTTTTGTAGCTACATGAAAATGACATACTATTGGATCTAGGATCCTTGCAGGCAATTGCAGTAGAAGATATCGTCATTATATTTAACTATAGTCGGTTAGTTGTCGTTTAGAATAACCAAAACATTCTACTCAAGTACAATTACATTATGATTTTCAAGTGTTTTATCATGCATTTGTTTGGAATTTCTTATTAAAATTTGTGGTAGATATCATGTTAATTAAATCATCATGGTTGAAATATGCATTTGTATTTGTGCAGATATGTCTTACATCTTCTTAAAAAACCGATATTTTCTTTGTTTATTAACACATTTGTTATACTTCTTGAGTTACCGCAGGAACATGCGATCGATCTCTAGTTATGGAATATGGATAGTAATCTAGTATTATACTAAAGTATTTTTGAGCACTTTTTAAACAAGCTGGGCCCCATTCAACTAAGTCATCCTTAAAAAACCTAGGAGATTGAGTTGACTTTAATAAACCCAAGTCTTGAGTGGTTCCAACATCTCGCATCACCTCTGTCCGAGTTTATATAAATATTTGTTTGGTACCACCTGAATTCAATGTAAGTTGCCTAACAATTCTTCTTTCATTTTTTATATCAAAAAGATTTATCCTTATTCTATATTAAACTGTTTAATTTAATTTTTTAATTGCTTCTTCACATCGAATTATTTGTTTATGTTAATAATTTAATTTGTCCGATTACATCGTTAGTTCATTTGATTATGTTACATTGTTTGCTTGTGTAATTTGTGTTCTACTTTAAAAGATATGAAAACCCGATAATTGTAGGATGCATTTTTAAAGTTTTCTATTATACATAACTAGTAAGTTAAAATTATCGCGCGTTGAAGCAGAAGCAGTTGAAAGTCTGAAATAAATTATAATGTTTCGGCGCAAAAGAAAAATAAAGTAAATTATAATTCTTAGGCGCAGAAGTAAGCAAAATAGTGATATTAAAAGTTATATGTACACTAGGAAACAACATGTAAAGTGTCAAACAACCGTCTGTCACATCAAACGAAAGGAGCTCGTGTAAACCCCAAATGAACACCATGAAAGGTGGCAAACGTAAGCTACCAGGGAACTTTACGACCAACAAACAGGCGTAGGTGATAACGAATTTTGCATAAATCTAGGATGTTGAGATGTTTTCCATGTGTAACTGAATTATCTAAAAAATTGGTGATGTTAATAGAGGCTAGATATGATGCAAATGAAATATGTGCAACTGAATTATATAAAAAGTTGGTGATGTACGTTAATAGAGGCTAGATATGATGCAAATGAAATTGTAGGGAAAAACTGATGAGTGGTTATACAGTGTGTATTAAAATATGATGATTAGCATAAAAAGTGATATAGCCAAAAACAGTTTTGGTCTTTTTTTTTTAATTGTTGATCACAAGTTGAGCTATTGGGAGAAGAAATCCGACATCTTTTCGTTCTAACCAATAATATATATTTATAGTTAACATAAGGTTAATCTAAAAACATAAAAAAATATTACAAAAATATATAAAACATTAAAAGAAAAAACCCGAATAAAATTCACGTGACACAAAGGAAGTCCATCCGAATTTTAATGAAAAGAAATCTAGACTCAACGTTATAAGTTTTAGTTTATAACAAAATAAATCACGCGTTGCAGCGGAGATATCGTGTGTCCATAAAACACTAATTTAAGATAATCCGATAACTTTTGTCTCAAACCGATTATATATATTTATAGTTAACTGTAACATCCCAGATTAATTTCATATATATAGATGTATATAGTAAATACGTGTTTATATTATAAATAATACATGAGCTTGATTCACTACGTCAAAATTCACCTTTGGCCACGAAAAAAACCGTGACAAAAGGTGTTTCGTCACGTCTTTTTTTTCCATTCCACTCGACACCAAAGGTCCCGTCACCTTATGTATCCTACGGCCACGTTACAATATCAGTGGCTGAAGCCACCTAGAAGCATGGCTAAGGGGTACCAATATATATTGTTGTAATCAAACAATTCTTCCGGAAAGCGTGGCTAATTAAGGGTCCCAACGGCCACATGTGTTTGTTTAACGTGGTCTTTGGGTTTTAGCCACATACATTATAAAAGTACGTGGCCAAAGGTTGCTGAAATCATTGTCCCAATACGCGTGGCCAAAGGGTGGCAACGGCCACGTTAAAATATCAATAGCGTGGCCTTTGGTATTATATGGTCACGTATATTTGTGTTTTAGCCACATATGTTATAAAAAACGTGGTCAAATGGGTTGCTGAAATCATATATTTTGTCCCAATACGCGTGGCCAAAGGGTGGCAACGACCACGTTAAAATATCAAAAGCGTGACCTTTGGTATTATATGGTCACGTATATTTGTGTTTTAGCCACATATGTTATAAAAAAACGTGGTCAAACGGGTTGCTGAAATCATACATTTTGTCCCAATACGCGTGGCCAACGGGTGGCAACGGACACGTTAAAATATCAAAAGTGTGACCTTTGGTATTATATGGTCACGTATATTTGTGCTTTAGCCACATATATTTCAAAAAAAAAAAAGTGGCCAGAGGGTAGTTGAAATCAGATATTTTATCCAAATACACGTGGCCAAATGGTGGCATCTGCCACGTTAAAATATAAAAAGTGTGGCCTTTGGTATTATAGGGTCATGTATTATTTGTGTTTTAGTCACATATATTTGGAAAAAGAAAGTGGCCTTGAAATCAGATATTTTGTCCCAATACGCATGGCCAAAGCGTGGCAACGACCACGTTATATATATAAAAAGTGTGGCTTTTGGTATTATATATATATGGTCACATATATTTTCTTAATTACAATTAATTATACTGCATATTAATTTATATAGAGAAACCTTAAAATCATACTATAATTAAAAATTAATGTACATACACTAATCAAATGTTGTTCAAAAAAATAACATACACTAATCAAAGTTTAATTTCTATAATAATAATTAATTATTATAATTTCTTTTCCGTGCTCATCAGCTGCTTCTGCTGGATCTGTGTACTAAGTTTTCTGTTTGTCAGATCTTGACTCAGCTGGTTTGGTGTTAACTAATTAGCAGATACGATTAATTAATGTAATAATTACCTGTGGTTGTTCCAGTACTTTTTGAACCGTAGAATGATCATCCGGCTGTGATTTATCTGACTTGTTATTAGAATGAAGGATCATTCGGTTCATCGGCCATGCAATAATATATTTATTTTCAACCTCCGAAAGCTTTGTTATATCATCTAATGGGAATGGTAAAAATGTTGCACCCTTTTTGACCTTATAAGCTACAATTCTACCGCAACCAGGAGGTAATGGACTTCCATTAATCTTCTCATCTTTTTTCTTTCGGTAATAATTCAGCCATTCCCACGACGTTCAGTGGATTCCCCTCCATGTGCAACGACGTAGTTTGGCACCCCTGATCAGAAGTGACATAATAATAATAATAATAATAATAATAATAATAATAATAATAATAATTATTATTATTATTATTATTATTATTATTATTATTATTATTATTATTATTATTATTATTATAGCATATATATATTAACAATTAATTAATTAAAGTCAAAAATAGAATAAAAAAATAATGGTATATACTAATATATAGGTGAAAGTTCAAATACAAAGGGTTTTTTTCGTGCGAAGCATGCGAAGGAAGGGGAGGCCGACGTGTGGCCTTTTCTTTCTGGACGCGGAGGGGCATTTTTGTTAATTTAAAGTTTTTAATTAAAAAACACGATAGATTACGTAACAGCATTTGTTTTTGATTAACTATTTTTTGCGTGATTTGATTGAAAGGTGTTTTATATAGAGTTCTTCATGCGTCATAATAGAAACAACATGCGTGATTATAGAGAGTCAATTTTTTAATTTTTTTTACTATATGTTCATGTTTTTTTTATTTTGTAAGAGTTTTTCTGATTTGCGTTATTTATTTAATAATTGCATAATTTTATTTTTTTTTGTATATTTTTTGTTTTTACTGTTTTTTGCGTGAATTTTTTATTTTTGTGTTTTCTAATTGTATGGCATTGCGTTATTGTTGTAACCTTAATCTTATGAGGTTCTTCATTCATGATAATACAATTAACATGCGTGAAAATACACGTAATTTTATTTTTAATTCTTGCGTGATTACAGAGAGATATCTATTCTCATTTGCGTTATTACTTTCCTAAGTTATAACATTACCTCTTTTGCGTTATTTTTTGGTATTTTTTTTTGCATGCGTTATATGTGCACTGTAAATAGACGAATAATCGCAAATTTCTTTATAGAGAGAAAATCAAAAATCAAACTTACAATTACAAAGAACGCCCAAGAACATACAAAGCATAAATTAAACTACTTATATTTTGACAGAAAAGAATTCTTCAAATCGGCAGACGCTTGAAGGGCTCCAACTAGGGTGGTAATCGTTTGCATCTGTTCTATGTCAGTTTTGTTCATGTCTGACATGAACAAAATTACCAAATCACGGACGACAGTATTCTGCAAGATGAACTGATTTTTTTTTACTTCATTTCTTTCTTCGATCGTCTGTTGTAGAGTGTCGAAGGTTTGGTTGAGAACGTCTACCATGTGTTTTTCCTTCTGATATTCGATTAGTATCTCCATCTTCAACTTCTTTTTCATCAATAAATCTTTAGCAAAGGGGGTAGATGATGGTGAAGATGAGGAATCCATTTGTATTTTTTTTTTACGATTTTTTGATAATGATGTGTTTTCTTTTTGAGCAGTTGCAGAGGGTTGCATTATTTTTCTGAAGCGAATCTAGTTTCTATTTTATAGAGGGGTGGGGGGAGTGATCGAGGAGTCATGATTGATATTTCTGTGTATATGGAATGACGCAAGTTATATGGATATTTACGTATTTTTAAATATATTTTTATGCGTAATAAAGAAACTGAATACGTGTTTTTAATTTATTATTTTTTCTTTTCCGTCGGTTCGGTTTCCCTCCCCTTATTTGTATTTTATAGTTTTACTAGTTAGAGACATTTATTTTCAGAAATTTACTATCTTCCTTTCTCCTTACACATCTTTAATGGCTTCATCTTCATCGAACTACATTTTCACAAAATCCCCTGAGATCGATAAGGGCGCTGGAGGAACTCTGCAACAGAGAAGAAACGAAAGGCAATATCATGCATAATTCGTTCGGAATGATGGCCGGTCTCACCTCCAATAGCATCGAAACTTATACTTTGATGCTTGAGGAGTTTGTTAATCATCCTCCCAGTGAGATACAGAGTGCTGCTACGGAGTTCATTATGGATCAATTGCAGTTGAAGCAGGAGATCCATGAAATGCTTCGTAGGTTGATGGATAGCACAAGGAAGAAAATGAAAGATCGAAAGGATTCTTTAAGAGATATGAAGATGTTTTAGGCATCTCTTCTCTTTGTCTTTTGTTTAATATGTTTTTTATGTAGCTTTTTGAAATGAAAGCGTTTTTAATAGATTGAAATGAAAATTTTAGAAAGTCGTCGTTCTTATATTTTTTGTAATGCGTGATTTATAGGAACATCATGCGTAATTAGAGTTCTTTGTTGCGTGATATTTTGAGATTAGTTTTAGTTTTTGCTTTTATTTTTCAGATAGTTTGCGTGATTTTTGTTGTGTGTGCGTGATTTGGTAATTGTTTTAGTTTTTGTTTTTATTTTTATATAAGGATGCATGAGTTTGTTGTGTGTGCGTGATTTGAATATTGGGGTTAGTGTTATCTTTGATTTTTTAGATAGGTGCGTGATTTGTTGTTTGTGTGTGCGTGATTTGGATACTAGTTTTAGTTTTGTCGTTGATTTTTTAGATAGGCGTGTGTTTTTTGTCTTGTGTGCGTTAAAAAGTAAGGGTGCGTTATTTTATTTTGAATACATGCGTTTTTTTTATTAAAGTGTAAGACAGTTAGGTTTGTGTTTTTTGGAGTTTTTTAACGTGTATGCGTGATTTTTTTTTCTTTCAAATATGCGTTATTTGTTAAAAGGTTAAAGGCTGCGTTGTTTTTTAGTTCGATGCGTAAATATTTTTTACGTATGCGTGTTTTCATTTAATGTTGAAAAGACTTTAATACCCTTTTTAATGACTCCGCGTTCTTTTTTTAAATTAATTAAGCGTGTTTTATTTTAGCGCCGTCAGATCAAAAAAAACCCGCATATGAGGGACGGAGATCCCTTCGCACACTTCGCACGGAAAACGTCCTTTGTACAATAACTTTCCCCCTAATATATATACCTCTGGGATTACTGGTTGATCGATAGGAGCTGCAATGGCATCATAATTATTTAGTTTTTCCAACTGATCACTCTTCTTAGGAGGTACTTTACGAGCTGCAGGTTTTACTGGTTTTGCATGTCTCTTATTGTTTTCCTAAATTGACACCATGTAATTAACTGATTAGTAACATATATATTAATTAACAATAATGTCAAAGCGATTTGTCAAATCCTTAATTATATATACCACTTCCTGCTCTGATGCCCCAGCTGCTGCTTCAGTACTTCTTTGTCTCTTTTTCCCCTAAAGACAACATGATCAGCATTTAATTAAATGATCATATAGCAATTAGTTATACGGGAATTGAAGTACACAATTGTGTAAAATATATAGTTATCCTTACGTTTTGCCCGGACGCTGTTGATGTAGATGGAGGAGTGTCTTGTGATCCGGTCACAGAACATACCTACAATAGAATTAAATATTTACCCAGCAAGCTAGTTTAATTATCTAATTAAATCACATCATAACCGGCTAAACATTAATTAACTATCCCCATAACCATCCGGATGAAGTACAAACTTGTCTTAGCCGGAACAATTATTAATTATATTCCGGAAGAACTCTAACTATCCTGATGAACTTTAACTATCCGGATGAACTACAACCATCCGGATGAAGTACAAACTTATCATAGCCGGAACAGTTATTATTTATATTCCGGAAGAACTCTAACTATCCTGATCAACTGTAACTATCCGGATGAACTATAACTAGAGAAGCATGTTCATCTAGGTGAACAAGAATCTTCCGTATCAACTAAATTTCATAACTGTTTCAGATCTGTACCTTATCTTTCGACCTCTTAGATGAGTTTGATTGAAGAGATTGTTTCCCCGATGTATTGTGTGCAGAATTGACCATGTCCTACGTACAATTCAATAATTACCTAGTTAATTAAATAATTAATTATAGGTATGTACGTGTGTGTGTGTATATATATATATAGGGTGAGGTTCATTGTAGACACCTCATAAGTGTAGACAGGTAGACACCCTATTTCACATGTGAAATTACTTTATTTCACATGTGAAATTTTTTGAATAATGAGAAAAAAGAAAAAAAAAGAAAAAAGAAAATTAATCATAACCATTAGATCAAGAGATCTAATGGTGAAAAAAGGTGTCTACCTGTCTACACTTATGGAGGTGTCTACAATGAACTTTTCACTATATATATATATACAAATTATATATATATATATATATATATATATATATATATAGGGAAGGGTTCCGTGTAGACCCCTTAAATTTTGTAGACCCGTAGACCCCTATAAAACTCAATAAAAATAAAACTCAGTGTTGTAAATTTGGTTTTTTTTTATTACGATAAGTTTTTAAGAACCAAAAAAATAAATAAATAAATTAGATAAAAAACAAAAAACATTAAAAATCAAACATTTTAAGACAATGAGTTTTAAACGCAACACTGAGTTTTATTGAGTTTATTGAGTTTTAAACTCATTGTCTTAAAATGTTTAATTTTTAATGTTTTTCGTTTTTCTTTTTTTTTAATTGTCTTTTTTTGTTCTTAAAAGCTTATCGCAAATAAAAAAAACTAAATTAACAAAACTGAGTTTTATTTTTAGTGAGTTTTAATGAGTTTTATTGAGTTTTATAAGGGGTCTACGCGGTCTACAAAAAATAAGGGGTCTACACGGATCTTTTACCTATATATATATATATATATATATATATATATATATATATATATATATATATATAACTGGATTTCAAGCCCGCGCGTTGCCGCGTGTTTTGGCTTATGAAGAATCATGAGTTTTCTATTTAGTTATACATTAATCATTATTATGAGGTAAGTGTGTTTACACCTAAAAAGTTTAGTTAGTTTTGATATTTTTTTTACTCTATTACCCATTAATTAATATGTCATGAATAAAAAAATATAATTGAATTATAAATGCATGTTCAATAGGCAATCGATTGTTATATTTTATGTAAATGGGTTAGGCCATGCAATTTTACACGTTAATGTAAATGAGTTGAGTACCGTAAATAATTAAAAAAAAATGAAGCTATATATCATTCAGTACAGTAACTTATTGGTGTCATTTGCTAAACCGCTCCCTTTGTTAATAAATGAGACTCAAGACTTGAGAAGGAATCAATAAACTCTATTGGTAAAAGAATCTATAAATAAATGCATACATATAAGAGATACGTACAGCTCCAATTGCTTTTTATTTCAAATTCATGTTGTGTTTGACTCTTTCTTAGGATCAGCCTGCAGCAGAATAGAATCCTACTTTGGTTTATTGATCCATTTGTTGCGATCCGCGCTACATATTATTGTTCATGTCATCAAGATTCGCGCTACATATTAATGTTCATGCCATCAACACCGTAGCTAGTCATTGCCGCCATGATCTCCTTTTAATAACTGTGTTTCAAATTTGTTAGTAAGCTTTGCACCCATATAAAGCTATAGAAAATATTAACAGTAATCAAATCAATAACTCAAAACGTATTCTAATTTTTAGCACAATTATATGACGCGAGAACTTACTATAACATAGACAATCAATTCACTTTTTATATATGGAGATCCACAGGCAATCAAATTACCAATTGTGCACATGGATCGTTCCTTAAGAGAATCTAAACCAATCTATAGTGAGTCTAAGAGAATGAAGGAATGCCAAAATGAAATCAAGAGATGACATTAATAAAAACTAATTGAACTAAATTAACATGTCACTGTAAAATAGATAGATAAAGATCTAAGGATCGTAAGTGTTTACAACAACAAATTCCTCATTCAGAAAATGCATAATGCTTAATTACAACATTAAAAGTGTATGTAAAGACATGTGATGACATGTAAGATTGGAAATGAATCTATTACAATCACTTATTGAATTTTATCAACTGATTTGATTTAACTATGCATATATCATCTTCCTTTATGACAAATAACCCATCTTAAAAAAAAATATCAAAATAGCAAACTATTAATTTCATCCTCAACAATGTCAAACCAATATCTAATTCCATGCAAGCATAAATTCTGAACATACAAACCACAACCAATAAGCAAGTAAACCATTATGCCAAATTTTATTCCCCCAAAGTGTTATTTTCATAGTCTAAGCAACCAAATAATAACAATATAAACAAATTTACTAAGAAGAACCTCTATTCCATGGAAAATTACCACACTATAAGCACAACAACGAAGTAACAACGTTAAATTTTATTTGAATGTTTTCAAAGTGGTTGGAGTTGTTAATAAACCATTTCAACATCTGTAGTACTGTACAAAGAAATAACTCACAGAAGTTACAATGAAAATAATACATGTAAATAGTGATGTGTCCATTTAAAAACAATATATATGAACAGATTATATTTCTTCATTATAAAAATCATACCACAAAATAGAGCTACTTGGCCATCAAAATAGAGCTAATTTCCATTTAGAAACAGTTCATTTAAGTACATGTAAACCCCAAACAAAATTATAAATAATACAATCAGTCCATCACAATTTCATATTCATAAAAGCACAAACTGAATTGGTTACAACGTTTGGACTTGGCAGTTAAATTCAAAACAGACTTAGTTGACAGTTGTGCATTCAGTTCCCAATGCATGAATGACTTACCTTTGCTAAAGGACTGCCGAGAGCTTGAAATATTGTACAGAGCAATAGTCCTTCTAAAATCAGTCCACAGATCTGTACGGCATGATGCAACATTATTATATAGCAACAAAAAGACTATCAATGATGTAAACAAACAAAAATAAAGTACACGTTCGTTATAGAATCAAACTACACGGTGTCATCAACCAATAATAATTAATAAAAATAGCATGCCTCATTTTGTTCCTCATTAATATACATAGTTAACGATCCAAACCAAAGTCAGTACATTACCAAACATATTGGAAAATGAAAAGGAAATGGATCTAGTGGAGAAATATTACTGACAAATATTAAAAATGAAGACAATTTCGAGAATTCGGATTCTTAAAACTGAAAAATAATAGAGAAACCTCATATCTTTAAGCATTTTATTAGGGAGGGAGAAAGATGAGGGATCTATACACATTGTAAAATGGAAATTTTCAGTAGATTCCTTAAAGATATAAAATAAAATAACTTAGGTCAAAGTAGTAACTTAGGTCGACCCGCTGGCACATCAACACTGCTGTCAATCAATGCTCGTGACTTGTGAACATCACTTAAACATTCATTTGACAGAGTAGCTATAACTCCTAAGATGTGTGTTTTCAATAACAAAGCCTACATTACCTTGCTCAAGTGGTTCAGCAAATGTAGTCCCTGACTGCAAAAATCAATTCCTACAACTGGAGCAAATGAAAATATGAAATGGCTAAACCAGTCATTCAGTCAAGGGTATTGAATCATGTTTCCGCATAATTTTGAATGACAGAAGTTATAAACATACTTTAGTTTTTTTTTAAGATTTACAAACAGCTCAGATGTACTACCAGATTAGAAGAAAACATCATGTAATAAAACAATATGAATCAAAGCAAGCAGTAGGAAACATATGTTTGCAAAAAAAATTTGGATTAGGCGTGTCTTACACAGGGAGAAGAAAATTACCATAGAAGAAGAATAAGAGAAACATTTGGAAATAATGGTTCCTGTGAGTGAATTTGTACATCAACCAACAAAAGTAAGTATTGATAACAATAGAGAGAATTAGAAGAAATTACCTTATTTGGTTAATGGAGTATGATTTAAAATAACAGGTTAGTTGTTCTAATCATATCAAGATAAAGAATAAGCAGTTTTATGAATCAGATGATGGTTATTAATTCTTGTATCTTCTAGGATCTGACTAATCACATTCTTGGTAAAAACTAATTGATTATGAATCTCGAGTATGGTAGCACTAAAATCGACTAACAACATCCAAACACATCTGTATTGCAAATTATAAAAGGATTTTAAGATGAATCATCGAAAAATAACAATATACTAATATATCGATATCTATTATTCAAATATTCAAATCAGAGAGAATAATTTAGCAACAAACCATACCAGAGAGAAATCTTGTAACAAACCTACAAACAAATTCGTAATTTCGCGCGCCTGAGAAATGAATGGCGGATTTGGATGTGCCTAGGCTTCAGACTGGGATGGATGATAAATTGCCAGGGTGGGGGGAATGACTTGTAGGGCGTGAATAGGGTGTACACGGCGTAGTTGTGATGAGAGTTAAGGGTTCGGACGGTGATGGTAATCCATGGCGGTGGGAGAGGATTCGATAGAGCCGGCAATGTAGACAAATACCAACCAATTGTAAGGAAAGGTAAAAATAATCAAACTGCTAGACGAAGCAATCAAAGTTCTGATTAGACAAATTCAAACCGCTAAAGAAACTGCCCAATTGACCCATTATGTGATTTGTCATGCATGATTTTCAAATAATAAAATTGGATGCTTTTATGTTACTTTCTGTAAATACTGTTTCCTGGTGAAAATTTCAAATTCTGTGAACATTTGATATTCAGAGACACCAAAATAGTAAGTCAAATATATCAATTAGAAGGATGATAGGCATGGAGATTACAAATAATATGCACGCAACCATAGTTACATAAATAGATGCACAAAAAGATTCACTCTTCAAGGATTAAAAAAATGCAGTAACTGTTAAATTCCTTATTTATGTGATTTTAGTGTTTGAAATTGAAAAGAATGAGTGTAGAATAATACCTGTAATAGTAATTGAGAATCAACAAACAAATGATGAAGCGATGATATGGAAATGGAGAATATGGCACAGGGAAATCTAAAAATGAATGAGGGGAGGGAGATTCGAATCGCGGTTGAGATACAGAAGTCACGACGGTTGAAGTGATGATTCAATTTAGAGATGCGACGGAATGGGAGGTGCTTTGAAGAAGGGTGTGAAATGGTAGACGCGTCTGACGGTGATGGATGATAAATCGCCAGGGTGGGGGGAAGAATTGTAGGGGACGATTGGGTGTGGAAAACAACGATGGATGTGAAAGAGTAAAGGATTCAGATGGTGATGGATGGTCCATGACGGTGCGGAGGATTGGAAGGAGACGGTGATGAGAATTTGGCGACGACGATGTAGGGATAGTTTGATGCGGGTGAAAAGACGGAAGATATGATAATAATAAAATATCCAAGTTTATTGTATAAGAAGTTGTAAAATGTTAATTAAGGTAAATTTGTCCCTTACAGAATTTATAGCTTTATCTGGTCCACCATGTTGTCGTTGATCATTAATCATTTGGTTTTTTCATAAACGCCATCAGCATCTGAATTTTTTTATTCTGTTCTTTAACCTTAGAATTGAGGTGATCAACCTCTTCATCTTTTTTCACACGCAGCTGTTTTTTGTTCTTGAGTTGCGCCTCAAGTTTTTCGATGCGCTCTTTTGATTGCCCTTTTGGAGCACCATGCTCCCAATATTGACGGGAATTCACTCCATAACCCATACCTTTTACGAATCCACCCCTTTCCTTGCCAAGGACCATTGTCAAGGCATCCGTTCCTGGTTCTGCAGTCAAGGATCCCGCTTTTATTTGTGTTTCTTTCTCGGCCTGCAGTAATTAATATTTAGTTAATTAATGTAGTGGGGTGCTATTAATTTTTAACATGTAAATAGTTAGGTATATATATAGCAATTAAACATACTATTTGCTCTGCTAGGCCCTTCATCACAGGCGTCTTGTATTTCCCCTCTTTGTTTACCCTTGCTTTCCTCCACATAAGAGCTCGATCGGGGTCCTCATATGCTTCAATCTCTTTGTTTTGTACCTTGTATTATAATAATATATATCAGACTTGAAACATACATTGCAGGTTCTTTACCATGACTGGTCGGATGTAACACTCTTAATTAGCTTATTACCATTTTTTGTCTCAGAAAGGCATATCCTCCCGGCCCATGGTATGATCATAAGTATAATGTGCTCGAACCTGTTTTGCACTGGTTGACACAACCTTTCCAACAGAACAATAGGATATATAATTATAATCTCATTAATTATAACATGCACTTAGCTAATTAATTAATGAAAGCCGCAGTTTGAATTGAATAAAAACCTGGAATTCTTCAGATTTTGTATATTGTACAAATTTGTCCCAATCTTCTTTTTCCACAATACCAGAAATACGGCTTTGGAACTTTCGCAAGCACCTTTGGTTCCAATCAGGATACTTCAATCCAACCTCTACCCTTACAATATCTCCTTTAAAACTTGAAAAATTCGGTCTATGCTCCCCGATAACCCTTCCAGCATTGTCAAATGTTAGTGGCCATTTTTTCCCACCATTGTTACTAAATTTGGTACGCCACTTTACCAACCGCGACAACCCCCTCTTGTAATTTGTAGTTTGGGGAGCAGAGGTTGTGGCTTCCTCAGTCTCATTCCCAGTATGAACCTCATCCTCGACTTAGGCTTCATCGTTTATCATTTCCTCTTCTTCTGATTCCTCATTACGTTCTCCTTCACTGTCAGAGGTTGTGGCTTCTGAATATTCATTATATTGATCCTCGTCACTGTCCCTTGAATAATCATGAATTTCCTTCAATGTTTCACCATCACGCTCCATTGTAAGTGAGATGAATCCTGAAGTGAAATAAATAGGGAATGTAATAAATGCGATGGAATATTTGAGATGAAAAAAATGATCTACTAAAAATGACAGTGAAATTAATACTGACTGAAATTTGGTAGTGATCTCCTGAAGATTTTAGAGGGACGAAAAGAGTGATGAATCATGTAGAGGGAAGAAGAGAGTGATGAATCGTTTTGGTGATAAAATTTTGATGAGAGGGAATAGGAACTGATCAATAAATTTTGGGGAAACTTGAAAAATGGTGGGAAGTAATTTGGGGATTAATATGGTCGATCCGGGTGAAAGCATCTCACCTAATAAGGACGTGACAGCATTTATCCGATTTAATATATAAACTCAATTAATTCCAAACATAGATATAATAGTATTTTAAACATAACTTTAAAATGATATTTAAGTATAAAATGGAATATTGAGAAATAAATTTAATGATAATTGTATCTCTTGATCTAATGGTTGTGATTAATTTATTTTTTCTTTTCTTTTCTTTTGTCTTATTATTCAAAATATTTCACATGTGAACACATATGAAAAAGAGCTATATATTACACATAACCCCACCCTACATAGTCTACATATATATCTATATATATCTTTATGTGTGTAATATATACATATCTATACACCTTATTCAGACACATTGGTCCCAACTGACCTCGTTGTCCCTAAACACACCTTATCGGTCCATGCACAACTTATTGGTTATATATACACCTTATTGGATCATTGGTCCCAACTGACCTCATTGCCCCTAAACACACCTTATTGGGCCATCATTGGTCATAAACCCAACTTATTGGCCATCATTGGTCTTAAACATAACTTATTGGTTATATACACACCTTATTGGGACTCATTGGTCCCAACTGACCCTCGTTGCCCCTAGATACACCTTATCGGTACGTCCTATGCACATTGGTCCCAACTTACCCTCATTGCCCTAAACACAACTTATTGGCCATCATTGGTCCTAAAAACAACTTATTGGCCGGCCATCATTGGTCTTAAACACAACTTATTGGTTATATACACACCTTAATGGGATTCATTGGTCCCAACTGACCCTCGTTGCCCCTAAACACACCTTATTGGGCCATCATTGGTCCTAAACACAACTTATTGGCCATCATTGGTCTTAAACACAACTTATTGGTTATGTACACACCTTATTGGGACTCATTGGTCCTAACTGACCCTTGTTGCCCCTAGACACACCTTTTTGGTCATATTGGTAATTATATACTACAATTGGGCCATCATTGGTCCTAAACACAAATTATTGGCCATCATTGGTCCTAAACACAACTTATTGGTTATGTACACACCTTATTGGGACTCATTTGTCCCAACTGACCCTTGTTGCCCCTAGACACACCATTTTGGTCCTATTGGTAATTATATACACAATTGGGCCATCATTGGTCCTAAACATAACTTATTGGCCATCATTGGTCCTAAACACAACTTATTGGTTATGTACACACCTTATTGGGACTCATTGATCCCAACGGACCCTTGTTGCCCCTAGACACACCTTTTTGGTCCTATTGGTAACTATATACACAATTGGGCCATCATTGGTCCTAAACACAACTTATTGGTTATGTACACACCTTATTGGGACTCATTTATCCCAACTGACCCTTGTTGCCCCTAGACAGACCTTTTTGGTCCTGTTGGTAATTATATACACAATTGGGCCATCATTGGTCCTAAACACAACTTATTGGCCATCATTGGTCCTAAACACAACTTATTGGTTATGTACACACCATATTGGGACTCATTGGTCCCAACTGACCCTTGTTGCCCCTAGACACACCTTTTATGTCCTATTGGTAATTATATACACAATTGGGCCATCATTGGTTCTAAACACAACTTATTGTCCATCATTGGTCCTAAACACAACTTATTTGTTATGTACACACCTTATTGGGACTCATTGGTCCCAGCTGACCCTTGTTGCCCCTAGACACACCATTTTGGTCTTATTGATAATTATATACACAATTGGGCCATCATTGGTCCTAAACACAACTTATTGCCCATCATTGGTCTTAAGCACAACTTATTGGACATCACTAGTCCTAAACACAACTTATTGGTCGGCCATCTTTGGTCTTAAACACAACTTATTGTTTATATACACACCTTATTCTTAAAATATTATTGTTTTAGATAAGAAGAAAAAAACTGGAAGAACTAGAATTCCTTAGGGAGAAGATTTTATCCGAATTGAGAGAAGATGAACAGAAACGGATGAAAATACATTATGTTACTCTAAAGCGCTTCTACCACCTGAGCAGCAACCTGAGTTAGAAGATACATTTCATTATAATTTATTTAAATATGATTCTAACTTGGCCCGCTAAATTCTAAAAAAGGCGGGATAAATTAATGAGCGAATTCAATTGAAAAATTCACATATCACTCTCGATTCCCCAATTCCCTGCTCCCCATTTCTCCATTGCTCATTAATCAACAGAATTTTCCCTCCGTCATATTACTTCTCCAATAAACAAGTTCACAGTAAAGGTTATTGAAAAGGGTTTTCAGTATTAGCAAAACAATCGTTTTTAATAATCTTTGTTGTTGTATCTGTTAGCAAAACAAACAAGGATAAGTCTTGGATGCTAACCAGTAGAACCACGAAATCATATACCGATGGAGTTAAATCATTCTTATAGTTTGCAGTTACAAGTTTGAAAAAAACAGAAATTCCATGTCCCTGTGTTAAATGTCTAAACCATTACTCTTATCATGTTGATGATGTAGATTATCATTTGTTTTCAAAGGGGTTCGATCTGACTTATACAACGTGGACTAAACACGGAGAGAAACACGAGCCCGCAGGAGATGAGCTTCACAAGGAATCATCTTTTAATTCCGGAATGTCATTCGATGCATCTGAAATGATAGAAATGGTTAGAGCTACTAAAGATAATTTCACTGAGGGCCATGAGAAGTTTCAAGAACGACTCATGGATGCTGAGAAGCCCCTGCATGAAGGATGCCGTACCTTCACAAAGTTATCTGCCTTGGTACAACTACTGAACTTGAAGACTAAGCATGGAGGATCAGATAAGTTTTTTAATGAACTTTTAGTTTTGCTGAAACAGATGCTACCTGAAGGTAATGAAATTGTGAAAAATACATATGAGGCCAAGAAGATTGTGAAGTCAATGGGTGCAGGGTATACCAAGATACATGTGTGTATCAATGATTGTATTCTTTACAGGAAGGACAATAAGGACCTAACTGTATGTCCAACTTGTGGTGAGTCCAGGTTGAAGGTGGATGAGAGGACTAAGAAACTATACGACAATACTCCTGCAAAGGTAATGTGGTATTTCCCCATCATTCCAAGATTAAAACGACTGTTTCAAGTGAAAACCACAGCGCCGAAGATCTAAGATGACATGCCACCAGTTCCAAAATACCTGGTGTGTTACGACACCCATCCGATTCACCGGAATGGAAAGCCATAGATGACAGATATCCCGAAATCGCTAACGATCCTAGAAGTCTTCATCTTGGCATTTCAATTGATGGGGTCAACGTGAATAGAGGCAACAGAAATCACAGTGTGTAGCCGGTTCTATCTGTCATTTACAACCTTCCACCATGGTTGTCTATGAAAAGAAAGTTCATCATACTTTCGTTATTAATATCAGGAGCGCCTGGAAATGATATTGATGTGTTTTTGGAACCATTGATTGATGACTTAGAGCTGTTATTTGAGGCAGGTGTGGAAACATATGATGCGTATGCGCAAGAACAGTTTACTATGCGTGCAGTTGTTTTATGGACGATTAATGATTACCCTACACTTGGTATACTTTGTGGTTTCCCGTACAGTGGATTCCATGGTAGTGTGGTATGTCGGGAACAAACTAAATGCATTAGACTTCCTTTCTCAGCCAAGTAGTGTTATGCTGTTCACAGAAGATATCTACCATATATGCATGCCTTCCGAAAGCAAATAGAGGCCTTCGATGGTAAACAAGAGTTGAAAGATGTTGTAGTTCCTATGACCGGGGAACAGATATACAACGAAGTTCGACATATCAGGAACAAATGGGGAAAGGGATTAAGGTGTACTGATTCAGAAATCCCAAAGACCTCAACCGGAAGAGGGGGAAAGATTGATAAGAGAAAAAGAAAGAACAAAGAGAAGCCACCATATTGGAAGAAATTCAATATATGGTTTCGAAGACTTAGATATTGGAGACATAATAGTGTCCAACATTGCATTGATTTCATGCATATTGAAAAAAATGTGGCTGAGAGTCTTGTTGGAACTCTGCTCAACCTTCCCGGAAAGACAAAGGATGGACTGAATGCTAGAAAGGATCTGAACTTTTGGGGGTTAAGACCAGAGTTGCAGCCTAAACAGAACAAGAACAACATAGTACTTCCTGCAGCGTGTTACACGTTACAAAAAGATGAAAATGAAAAGTTGTATGACACGTTGTATAACTTGAAGGTTCCACAAGGCTATTGTTCTAACTTTTCTAGTTTGGTTAGTCTAAAGGACAAGAAACTTGTGGGACTTAAGTCACATGACTATCATATGCTAATGCAACAGTTTCTGCCAATTGCAATTCGGTCAGTCATGCTTAAACCGACAAGGTATGCTATTATTAGGCTCTGATTTTTTTTTTTCAAATCAATATGCAGCAAAGAGATCAACGTCGAAGAACTAGATAAATTGCAAGCAGATCTTTGTGTCACACTATGCCTGCTTGAGAAATATTTCCCGCCATCATTTTTTGATGTTATGCTTTATTTGACGGTGCACCTTACTAGGGAGGTAAAATTATGTGGCCCAATATGTTTTTGATGGATGTATCCAATTGAAAGGTGTATGAAGGTAATTAAGGGCCACGTGAGAAACAAAACTTATCCAGAAGGGTGCATTGCTGAGGAGAACATTGTAGAAGAAACGATTGAGTTTCTCAGTGAATACCAAAAAAAATATCACAACTATTGGTGTTCCAACTAAAAAGCATAGCAGTGCGGATGGAAGTCCTGGGTCAGCTGGTAGATCAGTTGAAGTCTCTCTAGAGCTCCTATCGAAAGCACATTTATTTGTGTTGCTAAATACACCTGAAATTGAGCATTATATCGAGTAAGTAATTTAGATTATTAACCCTTTTTCTGTTTAATTAATTATAAACTATTATAGATAACTTCAATTAATGTAATTGTAGAAGACACATGAAGTTTTTGGAAAAGGAACATCCTGGTAGTAGACTAAATGGGCTGACTAAGAAGCAGAGCACAACATTTGGTAAATGGTTACGCAACAAGGTCAGCTAAATTTGCTTATTGTTTTAATTTCGAATGAACTGTAACTTTCCTGAACAACTGACCTGAGTTGTCCGGAACAACTCTATTTTCTATTCGGATGAACTATAACCTTCCTGGTGAAATGAAACTATTTTCTTATTGTTTTAATTGCGGATGAACTGTAACTTTCCTGAACAACTGACCTGAGTTGTCCGGAATAACTCTATTTTCTATCCGGATGAACTATAACCTTCCTGGTGAACTGAAACTATTTTCTTATAGTTTTAATTCCGGATGAACTGTAACTTTCCGGAACAACTGACCTGAGTTGTCCGGAACAACTCTATTTTCTATCCGGATGAACTATTACCTTCCTGGTGAACTGAAAATATTTTCTTATAGTTTTAATTCCGGATGAACTGTAACTTTCCAAAAAAACTGACCTGAGTTGTCCGGAACAACTCTATTTTCTATCCGGATGAACAATAATCTTCCTGGTGAACTGAAACTATTTTCTTATAGTTTTAATTCCGAATGAACTGTGACTTTCCAGAACAACTGACCTGAGTTGTCCAGAACAACTTTATTTTATTTTTGGAAGAACTATGTTAGAGCATGTTTTGATGTGTAGTGCTAGGTCTAGGTGTTTGGTCTTTGTAATTAATAGTTTTGTAAAAAGCGGTCTCAGCGTACCAGTGGTGGACCAGATGGTACGCACGAAGCATCTGGTACGTTGGTTAGTTGGGACGCTGGACAGTTTGATATAAATAGTTTAGTTCGTTTAGAGAGAGTTCAGTTGTGAGAGTTTATTGCTTAACTGTGTGTTTTCTATAGTGTGTTTTCTATAGTGTGTTCTCTCTGTAATCTCTCTCTTGTAAACGAGCTAGTGAATCAATCGAAGAATCGTTTATTTACTCATTGTGTACCGAATCCGATAACGATCATGTCTTAGCAAGATCGAATACGTGGTTTACAAACTATAACCTTCCTATTCCTAATGAACTCTCCTGATGAACCTACTATGAATTTCAGGTTGAAAAGGAGATGGCAGAGTCCCCAGAAACTATATCAGAGACTGTTAGATGGATTTCACATGGTCCGCACAGAAGCGTGAGGATATATGAAGTATATAACATCAATGGATATTCATTTCGTACAAAATCTCGAGACGGTAGGGTTTACTAGAACATCGGGGTTGGTGTAGAGGTAAATGACATGCACATCTCTAACGAGGTATTAACCTATGGACAAAAACCTTACTATGGGGTTTTAAAAGATATATGGCTACTAGAATACCATATTAAAAACATTCCTCTATTTATGTGCCACTGGGTTGAGAATACACGTGGGGTCAAAAAAGATCGTCTTGGTTACACTTTGGTCAACCTTAAAAGACTAGGTCACAAGGAGGACCCGTTCATTTTCGCGTCACACGCACGGCAGTTGTTTTACGTTAAAGACCAGCTGGATAAAAAACTGCATATTGTCTTTATGACACCTCCCAGAAATTATAGAGATTCTTATGAAGACGATGCCAATGAAGAATTTAGTACGGTAGTTTTTCCTCACAACGATAATGTATTGCCACCCGTAGATACATGTGACAATGTTTACCATAGAGCTGACCGTACTGGAATAATATTACGTAAAAACGATTAATAGATCATTGTAATGTTTTTGAATCTTAGCAAATTACAGCATCAACAGTATTTGGCTTTTTTCTTTATGTATTATTATGGATCTTAATTTTGAGTCAAGTGTTTCTTTTTTTTAATTGTGCCTGCATGTCTCCTCTGTTTGATCAAACCGAAGTCAATAAAAGTCAAAAATAAACAAACAAAATCAACTGCTGCTTTAACAAACACAATTACATACATAATCCAAAAGGGTATGATTCCATTAATACATTGATCTATAAAATTACAACTGAAAAACTACTAACTTAAAAGGGAGAAGAAGCGGCTGAAGAAAAATCAGGTTCGTGGGGCCAAAAGATGTGACAAATAAATCCCTCTTTGCTTTCTCACAAGCACTTGCTTCTGATCAAAAGGGAGAAGAAGAGGCTGAAGAAAAATCAGGTTCGTGGGGTCAAAAGATGTGACAAGTTAATCCCTCTTTGCTTTCTCACAAGCACTTGCTTCTGATCAAAAGGGAGAAGAAGTGGCTGAAGAAATATCAGGGTCATGGGGCAAAAAGGAAGAGAAGCACCTGAAGAATACAAGTGCTGCAAACCTCAACATATGACCTTACTGCCGACTATTATAAAATTATACAATAACTTAAAATTTGCTCTCAGTAAAACATTTGTATGAACCATTAGAGACTCCCCGTCTCCATGGTTTCCATAATAACTTAAAATATGCTCCCCAGGAGATACAGAGTGCAATCTTTCCCTGCAGAAGAAAAAAAAATACTAAATCTAAGACGCAAATTTCAATCAAACTTCAGTGGCGAAGATGATAACTTACCGTTTTCAACACATACGGATGACGTCAATTCCATATTTTTGCCGCGATGATTGACGAAAAACAGAGAGAGAGAGAGACTGGGAGAAAAGGCACATGGTGGAGATGATGATGAAAACTGATAGAGAGATAAGTATATATCGATATTTGAGGGGCGTTGTAGATGGAGATTTGAACGATAAGTAATTGAAAAAGTAAATGAAAAAGTAATATTACAAGCGTCGTCGACTGTTGGTCTTCTTTTAGCCACCCAAAATTAATTATGAGTGACCATTTGTCATAATTTGTCAGGTAAACAATGTTTAATATGAGTGGCCATATCACAAGATAATCAAACATGATAAACATATATAACCATCATATATTCAATTCTAACTACTAATAACAAAATAAACATATAAAATATTGTTCTTAATTTTTCCATAAACATATATATCAATTAATTAATAATCCGGATCACTGCAATCTTCGGATACGTATCCTGAACTTGCATCGTCATCATCATCATCACGCCCTTCTTCTTTCCGACCATTGTTTGCAGGATCTTGAACCCAATCGGCCATCGTATCCTTCACCTTTTGTTGAATTTCATTCCCGGAATCATTCCCATCTTTGTTAATCAGGGGAATTTCACTCAATTTTTTGAGAAAGTCCATATCATGAGATCCCACAATTTCATTCACTGAAAAAATTTTACTATCTTCTGTGTTCATGTATTTCACTTCAATCTGGTTAGTAGAACTTAAATACTCCCAAGATTGGACAATTTCATCTTCAACTTCTTCATCGTCTTCATCTTCTTCATCTTCTCCGGATACAAATTCATTGAATTTTGTATCAAGGAAATAGAATAATTTCGTTTCCTCAACAGAGTAGGCAAAACAATCAAGAATCTTATGCGCATGGAGTTGCCTCAGGATGTTCTCGTCGTTGTTTTTAATCACAGATTTGTGGGACTTGAATGATCTTTTTCTCCTGTTACTGTAAACCAAAAAAAATACGATTATTCTTCACATACCAGTAATTAAGGGGGCGTTGATTATCGGCCATATGATATCAGAATTGGTGTAAACGAATTGGTGTAGAGAATTTGAGATCAAGAAAGGGATGGCGGTAAAGGAAAATAACAATGATGATGATATATAGGGTAGCAGATTTTAACCCGCTCGAATTGGTGTAATTGAAAAAAGCGCGTTGTTTTAGAGGGAAACAAATCATCCCTTTTTCGCCACGCGTTTAATATTTTACCGTGACCATAAAATAGATTTTTGTTACTCACAACCTACCATTTAGTCACGGTTAATATATGTGGCCATAGGTAATAGATTTTTGTCACTCACAACGTACTATTTAGTCACACAACCTAATAACAGTGGCCATATGTACTAGCTTTTAGCCACATAACTAAGTAAAAAGCGTGGTCATTGCTCACATTTAGCCACGCATAATATATACTTAATAGTTTTGTTTTTTTTTTAATTTACTAAGTAATAAAATCTACTCTTCCGACACACAACATTATTTAAGTGTGGTCATACATTTCTTTTTGGTCACACAAATTAAAAATCATAAAAATTCCGTGGCTGTTTGGTGCATTTCGCCACTATTTTTTAAGCGTGACAAATAAGTGCCACATGTTTTTGTAAAACAGTGGCTAAAGTCACTGCACCTGATTGTTGTTATCACATAAACAAAAAAATACGTGGCTAAAGGGTCCAAAGGCTATATATTTGGCCATGGGTACAAAATATGTGTGGCTAAAACTAGTGTTTCTTAACTTTGGCTACGTTTTTTTTTAACCGTGGCTAGATGTTTTCGAAAAAACCGTGGCTAAAGCCATTTTTTGATGTAGTGATTAAAGAACATGATAAAACTATGCATTAGATAAGTTGCATGTGTTAGAAATACGTGTTTGATGGCCAATATGGTAAAACGTGCATAAACGAATGTGTTAAACGTTAAAGTAAGTACAAATATGAGATGCATATGTGTTTATATGAATAACATGATGATACATGTGTGAATTGATATATATATATATATACGTGTGAATACTTGAGTTAATAGCTAACGGAAAAGTAAAAATGACTAAAAGCGTAATTAATGTAAAATTATAAACGTATACGGATATTACACGTAGTTATAATTATTACAAATATCCTGAGACGTATAAATTAGTAAAAATATATCCTAATATGATTAATAACATGAAATGATAGGTGTGTCGCCATAGTTGTCAGCGCAGAAAACTCAGATTCTTATAGTGATGTATGATGGTGGGTAGGGTTGCCAGTAAATCTATCTAACAATAACATTTTACATAAGGACTAAGGACAACTTGGCCACTAAATAAGAACAATGGTGGAGGGGGCATTCACATGTTTGACATTGGGTGGTGTCAAAAGTATTTCCGGGTAAAGGTAAAGCTAGAAAAGCGTATTTAATAGGCTTCAAATACGTCAATAATGTTTGGTTCAAGTGGTTGACGTGAGCCACCCAGAGACGTTAAAATTGGGAGATTTTGGGTTCAAGTTTCATATGTGAAAAAAAAAATTAGGGTTCTAGATTGGGCCAAGGGGTTTTCTCACATATGATAGATTTTCACCTAATGGTAGTCTTCGGGTCTTGTACTCTGAATGAAGATATTCGAGTGTTTTAGTGACCCAACAGTGATCGAAATTGACAGTAAAAAAAATAGGATTCAAGTACGATGTTAATTTGCTATTGTGTTAACAATAAAGTACTTTGCGAATGAATCAGAAAAATGGTAATGATATACTATAGGGCTATCATATTTTATTTCAATATTCCCTCTATTTATTTTAAAAATTGTTTCTGTTGATCAGGCACGTCTAAGTAAATAAAAAACCTGTTTTACTTTATTTTATTATGATTTTAATTATTCTCTTAATCACAGGTCCAATTAGACATGATAACCTTAAAAAATACTTAACTTTTCTATAAAAACCAACGACCTAACTATCAACCCAGAATAAGCATGGCGCTCATTAGCATTAAATCAACGTTCCTTGTCCTAATAATGTTCGCTCTTGTTTGTTCCTATGGGTATAATACGTTTCTTCTTAAATAATCTTCATTGTGTTCTTTCATTAAAGATTTAAAACTAGCTTCCCTTTTTATTTTTCTTTTTGAGATCAACTGTTCAATCGCGATTTGCAGGGTTGTGGAAGCTGGATCTTGGAGCGCGCTTTTTAAGTTATTTACTCGCATAGGCAAAAAACCGCACCATATTCCAAGACTTCATCATATTCCCGTACCCCATATGATACCAGGAATGCACCCTATCCCTCATTCGGGCTTAGACCAGGCTGCAGCTCACGTTTTAGCGAAAACCGGAGAGAAATTGTGCAAGACTTATTTCGGGCGGGAGGGTGAAAAGGGTTTCCGTTGGGGATGGAAAGCTAGTAAATATTATTTCAAAGTGGACAAGAGGTGTGAAGAATATCAAAAACAGTTAAAACCTTATTGTATTCCGTCGCCTTATAATCGCCTGTTGCCAGAATGTGTATTGAAATGTATCGTTGAGACGACAACAAACAGTACGGTTGACAACTCACCAACAGAATGCTATGAAAGTTGTGATGATCCAATTGAAGCTAAGTGCGATGAGAATCTCACCAATGATGAATGTGCAAAGTTAATTAACGGGTGATCGATGATGATGTTGTATCTTTTGTAAAATATTTGCGTTCCTAGTTATCTTCTTCACTATGAATACAATAAAGATAATGTGTGTGATCGTTTTATTGTTAAAAAGAACGTGTAAAAAGAGAATGTTAGAAGATGTTAGAAGGTTAAAAAAGAATGTTAAAAGTGTTTGGGCTACATCTGCACCAAGAAGAGCCTGCATAGACGTTTTTTTATTGAAACGACATCGAAAAAATAAATAGTATGCAAACCTAAATGCCTGTGTGTCGTAGACATAAGATGATAAGAAAAGGTTTTTGAGAAAAATAAACACCATCTAAAAAACCGAACAAGACGCGTAAACCTAGTGTAGTCTTCTGCTCTTGACTGGTAAACAATACTCATAATGGGTGAGATAATTTTCAATCGGAAACGTAACAATCACTGGGTGATGGCTACAGCTGTCAACTCTCGAAACCCTAGATCCGACTTCTCTATGATTTTATGTAACCGGACATATGCTTTGATAGCACTTGTTAGGGATACGAGTGTCCAAATACACACACAATCACAACTGCAGAAAAGTAAACAAGATTATGAACATAAGAATTTTACAGGGTTTGGTGATATGACCTACGTCCATGGGCTGCAACCATAATATTTTATTGTCATCTGTCTCTCTCACTCGTGGTGAGAAATTACAAATACAATAGCATAATATACAAAAGTACAATTAAGGTTAGAGATTAAGGTAACAAGAAACTAAACGGGTGCAAGTCCGATCATCACATCTTTATTAAGTCTAGCGCATTAAGACTCCACCAAACTCAACAATACTTTAGTTTGATAGTTTCATTAAAAGGAGATTAAATTCTGGATAATTTTGAACATTGTTATTCAGTGGAAAAATCAAATAAATCACGTTGTACCAATGAACCCTAGCTAAGTGGTTAATATGAGATTTCAAAAACATTATAAATGAGAATGTTTTGTGTTAAAGTTTCACCTATAACCTGAAAAAATAAATTAGGTGTTTCAAGTTGGACTAGAGAATTTTTTTCACTTATAATTAGTTTCCTCCAAACAAGATGAAGATGACCGGGTTGTGTTAATGACTGGTCTAAATTTACCATTAAAAATAAATAAATCACGTGGTACCAATTAACTTCGACTTTTCGAGCAATGGCTACTGACCTCTTGATTTAACTTTTACATATGTAACCTTAATTCGACCAACTTGTTTAGCCAACGTGTCCAAGCTCTTGATAATGAACGCCGACGTGGCATGTTTTTTCTGACATGGAAAATATGTTGGCGCAAACGTGGAGCTAGCAAGACAATGTATCCCGACCATGCTTTGATTTTGTTTTATCTTTTGATATTGTATAACTTTTTTTTTTTAATATTGAAGATTGTATTGATATATATGCCTTGTGTGACGCAATAAACATTCTAAAATCTTTATAACCTTTTCGTAACTAAAATCTTTATAACCTTTTGATGATATCGTGTTGGTATATCGCCCATATCATATAAAACAAAAACCTCACACAAATTTAGAAAAGCATAAGTTACTTGGTATGTATTTAACTATTTATATTCTTCGCTCCTAATATTATTACATAAATAATATCTTTAATCATATATGAAAATATACTCTTTACTTAAATGTATTTTTTATTTTTATATAAATAGAGATGAACCATCAACCAATGTTTCCAACACCTATTGCAATGGCTACGTATCCTTCTCTTCTTACACATATCTTCTTCTACTTCCTCTTCCGGTCGTTCTTCATCTCCGATGCTATCGTTCCGCCTAACCAAACCTTCCACTACGTCAACCAAGGCGATTTCGGAACCTTCGAATCCGAATACGCTCCGACTTACCGCCCACTCCCGCCCTTCACCTTCCCTTTCCAGTTATGTTTCTACAACACCACCCCAAACGCGTACACTCTCGCTCTCCGCATGGGGACCCGACGCGACCAAACCGTCATGCCATGGGTCTGGGAAGCCAACCGAGGTAAACCCGTCCGCGAAAACGCCACACTCTCTTTACGCGCCGACGGAAACCTCGTACTCGCCGATGCAAACGGCCGGATTGCGTGGCAAACCAACACCGCCAATAAGGGCGTTGTCGGTTTTGCCATACTATCTGACGGTAACATCGTGCTTCGTGACTCCAAGGGTAAATTCGTCTGGCAAAGTTTCGACTCCTCGACTGACACGCTCTTGGTGGGCCAGACTCTCCGTGTGAGAGGTGGCCCGCTCAAGCTCGTGAGCAGAGAGTCGGTTAGTAACAACGTTAACGGGGTTTATAGCTTGGTAATCGAGCCGAAAAGATTGGCTTTGTATTACAAGAACAACATGCGTTACTGGTCATCAACGTTTCCCGAATTGAAAAGGAAAAACGTGACTATAGTAAACGCAACGTTAGTAGTTGCTGGAAGTGAATACGAAGAGAACAACTTTCACGCACTAAGGTGTAACCTTCAAAACGGCAAGTTTTTTGAATTTCCAGATCTAGGTTTGGGACAAGTTCGGTACAATAGCTCGTTATCGTATCTCCGATTGGGGATCGACGGGAACCTAAGACTCTTCACTTACCGTGCAAACGTGCGTGGAAACGCATGGAGCTTGTTGTTCACTTTGTTCGATAGACGTGCGGACGAGTTTCGGATGGATTTTGAAGACGAGTGCCAGCTACCAAATCGGTGCGGGAAGTTTGGGCTTTGTGAGAACAGTCAATGTGTCGGATGCCCGAAGCGAAACGGGGTGTTTGCGTGGAGCAAAGATTGTGACACGAAGGCACCGGGTTGTAAGGCGAGCGGGTTTAGATATTATGAGCTCAAAGGGGTTGACCATTTCGCTGTTAAGTATACGGGCGGGAATGGACCTGTGAAACGGAGGGATTGCGAGAGCAAATGCACGAAGGATTGTAAGTGCATGGGTTACTTTTATCATACGGATAAGTCGAGGTGTTGGACCGCTTACGAGTTGAAAACGTTGACGAGGGTCGGGAATTCGACTCATTTGGCGTACATAAAAACACCGGTTCTATAGACCCGGATTTGCTAGAAACCGGAAATAAAGAAGGATAACACAACTGTTAGTTGAAATGGTCTTGTGCTCGATGTGGGTCTTGGTCTTAGTCAACTTTTATATTCTGTACGTACGTCCTTTTCAATTATTGTGATATGTAAATAAGTTGAGAGAATAAATACAATATATCACAACTACGTTATCCTTATTTAGCATTTATGCGAACTACTTTAAATCTCTATTCGTTTTTTATTTTACTCGTGTGGGTGGTGTATAGATAAGTTGTATGCGTGTATTATACCCCAATAACTAGTATCAGAGCGTCATGCTTGTTGTTACAGAAGATTCTTGCCACCTGTTGTACTGGGGTTCGAGGTCTGGGTTTGTAGAGGGTGGGTTTTGAATGTTTTCAAAGATCTACTTCAACCATCGCTCTTAGGGTTTCCGTGCGAAATCTTCTAAGGAAAAATCTCCAAAGATGAAAGTTATGACTACACATAGCCTAATTAGAGTAGTGTAGTTTGCTTAATAAAAAGTTGCTTAGTGTTATATTACTTTTCGATGTTTAAACCCTAAAAAAGACAATCAATGACCTTCAGGTATTCGAAGAAAATTTCTTTAAGGAGGTGACTATACTCATATATAAGAAAATTCATTGGGTATCTTAGGACGTGCGTAGATAGGTGAAGCGTTTAATATTTCTTTTGCTACGTGTCATATAATCCTTTGCTTACTCATTCTAGTCGAAGTGTTATTATTGAACCAATGCGAGACGTATCGGTTTACATACCTTACATCATCAAATCTCCCTCTTCTATTAGCTATCTCATGTTAAATACTTAAGTGGGATAATAATAGACTATAAGGGTGAAAGTAATGGGATCGGGAGAGGGGGGATCGGGGGTCTTCGGTGGCTTCGGTGGTCTCGGGAACACCACTGCGTGGTGGTCGGGATCACCGATCGGGAGTGGGGCTGGGGTACCGACGCCGAGAAGAAAACAACACGGGGAGGTAGCCGTTGGAGTGGGCCCCCCCCCCCACCAACGGTTACTTCCCTTTTTTTTTAAAAAATTTAATTTTTTTTTTAACTTTTTACCACCTCCCACCTATTTAAACCCCACCATTCAACCCCTTTTCACACCAAACTTCTACTTCTTCTCTCTAAATTTTATAAAAACTTCAACCTCTCTCAATATTTTATAAAATCTCCAACTTCCTTTTAATTTTTACCATGTCGAACTTCAACGATTTCTTTTCCAGCTACAACCCTTCCGATCAACAACCTCCCACCTCTCAAAGCGAGGAGGCTAAATCCATCGCTCAAAAAATTCGAGCCAAACTCTTCGCGTGTTATAAGTAGTTTTTTTTTTTAATTTGTAAGTTTAGGATTTAATAAGTAATTTTAGGATTAAATAAGTAATTTTAGGAGTTTTTTTTTTTTGTAATGTTAGGATTTAATTTTTATTTATAAAATGTATTTGTTTTTATTAATATTTTATTTTAAATATTTTATTATAAAAAAGTGATTGGGGAAATGGGGAAATGGGGAAACCATTACTCACAAATTTGGGAAAAATGGGAAGGGGTGGGGAATGATGAGGTGGCACCAAAAATGGATTGGGGAAATGGGGAAATGGGGAATGTATTACTTTTACCCTAAATAAAAGTAGACACTTAATCATAATTCATAACCAGGGGCGGACCCAGTAAGGGCCCAGGGGTAGCGCCCGCTACCCCTGATCTTTTACCCCGACGTGCAAATTTTTTTTTATATTGGTTTTCGGTTTTTCACGACCCCTATAACGAATTTTTCGCGACCCCAGGAAGAAATTTTATGGCTTTTACTTAAAAATATGATCAAAAGCCTCTTAATAATATGATTAAAAGCCCGTTAACTACCTAAAAAAAATTCGGAAACGCTGCCCCCGAACCCCCATTAGTTCCCGCTACTGTTCATAACCGAAACACTTTATGGAACCAATGCAAACAACATTGATTACATACTTTGTCATCAGTATACAAGAGAATTCGAAGCAAATAATAAATTAGAGAATTAATTTTGTTAAAAGGCGGTTCCCCTGATTTCTCATTTTATCAAGTTCATGACCGAGCCTATTTGACTTTTGCAACCTTCAATTGAAACAACTCATTTACACAGTTTTATGGTATGTAGAATTAGAATTTTGTAAATGAGTTATTAAATAAATAAGATTTATAATCATATACGAAAATACATAATTAAGTAATGTATTTTTCATTTTCTATAAGTAAGCATGAACCATCATCCAATGCATATATCATCCATCTTCTTCTACTTCTTCACCGGTCACTATGTCTGCTTACCCTTATTCTTTTTCATTTATCTTCTTCTGCTTCCTCTTTCGGTCGTTCTTCGTCTCGGACGCCAATATCGTTCCTGACAACGAAACCTTCCATTACGTCAACCAAGGCGATTTCGGAACCTACGATTCCGAATACGCACCAACTTACCGTGCACTTCCACCATTTACCTTCCCTTTCCAGTTCTGTTTCTACAACACCACTCCAAACGCATACACTCTCGCTCTTCGCATGGGGAGCAGACGTGATGGAACCGTCATGCCATGGGTCTGGGAGGCCAATCGAGGCAAACCAGTCCGCGAAAACGCCACATTCTCATTACACTCCGATGGAAACCTTATGCTCGCCGATGCGAACGGCCGGATAGCCTGGCAAACCAACACCGCCAATAAGGGGGTCGTTGGTTTCGCCATACTCTCCGACGGTAACGTCGTGCTTCGTGACTCAAAGGGTAAATTCGTCTGGCAAAGCTTCGACTCCCCAACTGACACGCTCTTGGTGGGCCAGACTCTCCGTGTGAGAGGTGGCCCGTTCAAGCTCGTGAGCAGGGAGTCGGTTACTAACAACGTTAACGGGGTTTATAGCTTCGTAATCGAGCCGAAAAGATTGGCTTTGTATTTATATATATTAACATTTAAGATTGGTTTTGATGTGAGTGTGGGCACTGTACAACTTATTAACCAGTAGTTTTTTGACAACATTTTTTTTTTCTTTTTCTTCTGATAACACGTGTTGGAGAGTGGGTTTCTTTTCCCTTTTAAGTTTCTTTTTTCTTTTTCTTCTCATTTGCTTTCTCTGCGCTCTTCTTCTTTCTTCATTTCTCTCTGGTACTCTTCTTCCTTCTTTTTCGTTTTCTCTCTGTTTTTCTTTTTATCGCATTTGTGACTTTAGTTACGTTGGATTTTCATTGTTTTACGGGTTGGTTTGTTGTGTCAATTTGAGTTTTAGGGTTTCGTTCTGCATGTGTGGATTTTGTTTGTTTTGTGAGTTTGTTTTGTTTGGTTTGTTAAACATTGATTTCAGTTTATGAGTGTTTTTAGTTTTTATTGTTTTAGGGTTCTGATTTTAATTTCAATTTTGATTCTGCGTTGAATTGTGTTGGAATTTGGTTTTCGTTTGTGTTTTTGTTGTTTTAGGGTTCTGATTTTGATTTCAATTTTGATTGTGTTTTGATTCATGTTGGGATTTAGTATGGGTTTTTAGTTTTGTGGTTGATTTTCAGTTTGCATGTGTCGTTTTCGTTTGTCTAATTTTGATTACAGTCACTGGATGTCATATTACGTATTTTTTTCTCTGTTCTTTTGGTCAGTATAATGTCGATTACAGTCAGTGGAAATTCTTTCTCTGTCTGTTCCATTGTGTTGTTGAATGTTCATGCATGTACATATCGGCTGTTTGTTGAAGTGCTTATTTGCTTTTTATTACACTCATTGTAAGTTTGTTTAGTGTTTGTATCTGTTCTGTCAGTTGCTTTGCTTTTTTATATAGTTTTATAGGGTTAGTCTATTGAATGTTCATGCATGTACATATCAGCTTTTTGTTGAAATGCTTATTTGTTTTTTATTACATTCATTGTAAGGCTGATTAGTGTTTGTATGTGTTCTGTCAGTTGCTTAGCTTTTTTTTATAGTTTTTTGAGTTAGTCTACAAAAATAAATGTAAAAGTATCCTTTACCATCATATGTAAGTATCCTTTACCATCATATAAAGGTGATTCTTTAAGTGTTCTGTCAGTTTTCTTGGCTTATTCTTGGCTTATTTTAAAGAATGAGGTATTGTGTGAGTTTTGTTAAGTAAATTTTGAGTTTCAGCATTCAGTTTTTGTATATATGCATAATAGTTGTTTGTGTAAGTGATTGTTTTTGTGTTTCTATCTATTTTGTTATTTTTTTGGTTTATTTTAAAGAAGGGAGTGTCATTAGTGTCAGTTTTGTTAAGTTGCTTATAGAGTGGTTTGTATTGTTACCAACAGTAACTTCTTTTGTTTGGTTTCAATGTTTTAGTTGGTTTGTCCTAAATAACAACTTAGACCTCTATTATAATTATAACTTTTGTAACTGATTCTACAAAGAATCATTTTGGTAACTCTCTATTAGTATAACTAACTAGCTACTCTAATGAAACTTATTCCGAATCATTTTCCTTACATTACAAACTTTACAAGGAAATACATGTTTGGAAACAAACTCCCCGCTGCAACGCGCGGGGAGTTTCCGTCTTGTTACAACAACAACATGCGTTACTGGTCATCGACGTTCCCTGAATTAAACAGGAAAAACGTGACTATTGTAAATGCAACGTTAGTAGTTGTGGAAAGCGAATACGAAGAGAACAATTTCCACGCACTCAGGTGTAAACTTGAAAACGGTCAGCTTTATGAGTTTCCTTATCTAGGCTTGGGCACGGTCCGGTACAATAGCTCGTTATCGTATCTTCGATTAGGCATCGACGGGAACCTAAGACTCTACACATATCGTCCAAACGGGCGAGGAGACGCGTGGAGCCTGTTGTACACTTTGTTTGATAGGCGTGTCGACGAGTATCCAATGATTTTCGAAGATGAGTGCCAGCTACCAAATCGATGCGGGAAGTTAGGGCTTTGCGAGAACAGTCAATGTGTCGGATGCCCGAAGCCAAACGGGGTGTTTGCGTGGAGCAAAGATTGTGACACGAAGCCACCGGGTTGTAAGGTGAGCGGGTTTAGATATTATGAGCTCAAAGGGGTGGACCATTTCACGGTCAAGTATACAACTGGGATTGGGGTGGTGAAAAGGAGTGATTGCGAGAGCAAATGCACGAAGGATTGCAAGTGTATGGGTTACTTTTATCATACGGATAAGTCGAGGTGTTGGATCGCTTACGAGTTGAAAACGTTGACGAGGGTCGGGAATTCAACTCATTTGGCATACATAAAAACACCACTTCGCTAGACCCGGGACTTGCTAGAAGCTGGAAATAAAGAAGGCTAAAACAACTGTTTTGTAGTAACTTCTGGTTTTGTATCTGTTTTGTTTTTGGGTCATCGCCATCCGTGCTTTACGGCGGTGTTTTTACATATTGCATGACTATGTATATTGTCGATAATTTATTGTGCGTCGTGGACTCTTGAAGAAGAGGTCTTTAGATCAATGCTTCGAGATCACACACCACTAGTTAGCCTAGTGGCAAAGGTGTATGACCCCTTAAGTGGAGGTCTTGGGTTCAAGTCCCACTTGTAACAAAAAGAATAAAAATGGGGGTTACAAGTTGGGCCAGGGGGTTTTCTCACCAGTGGTGAGTTTCCTCCTGATGGGGATTGGAGATGATCGGGTGGGTGGTGTAATGTCCCCGTCAGTGATCCAAATTTGCCGTTCAAAAAAAAAAAATCAATGCTTCGAGATCCCATTATTTCCATATTTCCTATGATGTTTTCATTAGTATTTATTGCTCAAGTCGAACCTTTTAAGAAACTCGATGAGCCAAGCTATGACACAAAATGCCCGTGTCAAAAATAATTAAACTTACATCTTATTAAATTAAAAATCACAAATAATAAAAAGACAATAATTACTCCCAAACCCACGTTTTTCAATCTCTGATATGTAGGATTAGTTGCAGTTGCGGT
>JBCNJP010000024.1:50737520-50900440 GCA_039602395.1 Deinandra increscens subsp. villosa | reverse complement strand
CATCACGCCCTTCTTCATTCCGACCATTGTTTGCAGGATCTTGAACCCAATCGGCCACCGTATCCTTCACCTTTCGTTGAATTTCATTCCCGGAATTATTTTCATCTTTGTTAATCAGGGGAATTTCACTCAATTTTTGAGAAAGTCCATATCATGAGATCCCACAATTTTATTCACAGAAATTTTTTTTACTCTCTTCTGTGTTCATGTATTTCACTTCAATCTTGTTAGTAGAACTTAAATACTCCCAAGATTGGACAATTTCATCTTCATCTTCTTCATCGTCTTCATCTTCTTCGGATACAAATTCACTGAATTTTGTATTAAGGATATAGAATAATTTTGTTGCCTCAACAGAGTATGCAAAACAATCAGGAATCTTCTGCGCATGGAGTTGCCTCAGGATGTTCTCATCGTTATTTTTAATCACAGATTTGTGGGACTTGAAGGATCTTCTTCTCCTGTTACTGTAAACCAAAAAAAATACGATTATTCTTCACATACCAGTAATTAAGGGAGCGTTGATTATCGCGTCACAAGCACAACAGTTGTTTTACGTCAAAGACCAGCTGGATAAAAAACTGCATATTGTCTTTATGACACCTCCCAGAAATTACAGAGATTATTATGAAGACGATGCCAATGAAGAATTTGGTACGGTAGTTTTTCCTCACAACGATAATGTATTGCCATCCGTAGATGCACGTCACAATGTTTACCATAGAGCTGACTGTACTGGAATGATATTACGAAAAAACAACGGTTAATTGATCATCATTGTAATGTTTTTGAATCTTAGCAAACTACAGTATCAACAATATTTGTTTTTTTTTCTTTATGTATTCTGGAATATATATTATGGATCTTAATTTTGAGTCAAGTGTTTCCTTTTTTTTATTGTGCCTGCAGGTCTCCTCTCTTTGACCAAACCAGAGTCAATAAAAGTCAAAAATAAACAAACAAAATCAACTGTTGCTTTAACAAACACAATTGCATACATAATCCAAAGGGTATGATTCCATTAATACATTGATCTATAAAATTACAACTGAAAAACTACTAACTTAAAAGGGAGAAGAAGCGACTGAAGAAAAATCCCTCTTTGCTGCTCACATGCACTTGCTTCTGATCAAGTGAAAAGAGAGAACAAGTCCCTCTTTGCTTTCTCACATGCAATTGCTTATGATCAACTGAAAATGGTGAAGAAGTGGCTGAAGATAAATCGGGTTCATGGGGCCAAAAGGGAGAAGAAGTGGCCGAAGAAAAATCAGGCACGTGGGACCAAAAGGGAGAGAAGCACCTGAAGAATACAAGTCCTGCAAACCTCAACATGTGCCCTTACTGCTGACTGTTATAAAATTACACAATAACTTAAAATCTGCTCTCAGTAAAGCATTTGTATGAACCATTAGAGACTCCTCGTCTCCATGGTTTCCACAATAACTTAAAATCTGCTCGCAGGAGATACAGAGTGCAATCTTTCCCTGCACAAGAAAAAATTACCAAATCTGAGACGAAAATTTCAATCGAATTTCAGTGGTGAAGATGATAACTTACCGTTTTCCACATACGGATGACGCCAATTCCACATTTTTTGCCGTCGATGATGGACGAAAAACAGAGAGAGAAAGACTGGGAGAAAAGGGTCATGGTGGAGATGATGATGAAAACTGATACAGAGATAGCTAATATCGATACTCGAGGGGCGTGGTAGATGGAGATTTGAAAGATAAAGTAAATGAAATAGTAATGATTACAAGCGCCGTACACTGTTGGTATTCTTCTTTTAGCCACCTAAAATTAATATACCGTGACCATTTGTCATAATTTATCACGCAACCAATGTTTAATATGAGTGGCCATATCACAAGATAATCAAACATGATAAACATATATAACCATCATATATTCAATTATAACTACTAATATCATAACTAAAAATAAACATATAAAACATTGTTCTTAATTTGTTCATAATTAAACTAAACCCTGATTAATCATCCGGATCACTGCAATCTTCGGATATGTATCCTGAACTTGCATCGTCATCATCATGATCATCATCATCATCATCTTCTTCATCTTCTTCATCTTCTTCATCTGCTTCATCTGCTTCATCTGCTTCTTCATGATCTTCTTCATCATCTTCTTCATCTTCTTCTTCATCTTCTTCTTCGGGTTCATTGAATTTTGCATCAAGGACACGAAATAATTTCGCTGTCTCAACATGGTAGGCAAAACAATTAGGAATCTTTTGCGCATGGAGTTGCTTCAGGATGTTCTCATCATTGTGTTTAATCACAGATTTGTGGGACTTGAAGGATCTTCTTCTCCTGTTACTGTAAACCAAAAAAATACGGTTATGCTTCACATACCAGTATTTAAGGGAGCGTTGATTATCAGCCATTTGATACAAGAATTGGTGTAAACGAATTGGTGTAGAGAATTTGAGATCAAGAAAGGGATGGCGGTAAAAAGAAAAATAACAATGATGATGATATATAGGGTAGCAGATTTTAACCCGCTCGAATTAATTGGTACAATTGAAAAAAGCGCGTTGTTTTAGAGGGAAACAAATCTTCTCTTTTTCGCCACGCGTTTAATATTACCGTGACCATAAAATAGATTTTTGTCACTCACAACCTACCATTTAGTCACGGTTAATATATGTGGCCATAGGTAATAGATTTTTGTCACTCACAACCTACCGTGACCATTAGTCATCTAATATTTAGTCACACAACCTAATAACAGTGGCCATATGTACTAGCTTTTAGCTACATAACTAAGTAAAAAGCGTGGCCATTGCTCACATTTAGCCACGCATAAATAGTTTTGTTTTCTTTTAATTTACTAAGTAATAAAATCTACTCTTCCGTCACACAACATTATTTAAGCGTGGCCATACATTCCTTTTTGGTCACACGAATAAAAAATCATAAAAATTCCGTGGCCGTTTGGTGCATTTCACCACTCTTTTTTAAGTGTGACAAATAAGTGCCACATGTTTTTGTAAAACAGTGGCTAAAGCCACTGCACCTGATTGTTGTTGTCACATAAACAAAAAAATACGTGGCTAAAAGGGTCCAAAGGCTATATATTTGGCCACGGGTACAAAATATGTGTGGCTAAAACGAGAATTTCTTACCTTTGGCCACGCTTTTTTCAAAACAGTGGCTATGCGTTATCAAAAAAACCGTGGCCAAAGCCACTTTTTGACGTAGTGATTGCTTTTTATTTTGAAGGCGATAAATGAAATGGATTTTCACTATGAGCAGTGAATACAACCAAAAGAGAGGACCCAAAAAAGGTACTGGTTAGGACGATAATATTTAGAAGGAAAAAACCAAAATTTATAGCATCTTACATGCTCAAAGAAAAAAAAAATTATTTCAAAGCTTTTAATTGTTATAAATTTATGGAAGCTAGTATCTTGTGATTTAATCATTTACCTATAACATGTGACAAAATATAAATAAAAAGATATGCATATTCCTACGAAGTAAGTAAAAACAATTTGAATGACCAAGATTTATTGAGCCATGTGAATTTTTCATTCTTAATTCTTTCCCATGTACTACTATTTTGAACTATTTATCCTATATTATGATATATAAGACATAACGACATATATTGAATATAACTAAAGAGATACAGACAAAAATAATGCAAACTATTATTTTAAACGGTTTTATATGTCTATCCTATATTAAGGTATAAGGCATACTGATATAAGTAGAATACTGAATCAATAACTAAAGAGATACCGACAATAATAATGCAAGATAAGACTCACTTTTATCTTTCGGATTCTATTGGATTATGTATTTCCTTATGACACGAACATTCAACGGCACAGGTTTCTTGTAAGGAATCACTTCAAGTATAGTTTCAGTAGAAATTTTCTGATCCTCAACAATAGAACACACAGACTTATTATTTAATAATAAGAAGAGTTAAAAATAGAATATGTTGTTAAATAACACTGATTACAAACACAAAAATAATTGCTAACTTTGAAGAGGAAAACAGAAGCGACACATGATGACATGATGCATATATAGATTTAGGAAGAAAACGGAAGTGAGAATGAAGTTGCTAGTAGAAAATTCTTATTCAAATTTAAGAAGCGTGAGGATGGTAGTAAAAACTCTTTAAGAAGAAAATATAAGTGATAATGATGCTTGTAGTAGAAAGTTCTTAAAACAGAGCTCACACATGCGCTTGTAAAGGAATGACTATTTTATATTCCAAATTAAGGAACCTGATGTTGCTACTAAAAGTTGTTGCTTCAGTTAACAATTTCAGAGGACATGAATTCTTACAATTGTAAAATCATAAAAAAATGTAATACTCGAGTATTTATTCTTTGTGACTCTTTACATTATCAACAATAAAAAAGTAAACTGTATGTACAACTTCTTCATTCTTTAACAATGAATAGATCATATCATTAACACTTAAGACAAATCTAATACTAAATTTTTTGGTGTTTGAAAGAAACAATCACCAAAAGAAAGCACATAAATTTTT
The DNA here is from genome assembly GCA_039602395.1 of Deinandra increscens subsp. villosa. Classification (NCBI taxonomy): domain Eukaryota; kingdom Viridiplantae; phylum Streptophyta; class Magnoliopsida; order Asterales; family Asteraceae; genus Deinandra; species Deinandra increscens. Next base: position 50,895,907 of record JBCNJP010000024.1, on the reverse strand, counting down.
AAAAAATGTACCTCAAACTGAATAGGAAGATCCAATAACCTGCATAACAAATATAAAGTGAATTTAGAATGGTGCATGTAAGAAAATAACCCTTTGAAGAAGAAAGCAAAAGTCACACATAATAGGCGTAAATCGGTAAATGACCAAGAGACAACAATTATCAGCAGAAGCTCTGTGTGATACGAATGGATTTGCATCCTCAATTGATCAATTTACCTTTGGAATTAAAACCCCTAAAAAAATATATCAAGTAGGTAAAAGGGGAACCCTAAAATTGAAGAGCAGAGAGTAGACAATTCTTAGAAAATCTTATCTTGATTAAACAAACAACAAAATTTTACTTTAATCAAGAAATAAAGCGCATGAAACATATACAATATAGAACAGCAGTGGAAGTGAAAATGGGAGACGCTTAAGGTGATGAAGGTGAGAGCCGACCAGGTTTGATGGATAATGAAGAAGAAAGAGAGAGATGAGTAATAATGGGTGAAACAGATTGAGGAGAGAAACACGTGTGGTGGACAGTGGACACTCGTCGGTCACCGCCATGGTCAGCCAATAGGGAAAAAGCAAGTAGCTTGACCACTTAAAAAGACCCAGAAAAAAAAGGGGCAGCAGAAGGATCGAATCTGGGACCAGAATAACACAATACTAAGACACAAACCACTGCAACAAAAGGTTATATCGAAACATATCCAGAAAACAAAGTATAGACACATCTATTGCCAACGCTAAAAGAGAAAAAAAATTAATTGAAAAAAAAACAGCCACATGGCTGTCAACCATTGGCCCACGTGGAAGGAAATAGTAATTCACTAAGTACAACTCAGGTAGCCAACATGATATATAAGGTAATGACTTTATTTTTCTATACATAGGTGTTAACTGATATTTTACTCTTTTCATTCTGGTAACATAATTACAAAAAAACTAATGAGGGGGGGGGGGGGGGGGGGGTTACATAGAACTAATAGAAATCAATTTTTTTGAAGTGTCATATAGTGTAAATATTGTTGTGGGTTTACGTCAATGGTACCCCCAAGATATCCTCTATGGGAGGCTATGGGTTCGAGTCTTGCGTGGAGCAATTGCTATGGGTTGAGCCAGTGAGTTTTTCTAGTTCTGAGTTTTTCTGGGTGGAATTGGCCGGTCACCACTCTTTGTTATTCAGACGGAAAGGTGATCTATTTGTCAGAGTATTCCAAGGTGTCCGGATCTTTGTTGTCCAAAAATATATATAGCTTTACATGTCCTAAGTACTGCCTAATGGCCCGTGATATAGAAAATCTTGATATCTGCAGTGAATGTGAAAAGTGTAAAGTTTTATTAACTTTTTTTTTATCGACAGCCAGTCGACATCATCACTACATTTAATATTTTTTTAAAAGTTAAACACATATTCAAAGAAACCTCTTAAATCAGCTATATATCTTATAAGACCATGTGTACACCTTGTAACACCCCAGACGCCAAAACATAAGGGCGTTATGTTAACAAAAATGGAGTGGTCGTAAACACTATGGTGCCTCTCCACACACCATCTTGAAATCTAATGGGGGGGGGGGGGCTAAGGAGAACTATTTTTTAAAAATATTAATAATGAGGATGTTATAAAAGAATTATCATTAGGCTATTCGTAGTGGGCGTTATGCCCACCAAAAAAGCTAATATAACGCACCTATAACCCCCCCCCCCCCCCCACTTCCCTCCCCCTAGGGCGCCATGTTAGCTCAAGACTTCACCGGCGTTAACCACATAACGCTCCCCCTTCCTTCTGATTGGTTGTTTTTTTTTATTTAAGAGATTTTATTGAGTGTGTTTTTTTTAAATAATAATTGGGTAATAATTAGAGGAGGGTTATGGGGGTTATGACTACACCACTTTGCTTATAATCCCCTCTTGATGAGGTGGATTCCACGTAATGTATAACCCAAAGGAAGGGGGTTATGACTACACATAACTTTAGACACTGTCATATCATATATAGTGCCCCAAGAAAAAAATTATAGTGAGGAAAATTTGTTGCCTAATGATGATTGATGAGCCATTCAATGATTATGGATGGTATTTGTTAGAATATATATATATATATTTGGTATATATTCTTTAATATTAAATGACCATTATAATCATTTATCTTAATTATTGATCTTATTACCCTACTTAGGCATTTATTCGATGGACGTAATTGCCCTTACTAGATAATTAGGGTTTCCCATTGGGTGTATAAATAGAGATCATAGGTAGAGAGTTAACACCTTAACCTCCCTCTCTAATTTTCGAGACTCTCTCTGCCTCTCTACAATTCGTGGGTCTCCCCACCTCAGCCATCCTAACCGAACACCCTAACCGGGAATTCAACCAGGTAACAAGATGGAATCCTACAACATGAATATGGTTGTTGCGCTATGAGGTAACATTTAAATATTTGTCATGTTTATTATTCATACGATTCAGGATTTGTTCAACATGTGGTATCAGAGCATATGTTGATTAAACGATCACAAATCTGAATTCGTTCATATATGTGACTGCTATGATTTCGAAAATCATATCTAATCAATAAACTGTGATTTTCAAATCCGACCATAAGACCTTACATGTCACTAAAATAGTTTTCTTAAACAACCCTAATGACGGTCAGATTTGTTTTTCAAAATCATATGAAAAATCAAGTTTTTCGTCTAAAATTAAGGGTTTTCGCCCCCATGAACTCGAGTTTTCGACCCAAAACTTGAGTTTTCACCCAGGGCCGGACCGGAAACACCTCATCCGGACCGGAAACACCCCATCCGGACCAGAAACATCCATCCGGACCGGAAACACCTCATCCGGACCGGAAACTCCCTGACTCGTTAGGAAACTCCCTGACTGGACCGGATTCTCGTCAGGAAACTCCCTGACTCGTCCGGAAACTCCCTAGCCGAACCGGAGACCACCAGACCGAACCGAAAACTCACGGTCGAACCGAAAACTTGCTAACCGGATACTTAATTTTCGACCGGAGACTCATTTTTCAACCAAGATCTTATTTCCGACCGAAAACGGGGGTTTACTATTAATTGTGTTTTGTATAAACCTTATAAACTTACGTTTTTACAAACCTAACACCAATTAAAATCAGCTAACAAATTGACTTGTCTTATTTAAGTTAATAAATGACATCTAATAAGATTGCAATTCTGGCCAACGCTGATTTGTTACCTAAATATAATGTCATTTAACCTCATATTACAAGTCAACTTATTGACACTGATTTACAATCAAAATTAGATTAATTTATTAACTCGTCTTAATTAAATTGATGACATCTTCAAAATTGGTAATTTTGGCCCGCTGATTTACTATCTTAACTAATGTCATTCAACTTTACAATACAAGTTGACTTATATAAATTAAACTAATTTATCTGCTTAACTTGATAACATCTTTAAAACTTCGATTCTGGCCAACGCTGATTCGTTGTTTTTTGCAATGATTATCAACTAAAATTAAGCATTCGCCTTATACATACAAGTTTTTCTCTTCTGACCAACGCTGATGAGTTACACCTGTATTCAGCGAACCTAATTTGTACATAAAGCTTAGACGTATCATTTCTGGCCAATGCTGATGGGATACATCACTTTATGCACATACCCTTATCTTGTTCATAATGCTTTGGTGATAGGCAAGTAACCAACGCGAAAGACAATTCATTTAAGTAGAACCTAACAAGTCTGTGTTTTTTGTGTTATAACAGACTATATCACATCTTCTTTTGTTTTGTAATTGTACATTATTATTATTATTTATAATGATTATTATGCCTTAGTTTATGATAACACATTATTATTATTATTATTATTATGCCTTAGTTCATGTTATGCATCATTATTATGCCTTAGCTTATCATTATGCATTATTAATTGTGCCTTAGTTTTAAGTATCCCATAGAATCACTCTTAGATCTTCTTTCGAACCATTTTAACTTTTAATCTCCATAACTAATCCACTCTAAATTTAAATCACTAAACGTTTCCATAAAGGTTTTTCTCATCATAATGATCTTGATTATCTCTTAAGACAAAAGACTCTTAATTACTCTCTCAAATTAAAGGTTTTACAACCAGAACACTAAAGCGAGTAAAGTCTACTCAAATTGTCTATCAAGATAATCAAAATCCCTTTAAACAATGCTATCAGGGGAGATGTTTTAGATTTCCTAGTCTAAACATCGTGTGAAGTAATAAATTTTAAATGAACTTCTTAAATGTGTGCAAACACTTAACATCTAACATTCTTAGTACAAAGTATAAATTAGGTTAATGATTTAGTGAACACATCATAAAACATGACCCTTAAAGGGCTTACACATGTTTCAAATCGAAGTTTTTTCTAGTGCATTTCTTTGTGAATCCTTTCTTAGCACAATTACATGCTACTTAAAATTTAGTCATCACTCACAAGTACCAAATGAGAGCGAGTGTATGACAACATTGTGCATAAAGGATAAACAATGCCTTAAACTAGAAAACAGATTTGTTCAGCTCACTATCACTAACCCTTATACAATGAAAAATAACTTAGATAAGAAGGATAGTTATAATTTCTAAAGTAAGATACAAGAAAATCTTCCAGTTCTAAATCCTTAATGGAACAACTGGCTAACAAAGAATAATCAATAATGATAATTGTGCCCATTAATTCTCATACTAACACAGTAAAGTACAACTAGTTTTTATAAAGATCTCTTACAATCCATACACTAAAAATAAACCAAACAACAACTATAACGAGAGCAAGTGATTAAATTAATGTCAAAGTTGTATAAACCACGAAAATCTATCATTGTAATACACTTAATGATACCTTATCATGATCCAACATCACTTGGAACTTAGTATCATTACTAAAGTAAGACATCGACGATTATAAGGTTTCACATGACTATGACAATATCACTATTACCTTAAACTCTCAAAGTTGTTGGTTATACTTATTTAGTTGTCTTTACATGGATTGAAATCTTTATAGCTTATAACTAGATGATTTAAGTTCACAATCTTTGTTATCACATAAAGTGAGAATTTAACAAAGATAATACATGTGTTAAGGGAATATACAAGGTTCCAATAAGAGTTCTAACTTATCAAAACTCAAACATATTAATGGACCTTATCCTAAAATGGAATATATGGGCATAAAACATTTATCACTCACATAACTGATTATTTATTCTTGTATTTAATCTTTCTCACCTAAAACTTTTAAGGATAAAGTTGAAAATCAACTTAACCATAAAATGAAAGTTGTGAGATTAGATCTAATAGATTAATACTAAGATTGATATACAAATAATGGTAACACTCTCAAATTCATTAGAATCATAATAGTGTGAACCAGTAGATCATGTATGGTACTTCTAAAGATACATCATTAAGTTATGCATTTAAGTTTCCTTATAGACATGATAATAAATATGTCATCTAAGTTATATATCTATTCCTATAGACCAAGGCTCTAAATACAACAACTCATATGCTAAACAAGGTTACCTAATGTGTCCCTAAAATTCTGAAATCCGGACATGAAGGAAACCAAGTATAAACCATATGATTAGTTATTAGCCGCAATTAAACCTTAAAAATCCTCAACACTAAGCATGTTGCATGCCAAGTTCCTAAGTAATTCTAAGATTAGTGGGAGTAGTCCAAGTCCTTATATATGACTTGTCTTCTGAGGTCAGTGGGAGCAGTAAAAAGTCCTTATCCATGACTTTCCTAAAAGTACAAGAGGCGGGGGGGGGGGGGGGACAAAGTTAAATTTAATCTTTGAATTTAACTCGATTACACCTCTTGTACACCATGCTACCATAACAATGATCCACTTCCACACACTTAGAAAATAATGTTACTCCTAATATACCTAACTTAAATGATCAAGAGGAAATCTATGAAATTATTAATACATTTTGCTTCAAACCCGTTAGATCCAGCTTAGTAGGTCATCAAGGCATAAATTGCCTATTAACTTTGATGATTATGAACCTACCTCAATAAAGCTTACATAGATATTGGAAAGATTACTAATCATATCTTTTGTACTAAAGCCATTATTAGCAGTCAATCAATCATTTGATGGAATAAAGCTATCATAAATGAGCTTAACTTCCTAAATCAGAATACGTTAGATGTTTAGTTATCCATAACTAAACTGAAATCCAAAAGGAGAAACTAAACGTTATAAGACGTTGGTTTCTAAATGTGACAATCCGACTTTTCAGGTCATTTTCCTGACAATAACTGAACGTAAAACGTATTAAATGTTATGTGAACATTTATGTGCTTATCTGCGTTGACTTTAGCAAATTAGGGTTTTGTGTGATCAATCACTACGAGCATGCACGGAAAATTAAACGATTGAAATTCTATGTTAAGTGTGGAATTATAATATATAAATGTATACATATATAATTTAATGATATTTTAATTTTATGTGATTAAAAGGTTTTAATCATTTGATTATATATGAGTTATGATTTTAAAGGATCTTAATTACAATTCATTATTTATAAATTTGTGTACCTTAAATATATAGAAGTTATGGGTTTAAAGTCTATGATTTTATAAGAATTAAGATGAGTAAATATGAGTTATTATATATACTTAATTTATGATTTTATGTAATTAAATTGTTTTAATTACAAGTTATTGATAATAGAGTTATTACACAAATTTAAGTGATTTTAAATAGGTGAGTTATGATTTTATGTGGTTTTAAATATATAATTGTAAACTATTATGCCATAATTTATTTAGTAAAACGAGATTTATATTTTCCCTATAAACGTTAGACGATTTATATATTTTGACGCTCCTCGTATATTTATTTGTTCCTCCGTTAACCTTCGTTAGAGCCGTTAGGTATTTATAAAACTTCGAGGGCTTAAATTGTAATTCATCAAACATATTTGTATTAAACAAAAACCTTGAGGGACTAAACATGACATTTACCCTTACTTGATTTAATGTCATTTACGACCAAATCAAGACTCCGACTGTTTCACAATGACCACCGCTCCTCTCAATCAATTCCGGCAATCAAGTCCGACTGTTTCAACACACCAGTCCAACCGATCTATATATAATCGTCATATCATATCATTGAGAGACACTCACCAAGCTTCCACAATCTCTCGCTCTCTCTCTCTGCTGTTGCGAACCAAAACCCACCAAGAATCGCCATAATTTTTGAAATTCCGGCCAAGACATCCACCATTCGACCACCTTTCGATCGCCTCTGGGATCGCGAACCTTCTACGAGCAACCCGGTGTAAGCAGAAGTTCAAACCGCGACCGCGCTCGGTGTTCGCGTTCAAGTTTCGTGACCGATTTCGGTGTCAAAAACTTGTTTATTCTCATCTCCGACTCAAGGTAACTCATCCCCTATGCTAGTCGCACATTTTTCTAAGTTAATTTACGTTTTCGTAATTTTCCGGCGACCGGAAAATACCTCCGGCGAGATTAGGGTTTGTGGGGAAGAAGAGGACATCCGGCAGGTAAGGGTTATAAGGTTGGGGAATCGGGTTTATTACCAGACGCCAATCTGGCACACTGGTTCGGGTATGGGACTTTGTCGCGAGAGGTCGGGGGTTCGAATCCCGGCCCTTGCGTTTTTGTTTCTTTTTGTTTCTGATTTAAGTCCTTCAACCCAGTTATGGTTTCTGGTCGCTGTTTGAGAACAAAACAATTCTCGGCTGAGGTATTAACACAACTGTGTTGCTGGCCGGGTGGCAAAAATCGATTCCTATTGAACAGGAGGTCACGGGTTCGAACCCAGTGATCTCCATAATGTTTTTTTTTTTAATTTGAGTTGCTTTGATATGTTAGACACTAGATCTTGTGCCAAATGTATCCCTTGTCATATTTTAAACTCGTAAAAATATACTTGAGACGTTTAAACCTCGTAAATCATATTCTTAGTTATAAAACAAGTTTAACTTGTCAATTTAAAATAAAAATATAGTTTTAAACATCCATGTATATATATTTCTTGAGATAAAACTTTGGGTTTATCTAAAAAGGATAAATATATATATATTCATTGTGTAAACTATTATATATATATACAAGACGTTGGATTGAAACGAAGTAATATTTTGTGTAAACATTAAAATGTTTTTTTAGGAAACTATTAAAAAGTGTTGTTTTGATTAATAACACGAAATACTCGGTTTTAGATTATGTTTCACCATAAATTGTTGTTCTTTTCAAAATAAATATTTAAATCATTGGATTTAACATATTTATGAATATATATATATATATATATATATATATATATATATATAACTTGTTAAAACTTTATTATCAACGCCACTTGAACATTTATTTAAATATATATATATATAATATATATGTATTTACCTAGAAAATATATATTAAAGATATATATTGGATTTTCTCGCGTTATTTCGATATTCGCTCGGATTTGGCACACGTGCCATCCTCGACTTATTCCGAACTTCACGATCCTTCGTTTTTATCGCTTACGTTAGATTTAATAATTTAGAGCACACACTTATACTCGTATGCTCGTTAGGTGATTGATTGCTTGCACAAGACTCGTTTTTGCTATTTGAATTAACTGTTTGTCTGGAAACTTTGCCGAGCAACCTAAGGTGAGTTTCACGGCCCCATTTTACTTATTTTAATCATGTTGGGGGAGATTAACATGCAAACACTTGAACTGTTAGATATATATCACCTGAATGATAGTGGCACACTTAATATAAAGCCCTCACTTTATAGTTACTGTCAATGTGACATCAGTGGGAACTTATTTAGTAGATCTACTGGGTTTGACAACCCCACCCGGGTCAGTCGCTCTGACACGATTGGATATCGAACGGGTGTTATAAACTTCTTAGTCTTAACGAGGCACAATTGAACTTGTCGAGCTGCAGTAACTGGATAGCTAGTTGATCTAGTCAAACGTGCACTGATTTCTTGAAAATAGTCTAGCTAACTATTGATATATTATCTGGATTTTACTGAACCGTTAAACTGTTGAACTGATTAAACCTGTGAACTCACCAACCTTTGTGTTGACACTTTAGCATGTTATATCTCAGGTCGCTAAACTGGATTGTCTGCCACGAGCTAGGATGCACCACATAAGGATTACTATTACCATGCATGCATCATAGACTATTTATTTAACAAACTTATCAACTTTTGGTTTGCGCATGTTTTGGCGCTTGAACTATTATTACAACTTTGTCGATTACGCTTCCGCATTTAAAAACGCATTTACTCTGGTTTTACTTTTACATTGCATATAGACTGTTCGTATGGCTAATGTGTTCGATCCTGGTTTGTCACGCTCCCTGCGGCGCGTTGTCGCGCGTGGGATTTTTGGGGGTGTGACACTAAAGGCTATTAACAAGTTAAGAATTCATTTTCTAAAGGATTCTTTGAGAGATCATCATTGTCCTTATTACTCATTTATAATTACGAGTAACATTTAACGGCCTTTCCTTAATACTCATGTAACATATGAAGACATGTTCATAAACTAAACTTAAGGTTTCAAGCCCGAAAGTTAAAGAACACTTAGTCTTTAAGATGAGTAAATTCATATAAAGGGTTAATATAAGCAAACTTACAAGTAATATTCAAAGTTTGATGAAGTTATAAATGTAATCATTCTTCATCAATAATAAGTGCACAAAATGGGCCTACCTTAAGATGAGTGGGAGCAACCAATACAACACTTGTCCTTATATACATTATTTTAGGCAAGGAATATATTAGTCTTGTTGCATGAGTCAAAGCGACTTATTCTTGCATAATTTTGACATTAAAATCTTGAAGATGCTTCTTATGCAATAAGCATCAAAATACATCAAGATCAAACTAATAAGACATTAATTAAGTCTTATTAGATTTAACCATGCGTTGAACACATTACAATATTCAACGTTGCTCTTAGTCTGTAAATCTAGTAACTAAAGGAGATTACTAATAAAGGTTCAAGTAATTAAATCTTATGTTCAAGTCTATACTTGTTTTAAGATATTGCCTTCATTGCTGAAATACTAGAAATGATGAAAATAATTTCCTAAGTTTAGTGCATAAAAGCATCTAAGATGGAATTCTAATATCTATAAAAACGAAAGACTATAATTTGAACTATAGTAGTTGATGCGAGTTACTTCGGAAACAAACGGACTAAAGTCAAATTCATTTGGGGTATTCTCTCAATTCCAAAAAAAGCAACGGGATAAAGTATGAGTTGTCGATCAGAACATATATGGATAGAACCTATAAAGGGGGCTCGAAAAATAAGTAATTTCTGCTGGGCGATTATCCTTTTTTTAGGTTCATTAGGATTCTTGTTGGTTGGAACTTCGAGTTATCTTGGTAGAAATTTGATATCTTTATTTCCGCCTCAGCAAATCATTTTTTTTCCACAAGGAATTGTGATGTCTTTCTCTTTCGGTTTTTGCGTCATAATCATTATGTAGGAGAGATGGCCGAGTGGTTGAAGGCATAGCATTGGAACTGCTATGTAGGCTTTTGCTTACCGAGGGTTCGAATCCCTCTCTTTCCTTACCTTCACCTAATTTACCGATCTTACTAACCACAATAGATCAAATAGCAATGGATACAACTATTCCAACAGTTAGACCTTTCTTTGATATGGATTCTCTATTCCTAATGGCTGTGGTACGGAAAATACTGTTAAAGAAAACAGTAGACAAGGAATGAAAATATCCCTCTCGGTCTATGACACCTAAATGGAAGAAAAATCCGGATCAAACTTTTATTTATCTTAACCATTGGTCGAACCCTTATTCTTATTAGTTTTTTTATTTTTGTTAGGTTTAAGTCTGACGAGAATAATATTCTACAACTAGCAATTCATTGATTTTCACGCCGACCCATTTACTATCTATTATTTGATTGACTAATCCTTTATATTGGAATGGTTGAAGAGTAGAAGTGAGAAAACTTTAAAAATAGTTGACTATCTCTAAATTTTGACTTTATTTTATTCAAAGGATACGAAATGTCAACTCAAGGGTATATCCTTATGTCTACGGACATATTTATCTAATGGATCGTGGAAGAGTCATAAGAACCTGATAACAACAACCAAAGTTATTATGACATAATTTATCACTAGATGTTGCTGGTAAATTTATCATTAGACTCCTAAACTCCAGCATAACATATTGAAGACTTACTGTGTTAAACTCAGCTACCCTTATCTCTTAAAACAATAAAAGTTTTGAGCGAAGCTGCATTAAATTTTCGATACAAGATTATTGTTCATTTAAGAACAAATAGAGGAAACTAAGTCCTTGTATTGAAAACATTAATGATATGCTTAAAGGATCCTATAACTAACGGTCTATCCTCATAAGTCTTTTCTAAGAGCTCATAATAAAGACGAGGTTTATTAATGACCAAGCATATCACAATATGAATGACTAATTATTAATTATTCCTCATCCGTTGTGATTTGTTGTCTCTAAATATGTTACGCATGCCTAACGGGACATATAGACAGTTTATATACAAATCAACATTATGGGCTTATTCTTGTCAATAATTCTAAATTTAAGTTTTTAAATTTGGGATTGTTGTATGATTAATGAGGGTCTTGAATTGGATAATCAATTCTATGACTGTATATTCCTCTGCTGTAATTTTGGTTTAAAATTGAAATGAATATTAACCCCTAATCAGACTTATCTAATAGCTCATCATAAATAATTACTCGGCCAAGTGGGAGAATGTAGAATATATATATATATATATATATATATATATATATATATATATATAGGTTTGGGGTAAAATACATCCAGCAAAAACGCTACATCCATTGCGGATTCATCTGGGGCGTCCATCAAGATCATCCAACAGCCAGGATTTATGGTGTTTCCGCCTATGGTATTTTTTTCCGCCACCGAAAACACCATAGGCGGAAACACCATAGATCCTGGCTGTTGGATGATCTTGATGGACGCCCCAGATGAATCCGCAATGGATGTAGCGTTTTTGCTGGATGTAGGCTAACTCGACTCTATATATATATATATATATATATATATATATATATATATATGAATTGGGGTAAATTACATCCTCTTTTTTCCATACAACCTGTGCGGATTAATCTCGTCCATTGATCTGGTGTGTTTTAATCCGATAATAACTTAATTACATAATTATCACGTATGGGCATTTTTGTCTATTCATGTAATTTTAGATTTTCCCTCCTATCTTGTAGAGTAACTGCATCACCGTAATTTAAGCAAGAGATCACAAACTAATTTAGGCGATTATGTGGTAGTTTTCAGTATTCGTCGGCGATATACTGTGTTTTTTTTTCGATAGCATTGGTGTTATATCAGTATTCGTCGGCGATATCCTGTGTTTTTTTTTTGCCATGGAGAATTTGTCCGATAACTCTTTTGAAGGTATTTTTTTTTCCGATCATAGTTTTTAAATCATATATCGATCCTTTTTTATAATGTTTATTTACTGATTGATATAGATTATCTTTAGTGCATTCGATATTCGAGTTTGTGAAGGAATTGATTGAATTCGTCTTTATACACAGATCCTATGTTTTTTCTTGTTTTAGTAAATTCAGATGTTTATGCAGGGATTCATATAGATTCCAATCGCGATTAGATATATAGAAGAATTATTGAATACTTACATATTTTCATAATCAGTAGTTAAAATTAATGTATTTTATTTTTTCAGAGTACACATTTGGGTGGTGTTTTTCCATGCTTTTCGTTAATATGGTGTTTTTTTGAAAAATTTTATGATATTGATGGGGTTAGTGTTTTTAGAGTTATTTATGGTGTTTTTTAGATTTTTGCTATAATTAGAAGTCATCTTATGTTACCGTGTTTAATCGTCTGTATATTATATTTTCTTTTGTTACATTTTTTTTATATATCGTATTGCGTTTTTACATTGCATGTGTATTGAAGTAGTTTTTGTTTTTTTTCTGGTTTGACAGATGCCTATGTCCACAAGGTTGTTGGAATTGAGGTGACTTCACCTAACTCTAGCACAAAACATTACATACCTGATGTTCCAGAGAAGTGTAAACCGTACGAAGGAACGCTTTTTGGTTCGCTTGAGCATGCATTTAATTATTATCAGAATTATGCTAGACTTTCTGGTTTCAGTGTTCGTAAGTCTACTGTGAAGTATGATAGGTTTGGCGTTAGCACACAAAAACAGTATCTTTGTTCTCAAGAAGGTTTTAACAAAAAAAAGAAGGTTGACACACTTAATGACACTGCAAAGCAAAAAGCATCCAGAATTAGCGTATCTAAAAGAATTGGTTGCAAAGCGGAGCTATGCGTAGGTTTTGAATTTAACATGTGGTATGTTAAAAAATTTGTCGAGGAGCATAATCACCCGTTTGTCGATGAGGAGGACATGCATTTCCTTGTATCATCCAGGAAACTGACTCATTTGCATAAACACATAATCAACAGCATGTCTAGGATGAATGTTGGCCCGGTGAGAGCTTTTAATATGATGAGAGAAATTTTAGGTGGTTTTGAAGAAGTTGGTGCGACAAGAGAAGATTTTAAGAATTATAGGAAGAAACATAACAGTTCGATTGGTGAGTATGATGCTCAAATGGCTGTAGATCACCTAATGAGGAAGAAAGAGTATATGCCAAACTTTTCATGTGAGTATATTACCGACGATCAAAACTGTTTAAGAGGATTGTTTTGGGCTGATGAACTAGGGAAGAAGAACTATCATATTTTTGGGGATGTGATGTCATTTGATGCAACATACCGGTCGAACAAGTAAAAAAAAAACATTATTCTCCAATTTTTTTTTTATTTGCTGAGCATGGTGTTATTTACATGAATACCGTTTTCTAAACGAGTTATAATGTTTCTATTTTGTATAGGTACTCTATGGTGTTTGTACCGTTCACAGGGATTGACAATCACTGTTCTAATGTAACTTTTGGGGCAGCCTTACTTGGCTCAGAGACAACAGAATCATATGTGTGGTTGTTAAAGTGTTTTCTGAAAGCATTTATTAAACAACCTCAAGTTGTTGTGACAGATCAAGACCCTGCAATGACTAAAGCAATTGAGCTGGTTTTTAAAGAATCAAGGCATCGGTTTTGTATGTGGCACATCATGAACAAGCTGTCGATAAAGGTACGGTGCCTCATTTATTTATTTATTTATTTTTTTTGGTATCAATCTAATTCATAAACAATGTGTTTTATATCTCACAAAACATGTTTTAACACATTATGAACAAGTTATGGTGTTTTTATAAAAATTGTCAGGTAGGTGTACGCTTGTGCAATTGTACAGATTTCAAGAAGGACATTTGCAATATAGTGTGGACCGATGCAATCTCACCCGAAGAATTCGACGCCAGATGGAAGGAGATTATTGTTGAGCACAAACTAGAAGACAACAATTGGTTGCATGATATTTTTGGCAAAGGCGAATCATGGATTCCTGCGTATTACAAAGATGAGCTCTTATCTGGACTGATGAGGACGACATCACGGTCTGAAAGTGACAATCATTTCTTTGGACAGTTGTGCAACCCAAGGTCCACATTAGTTGAGTTTCTGTCACATTATGAAACAGCTATGGAGTCACAGCGTCATACACATCGTAAGAACGACCATGACACTCGGTTCACCAGTCAGATCAGGATCAACTTGGTGTTCGCAAAAATCCTGTTTTAGCAAAATCTCATCATCATCAGATTCTACTCCCTTGGATTCATTTTCTTGTACCTTATGACCGGCAACACCATCTCTTTCACTCAATTGTTTTTCACATGAATCTTCTTCATCTTTATTATATTCACCTGGAATTTGTGGTGTTAGTATTGGCATTTTCAAATGATTCCCAGATGGTGACACATCACAACATGAAATAAATCTCGTAAAATCTTCACTGTCTTTCCATAATCTTATTATTTTAGCTTCCTGTATTGGATCATTGTACATACCAGGTGTATACAGATCATCCACATTTTCGTATCTTGCAGTATCTTGGGTTGTGATGACTTCAGTCGGTTTGTGATCAGGTTCAAAGTACGCAGATGTGCTGCTTTTAATTTCACCATCGGCAGCTGGTATTTTTTCATTGGGCTCGGCTTCCTCATTTAAGACTTCATCAACAATGTTGATATTCACACGTCCCAACTCTTCTTCCACACCACTGCAATTTGTGTTGTTATTATCCGCATCCTCCCCAACCCTTATATTTTCATGCTCTTCAACAACCTCGGTCATAATTTCCTCGGTTATATCGTTCTTCAAAGCTTCTCCTTCTTGTTCTTTAGTATTTGCCGAGGTTGTGGTTCTTTTCATACTGATTGGTCCTCTCCTTTCCAGAGCTTTAAATAACCAATTTTCACACCTAACAAGCTGGTTCCTGTTGATGTAACGTATGTAGTCGTCCACTTCACCAGACCTTGATTTCTGGTGTGTGTCGTACACCATTGCCATCTGTGTTTTTTTCATCAAAACAAGGCAGAAGTTAGTTTATGTTAGTTTTCTAATAATATGCAAGTAGTAGGTTGTATTTTTTATTGTGTAGTCATGTGGTGTTTTCATTACCGCTAGGATCAACAGGGATCCATTGAAACGTGATTCCGGTTTATCGGACCTCCACTTCGACCTTGTTATCTTTAGGCAGTATATTAGGTAATCACACCATCTTAGTTGACTGATATTCACATTTGGTGTTATTGCATGCAAAAAACCCTGGTTAACAGTACTGTTATCGTCTGTTCTCCCAATCACCGTCATGACTGCCACCAAGAAATTCAACAGAAACAATCGACCACTGTCTTGTCTTTTCTTAATTCTTTCAAAAAAGCCTAGTACATATGGCCTAGACACCCACAAATCCATTTTGAATTGGCCTTTCCATTCAGCGACTACAGGGATCTTGATACTAGTCCTCTTTTCAACGAACTTCGTCCTCCCAACAGGCACTCCTAGTAACTTATTAACCAGCTGTGGTGTTATTTCAATACTTCTGTGCCCCAAGCACAACATACTCGTTTCTTCATTATAGTTTCGTAACAACCAATAACCTAATGCGGTTGGTATTGAATGTATTTGAACACCTAACAAGCTACCGAATCCAATTGCATGAACTACCATCCGCTGATTTTCGTTGAAAGTAGCAAACCATTCAGTCAAATTTGCTGGTGATAACCTTGATTTAATCCTACTTCCTTCGAACATATGGTAGTTGTGCTGCATTGTAGCAACAGGTGCTATGACTACTGTAGCAGGTGTATCATCTTTCTTCATCACACTTCGTCTTTTTGCTACAAAATCAGAGTCATCACTTTCATTATCACTCATTCCCTTTATAACTTTTAGATTCGATTTCCGTTTACTCGCTCTTTTGTTACGAACAAATACACCGTCATCAGACGAACTACAACCTTCAAAGTCTGCAGTTTACCAGCTTTTTTGTTACTTAATTATGGTGTCAAAACATGTACATGTAGAGTTCACAATGCAGCAATCAAAGTCATGACTATTTTTTTGTAACTTTCGTACCTGATTCGCACATATCCAGAACAATTGGTGTATCCGGTGTGTTTGTGTAGCGAGATGAAGTTTTGTTCGCTATACGAGAGCTCTTACGCTTGCCTTTCCCTATTTTGAGGTATAAACAATTAAATACAAAGAAGAAGAAACAATCCCATCACCATAAAAACACCATATTCAATATATCCCAATTAAGGTATGCACACCAAGATACTAACTTATATCAAATTGATTTGAATAATGATACTCTATCATCATTGTTAAACCACCACACTACAGTGTCTGACATTTGTGTTTTTAAACAGGTTAATCATGTGTTCCATGTATAATAGCCCTAACAACCAAATATTAGATCTAAACATCTTCTAACTAACAAACGTATTACCACTAATCTGTTATGGAACCTCCCAATCATGCCCGTCAATTAGAACCGTTAGGTCTAGGGTTTCAATAGCACCATTGTTGAGTAAAGTTCTTATAAAATAATAAACACCACAATTAGTATATATAAACAAGAAACAGACATAATACGCCTTTGACAGCGATTAATTTCTTCCTTCCCTGCGTCCCAACACTCAATGGTTCATCGTTTTCCTCTTTTATTTTCCCTGGAAGATAAAAAATCAAGCAGAAATTTAACGCCAAGAAATATACAATTTCCAGTGAAATTTGATCATTAATGTAGCAACAAAATTCGACTTACTTTCGTATGTTTTGCGTATTTCCGCCATCGATGTTTTGATTATAATGATTTTCCGTCAACTGATTTCGTGGAATCTTTTGCGTATATGGAGAGCTGATTTTTCGCTTCAGCGGTTAGTGCCTGCGAGTTTGAATTTCGTTTTTTAAAGATTATTAAAAAATATAATACGCCATTTGACTATTTTGCCCTTCATGACGCTCGTTTCCAAATCTGCGCGCATAAAATCTAATTAATGTTACACATTACACCCTTGTTTTATCCCAGCCGTAGATTAAACTGATCCGACGCCCCAGGTGCGTCCGCATCGGATGTAGCATTTTAGATGGATGTAGCCTAACTCCACTATATATATATATATATATATATATATATATATATATATATATATATATATTTGGTATATATCCTTTAATATTAAATGGTCATTATAATCATTTATCTTAATTAATTATTGATCTTATTACCCTACTTAGGCATTTATTCGATGGACGTAATTGCCCTTACTAGATAATTAGGGTTTCCCCTTGGGTGTATAAATAGAGATCATAGGCAGAGAGTTAACACCTTAACCTCCCTCTCTAATTTTCGAGACTTTCTCTGCCTCTCTACAATTCGTGGGTCTCCCCAAGTAACAAGATGGAATCCTACAACATGACTGGTTGCTGCACTATGAGATAACATTTAAATATTTGTTATGTTTATTATTCATACTATTCAGGATTCGTTCAACAGTATTTTCTCGGATTTTTATAAAACCCAAAAACTCTATGAAGCAGGTTGAGAAAAAAAACAACACCAAACAACCCCCACATTACGGAATATGGATAGTATCTAGTATTATACTAAAGTATTTTAGAGCACTTTTTAAACAAGCTGGGCCCCATTAAACTAAGTCATCCTTAAATAACCTAGGAGATTGAGTTGACTTTAAAAAACCCAAGTCTTGAGTGGTTCAAACATCTCGCATCATCTCTGTCCGAGTTTATATAAATATTTGTTTGGTACCACCTGAATTCAATGTAAGTTGCCAAACAATTCTTCTTTCATTTTTATATCAAAAAGATTTATCCTCATTTTATATTAAACTGTTTAATTTAATTTTTTAATTGCTTCTTCGTATCGAATTATTTGTTTATGTTAATTTGTTTGATTACATCGTTAGTTCATTAGATTATGGTACATTGTTTGCTTGTGTAATTTGTGTTCTACTTGAAAGATATGAAAACCTGATAATTGTAGGATGCATTTTTAAAGTTTTCTATTATACATAACTAGTAAGTTAAAATTACGCGCGTTGAATCGAAAGCAGTTGAAAGTCTGAAATAAATTATAATGTTTAGACGTAAAAGAAAAATAAAATAAATTATAACGTTTAGGCGCAGAAGTAAGCAAAATAGTGATATTATATACACTGAGAAACAACATGTAAAGTGTCAAATAACCGTCTGTCACATCAAATGAAAGGAGCTCGTTTAAACCCGAAATGAATACCATGAAAGATGGCAAACGTAAGCTACCAGGGAACATTAGACCAACAAACAGGCGTAGGTGATAACGAATTTTGCATAAATCTAGGATGCTGAGATGTTTTCAATGTGTAACTGAATTATCTAAAAAAATTGGTGATGTTAATAGAGGCTAGATATGATGCAAATTAAAATATGATTAGCATAAAAAGTGAGAGCGAGAAACAGTTTTGGTCTTTTTTTTTAGAGTGAATTACGGCTTTCGTCCCTGTGGTTTGCACGTTTTACGCCTATGGTCCCTAGGCTTTAATTTTTACGCCTACAGTCCCCAAGGTTTAGGGGTCGTTACATCTGTCATCCTTGAGGCTAACGGACGTTAAAAAATTCTGTTAAGTGTGTGTGAAAAGACCATAATACCCCTCTTAAAATAACAAATATAAATTAAAAAAGAGTTAACTTCGCTTTTGGTCCCCAAGGTTTGCACATTTTAACACTTCTAGTCCAAATTCAAAAATTATAACATTTCAGGGCCTATACTTTCAATTTCTTAACAATTTTAGTCCATTTATAAAATCTCATCCAAATTAACTGCTGAAGCCCGAAATCCATCAAATGAGGGCTATTTTTGTAATTGAACCATTTTCCCTTGTATCACATAAATAAAATGGAAAAGGGTTTATTTAAAAAATAGCCCTCATTTGACAGATTTCAGCCGTTAATTTGGATGGGATTTCAAAAAGTGACTAAAATTGTTAAGAAATTGAAAGTACAGGCCCTGAAATGTTATAATTTTTAAAATTGGACTAAAAGTGTTAAAATGTATAAACCTTGGGGACCAAAAGCGAAGTTAACTCTTAAAAAAGAGTTAACTTCGCTTTTGGTCCCCAAGGTTTGCACATTTTAACACTTCTAGTCCAAATTCAAAAATTATAACATTTCAGGGCCTATACTTTCAATTTCTTAACAATTTTAGTCCATTTATAAAATCTCATCCAAATTAACTGCTGAAGCCCGAAATCCATCAAATGAGGGCTATTTTTGTAATTGAACCATTTTCCCTTGTATCACATAAATAAAATGGAAAAGGGTTTATTTAAAAAATAGCCCTCATTTGACAGATTTCAGCCGTTAATTTGGATGGGATTTCAAAAAGTGACTAAAATTGTTAAGAAATTGAAAGTACAGGCCCTGAAATGTTATAATTTTTAAAATTGGACTAAAAGTGTTAAAATGTATAAACCTTGGGGACCAAAAGCGAAGTTAACTCATTAAAAAAACATCTATTATAAAGAATAAAAGGTGAGGCCCACCGGTTCATCTTCATCCCCATTTACCTCCTTCACCAAACTTCTTCTTCACCTACTGTAAAACATGCTTCGGCGACCTGCACTAATTTCCGGCATCAAGGAATTTCTATTGACCATGAACAACCACCTACAAAAACGGGAAAACTTTCTTCCCTAACAACAACCCAAGCTTCTGCAAGTTGTAAATCGGTAACCTAATCAAGGGATGAAAAATCGTGTAAATTCATAGGTGAATTGCGTTAAATGAATTAATGGGGGAGATAAAGAAAACCTTGTTAACAACGACGGTGGACGAATGCCATAAACCAATGGAATAAAACATCGGAATTATATAAAAATTTCGATCAGAAAAGGACGTTGACTCTCTGAAATAAAACATCGAAAATATATAAAAATTCTCAGAATCGTTGAACGGAAATTCATTGTTTTGTGGTTTGCACATCCCGAACAAAAAAAACACCAATGAAGGTGAAGAAGTTTGACGGTGATGTTTGCAAATTATGAAAGTTCAAAATTATAAACGAAAATTGAAACAAAGTTCAAAATTAAAAACTAGGAACGGAAGTTCATATATAGAGATTGGAGAATCAGAGACCTGGGTTGCCGGATATGGTGGGGATGGTAGTGGGTGACGCCGAAGATGGTGATGGCAGTGGGGGTGTCGCCATGGTGGTGATGGCAGTGGGGTGTCGGCCTTTGTCGCCGGAGAGGGGATGTTAATGATGATGATGAACGTTTTATTTCTTTTTATATATTTGATACGTTTTTAATTTATATTTATATTGGTTTTTTTAAGGAGGGTATAATTGTCTTTTCACACACACTTAACATAATTTCTGAACGGTCGTTAGAGTCAGGGACCAAAGCCGTAACGAGCCACAAAAGGTTAGGGACCAAAGCTGTAATAAACGAAGTTTAAGGACTATAGGTGAAAAACACGCGCGCAAACCACAAAGACGATAGCCGTAATTTACTCTTTTTTTTTAATTGTTGACAAGTTGAGCTATTGGCATAAAAAATTCGACATCTTTTCGTTCTAACCAATAATATATATTTATAGTTAACAGAACGTTAATATAAAAAATACAAAAAAAATATTACAAAAATATATAAAACATCAAAAGAAAAAAACCCGAATAAAATTCACTCGCCACGAAGGAAGTCCATCCGAATTTTAATGAAAATAAATCTAGACTCAACGTTATAAATTTAGTTTATAACAAAATAAACCGCGCATTGCAGCGGAGATATCATGTGTGCATAAAATACTAATTTAAGATAATCCAACAACTTTTGTCTCAAACCGATTATATATATATCTATAGTTAACTGTAACATCCCAGATTAATTTCATATATATAGATGTATATAGTAAATACGTGTTTATATTATAAATACGTGAGCTTGATTCACTACGTCAAAATTCACCTTTGACCACGAAAAAAACCGTGACAAAAGGTGTTTCGTCACGTTTTTTTTCATTCCAATCGACACCAAAGCTCCCGTCATCTTATGTATCCTACGGCCACGTTACAGTATCAGTGGCTGAAGCCACCTAGAAACGTGGCTAAAGGGTACCAATATATATTTTTGTAATCAAACAATTCTTCCGGAAAGCGTGGCCAAAGGGTCCCAACGGTCACATGTGTTTGTTTAACGTGGTCTTTGGGTTTTAGCCACATACATTATAAAAGTACGTGGCCAAAGGGTTGCTGAAATCATACATTTGTCCCAATACGCGTGGCTAAAAGGGGGCAACGGCCACGTTAAAATATCAAAAGCGTGACCTTTGGTATTATATGGTCACATATATTTATGTTTTAGCCACATATGTTATAAAAAAACATGGCCAAATGGGTTGTTAAAATCATACATTTTGTCCCAATACGCGTGACCAAAGGGTGGCAACGGCCACGTTAAAATAACAAAAGCGTGGCCTTTGGTATTATATGGTCATGTATATTTGTGTTTTAGCCACATATGTTATTAAAAAAATGTGGTCAAACGGGTTGCTGAAATCATACACTTTGTCCCAATACGCGTGGCCAACGGGTGGCAACGGCCACGTTAAAATATCAAAAGCGTGGCCTTTGGTATTATATGGTCACGTATATTCGTGTTTTAGCCACATATATTTCAAAAAAATGACCAAAGGGTAGTTGAAATCAGATATTTTATCCCAATACGCGTGACCAAATGGTGGCATCCGCCACGTTAAAATATAAAAAGTGTGGCCTTTGGTATTATAGGGTCATGTATATTTGTGTTTTAGCCACATATTTGGAAAAAGAAAGTGGCCTTGAAATCAGATATTTTGTCCCAATACGCATGGCCAAAGGGTGGCAACGACCACGTTATATATATAAAAAGTGTGGCCTTTGGTATTATATATATGGTCACATATATTTTCTTAATTACAATTAATTATACTGCATATTAATTTATATAGAAAACCTTAAAATCATACTATAATTAAAAATTAATGTACATACACTAATCAAATGTTGTTAAAAAAATAACATACACAAATCAAAGTTTAATTTCTATAATAATAATTAATTATTATAATTTCTTGTCCGTGCTGAACAGCTGCTTCTACTGGATCCGTGTACTAAGTTTTCTGTTTGTCAGATCTTGACTCAGCTGGTTTGGTGTTAACTAATTAGCGGATACGATTAATAAATGTAATAATTACCTGTGGTTGTTCTGGTACTTTTTGAACCGTAGAATGATCATCCGGCTGTGATTTATCTGAATTGTTATTAGAATAAAGGATCATTCGGTTCATCGGCCATGCAATAATATATTTATTTTCAACCTCCGAAAGCGTTGTTTTATCATCTACTGGGAATGGTAAAAATGTTGCACCCTTATTGACCTGATAAACTTTAATTCTACGACAACCAGGAGGTAATGGACTTCTATGAATCTTCTCATCTTTTTGTTTTGGTAATAATTCAGCCATTCCCACGATGTTCAGTGGATTCCCCTCCATGTGCAATGTCGCAGTTTGACACCCCTGATCAGAAGTGACATAATAATAATAATAATAATAATAATAATAATAATAATAATAATAATAATAATAATAATAATTAATAATAATAATAATAATAATAATAATAATAATATTAATTATAGCATATATATATATTAACAATTAATTAATTAAAGTCAAAAATAGAATAAAAAAATTATGGTATATACTAATACTAGTTTTTTATCCCCGTGTGTTACACGGGTTAATTTAAAATTTTGTGGTGATTTCAAGTTTCTTTTTTATTAATTAAACTATGGGGTCCCTTAAACTATGACCAAACTTTTTCATTATTATATAGTATAGAGTATAGATAGATAAAGATAGATGTAAATTAATATACTATATTATATATTAATTTAAGTAATTAAATAATTGGTTATTAAATATTTTAGAAGACAATAAATAAATAGTGGATATATATATCCAAAATTAGAAGATTCGCTACAATAAATAAATAGTGGATATATATATCCAAAATTAGAAGATACGTCATCGATTCCGGCGAGCGAGATCACCGGAATCTCGCTGCTGAACTCGTTGTATGGCACCTTTGGGCGCTCGTCTTCGTCGCGAATGAAGCGGTTTTCGTGTAGCGAAGACTCGTCCCATTTCAATGATATCGGTGCCATTATGATTTGTTTTTTTTTCTTTTTCACGTAGTTAGCAATGGATGTGTTTTGTAGGGATATTTGTAGGAATCAAATTGGTAGGTAAGATGGAAGTGAGTTAAGGGGGTTCAACTACCAGTCTCGTGGTTTTAACGGGGGTTGTATGATATATATATAACCATATAGTTTTTTATCCCCGTGTGTTACACGGGTGACTTTTAAAAAAAAAACTATAAATACAATCATAATATATGACAATTATGTATTTTTATATCTTTAGTAATTAAATAATTGGTTATTAAAATATTTTGGAATGCAATAAATAAAAAATTGGAAATACAAATCACTTCCATAATTAGGATAATTGGCGGGAAAAATTATTGAGGATGAATGTGGTGGTGCCACATGGCAAATTGTGGTGCCAAAAACTTTTCTTTTATTATATATATAGATATAGATATAGCTGAAAGTTCAAATACAAAGGGTTTTTTTCATGCGAAGTGTGCGAAGGAAGGGGAGGCCGACGCGTGGCCTTTTCTTTCTGGACGCGGAGGGGCATTTTTGTCAATTTAAAGTTTTTAATTAAAAAACACGGTAGATTACGTAACAGCGTTTGTTTTTTATTAACTATTTTTTGCGTGATTTGATTGAAAGGTGTTTTATATCGAGTTCTTCATGCGTCATAATAGAAACAACATGCGTGATTATAGAGAGTCAATTTTTTAATTTTTTTTACTATATGTTCATGTTTTTTTATTTTGTAAGATTTTTTCTGTTTGCATTATTTATTTAATAATTGCGTAATTTTATTTTTTTGTATATTTTTTGTTTTTACTTTTTTTTGCGTGAATTTTTTATTTTTGCGTTTTTAATTGTATGGCATTGCGTTATTGTTGTAACCTTAATCTTATGATCAGGTTCTTCATTCATGATAATACAATTAACATGCGTGAAAATACACGTAATTTTATTTTTAATTCATGCGTGATTACAGAGAGATATCTATTCTCATTTGCGTTATTACTTTCCTAAGTTATAACATTACCTCTTTTGCGTTATTTTTTGGTATTTTTTTTTGCATGCGTTACTTGTGCACTGTAAATAGACGAATAATCACAAATTTCTTTATAGAGAGAAAATCAAAAATCAAACTTACAATTACAAAGAACGCCCAAGAACATACAAAGCATAAATTAAACTACTTATATTTTGACAGGAAAGAATTCTTCAAATCGGCAGACGCTTGAAGGGCTCCGACTAGGGTGGTAATCGTTTGCATCTGTTCTATGTCAGTTTTGTTCATGTCTGACATGAACAAAATTACCAAATCACAGACAACAGTATTCTGCAAGATGAACATATTTTTTTTTACTTCATTTCTTTCTTCGATCGTCTGTTGTAGAGTGTCGAAGGTTTGGTTGCGAACTTTTTACCATGTGTTTTTCCTTCTGATATTCGATTAGTATCTCCATCTTCAACTTCTTTTTCATCAATAAATCTTTAGCAAAGGGGGTAGATGATGGTGAAGATGAGGAATCCATTTGTATTTTTTTTTACGATTTTTTGATAATGATGTGTTTTCTTTTTGAGCAGTTGCAGAGGGTTGCGTTAATTTTCTGAAACGAATCTAGTTTCTATTTTATAGAGGGGTGGGGGGAGTGATCGAGGAGTCATGATTGATATTTCTGTGTATATGGAAGGACGCAAGTTATATGGATATTTACGTATTTTTAAATATATTTTATGCGTAATAAAGAAACTGAATACGTGTTTTTAATTTATTATTTTTTCTTTTCCGTCGGTTCGGTTTCCCTCCCCTTATTTGTATTTTATAGTTTTACTAGTTAGAGACATTTTTTTTTCCAGAAATTTACTATCTTCCTTTTTCCTTACACATCGTCAATGGCTTCATCTTCATCAAACTACATTTTCACAAAATCCCCTGAATCGATAAGGGCGCTGGAGGAACTCTGCAACAGAGAAGAAACGAAAGGCGATATCATGCATAATTCATTCGGAATGATGGTCGGTCTCACCTCCAATAGCATCGAAACTTATACTTTGATGCTTGAGGAGTTTGTTAATCATCCTCCCAGTGAGATACAGAGTGCTGCTACGGAGTTCATTATGGATCAATTGCAGTTGAAGCAGGAGATCCATGAAATGTTTCGTAGGTTGATGGATAGCACAAGGAAGAAAATGAAAGATCGAAAGGATTCTCTAAGAGATATGAAGATGTTTTAGGCATCTCTTCTCTTTGTCTTTTGTTTAATATGTTTTTTATGTAGCTTTTTGAAATGAAAGCATTTTTAATAGATTGAATTGAAAAATTTAGAAAGTCGTCGTTCTTATATTTTTTGTAATGCGTGATTTATAGGAACATCATGCGTAATTAGAGTTCTTTATTGCGTGATATTTTAAGATTAGTTTTAGTTTTTGCTTTTATTTTTTAGATAGTTTGCGTGATTTTTGTTGTGTGTGCGTGATTTGGTAATTGTTTTAGTTTTTGCTTTTATTTTTATATAGGATGCATGAGTTTGTTGTGTGTGCGTGATTTGAATATTGGGGTTAGTGGTATCTTTGATTTTTTAGATAGGTGCGTGATTTTATGTTTGTGTGTGCGTGATTTGGATACTGGTTTTAGTTTTGTCGTTGATTTTTTAGATAGGCGTGTGTTTTTTGTCTTGTGTGCGTTAAAAAGTAAGGGTGCGTTATTTTATTTTGAATACATTTGTTTTTTAATTAAAGTGTAAGACAGTTAGGTTTGTGTTTTTTGGAGTTTTTTGAAGTTTTTTAACGTGCATGCGTGATTTTTTTTCTTTCAAATATGCGTTATTTGTTAAAAGGTTAAAGGCTACGTTGTTTTTTAGTTCGATGCGTAAATATTTTTTACGTATGCGTGTTTTCATTTAATGTTGAAAAGACTTTAATACCCTTTTTAATGACTCCGCGTTCTTTTTTTAAATTAATTAAGCGTGTTTTATTTTAGCGCCGTCAGATCAAAAAAAGCCCGCATATGAGGGGCGGAGATCCCTTCGCACGCTTCGCACGGAAAACGTCCTTTGTACAAACACTTTCCCCCTAATATATATACCTCTGGGATTACTGGTTGATCGATAGGAGCTGCAATGACATCATAATTATTTTAGTTTTTCAAACTGATCACTCTTCTTAGGAGGTACTTTACGAGCTGCAGGTTTTACTGGTTTTGCATGTCTCTTATTGTTTTCCTAAATTGACACCATGTAATTAACTGATTAGTAACATATATATTAATTAACAATAATGTCAAAGCGATTTGTCAAATCCTTAATTATATATACCACTTCCTGCTCTGATGCCCCAGCTGCTGCTTCAGTATTTCTTTGTCTCTTTTTCCCCTAAAGACAACATGATCATCATTTAATTAAATGATCATATAGCAATTAGTTATACGGGAATTGAAGTACACAATTGTGTAAAATATATAGATGGAGGAGTGTCTTGTGATTCGGTCACAGAACATACCTACAATAGAATTAAATATTTACCCAGCAAGCTAGTTTAATTATCTAATTAAATCACATCATAACCGGCTAAACATTAATTAATATCCCTATAACCATCCGGATGAAGTACAAACTTGTCTTAGCCGGAACAGTTATTAACTATATTCCGGAAGAACTCTAACTATCCTGATGAACTTTAACTATCCGGATGAACAACAACTATAGGGATGAAGTACAAACTTATCATAGCCGGAACAGTTATTATTTATATTCCGGAAGAACTCTAACTATCCTGATCAACTGTAACTATCCGGATGAACTATAACTAGAGAAGCATGTTCATCTAGGTGAACAAGAATCTTCCGTATCAACTCAATTTCATAACTGCTTCAGATCTGTACCTTATCTTTCGACCTCTTAGATGAGTTTGATTAAAGAGATTGTTTCCCCGATGTATTGTATGCAGAATTGACCATGTCCTACGTACAATTCAATAATTACCTAGTTAATTAAATAATTAATTATAGGTATGTACGTGTGTGTGTGTGTGTATATATATATATAGGGTGAGGTTTCATTGTAGACACCTCATAAGTGTAGACAGGTAGACACCCTATTTCACATGTGAAATTACTTTATTTCACATGTGAAATTTTTTGAATAATGAGAAAAAGGAAAAAAAAGAAAAAAAAATTAATCATAACCATTAGATCAAGAGATCTAATGGTGAAAAAAGGTGTCTACCTGTCTACAGTTATGGAGGTGTCTACAATGAACTTTTTACTATATATATATATATATATATATATATATATATATATATATATATATATAATTTGTCCCTTACAAAATTTATAGCTTTATCTGGTCCACCATGTTGTCGTTGATCATTAATCATTTGGTTTTTTATAAACACCATCAGCATCTCAATTTGTTCATTCTGTTCTTTAACCTTAGAATTGAGGTGATCAACCTCTTCATCTTTTTTCACATGCAGCTGTTTTTTGTTCTTGAGTTGCGCCTCAAGTTTTTTGATTGCCCTTTTGATTGCCCTTTTGGAGCACCATGTTCCCAATATTAACGGGAATTCACTCCATAACCCATACCTTTTATGAATCCACCCCTTTCCTTGCCAAGGACCATTGTCAGGGCATCCGTTCCCGGTTCTGCAGTCAAGGATCCCGCTTTTATTTGTGTTTCTTTCTCGGCCTGCAGTAATTAATATTTAGTTAATTAATGTAGTGAGGTGCTATTAATTTTTAACATGTAAATAGTTAGGTATATATATAGCAATTAAACATACTATTTGCTCTGCTAGGCCCTTCATCACAGGCGTCTTCTATTCCCCCTCTTTGTGTTACCCTTGCTTTCCTCCACATAAGAGCTCGGTCGGGGTCCTCATATGCTTCAATCTCTTTGTTTTGTACCTTGTATTATAATAATATATATCATACTTGAAACATACATTGCAGGTTCTTTACCATGACTGGCCAGATGTAACACTCTTAATTAGCTTATTACCATTTTTTGTCTTAGAAAGGCATATCCTCCCGGCCCATGGTATGATCATAAGTATAATGTGCTCGAACCTGTTTTGCACTGGTTGACACAGCCTTTCCAACAGAACAATAAAATATATAATTATAATCTCATTAACTACAACATGCACTTAGCTAATTAATTAATCAAAGCCGCAGTTTGAATTGAATAAAAACCTGGAATTCTTCAGATTTTGTATGTTGTACAAATCTGTCCTAATCTTTTTTTTCCACGATACCGAAATACGGCTTTGGAACTTTCGCAAGCACCTTTGGTTCCAATCAGGATACTTCAATCCAACCTCTTCCCTTACAATATCTCTTTTAAAACTTGAAAAATTCGGTCTATGCTCCCCGATAACCATTCCAGCATTGTCAAATGTTAGTGGCCATTTTTTCCCACCATTGTTACTAAATTTGGTACGCCACTTTACCAACCGCGACAACCCCCTCTTGCAATTAGTAGTTTGGGGAGCAGAGGTTGTGGCTTCCTCAGTCTCATTCTCAGTATGAACCTCATCCTCGACTTAGGCTTCATCGTTTATCATTTCCTCTTCTTCTGATTCCTCATTACGTTCTCCTTCACTGTCAGAAGTTGTGGCTTCTGAATATTCATTATATTGATCCTCGTCACTGTCCCTTGAATAATCATGAATTTCCTTCAATCTATACTATATAATAAACACAAGTTTTTAATGTTTAGGTGGCACAATTTAAGGTGTGCCACCTAGGATTAGCTTATGTGTCATTTTTATAGATTTTTGAATTAAAAAATTAAATGGTATTTACAAAAAGGAAGATCTTATAATTAAAATAAAAAAATAAAATTCTTTCCATACAAAAATTATCCATATTTGTTTTACAATACCATAACTTTGATTCATCAATCTTCTTCATTTCTCAGTGAAAATTTGAAAAAAAAAACTTTCAGCTTTTACTTCGTTTAATTCTTTTTATATCACAGCCTCGGGTATTTACCCGGGGCACTAACTAGTGTTTCACTATCACGCTCCATTGTAAGTGAGATGAATCCTGAAGTGAAATAAATAAGGAATGTAATAAATGCGATGGAATATTTGAGATGAAAAAAATGATCTACTAAAAATGACAGTGAAATTAATACTGACTGAAATTTGGTAGTGATCTCCTGAAGATTTTAGAGGGAAGAAAAGACGGATGAATCCTTTAGAGGGAAGAAGAGAGTGATGAATCGTTTTGGTGATAAAATTTTGGTGAGAGGGAATAGGAAATGATCAATGAATTTTGGGGAAACTTGAAAAATGGTGGGAAGTAATTTGGGGATTAATATGGTCAATATGGGTGAAAGCATCTCACCTAATAAGGACGTGACAACATTTATCGGATTTAATATATAAACTCAATTAATTCTAAACATAGATATAATAGTATTTTAAACATAACTTTAAAATGATCTTTAAGAATAAAATGGAATATTAAGAAATAAATTTAATGATAATTGTATCTCTTAATCTAATGGTTGTGATTAATTTATTTTTTCCTTTTTTTCTTTTGTCTTATTATT
Source organism: Deinandra increscens subsp. villosa (assembly GCA_039602395.1). Classification (NCBI taxonomy): domain Eukaryota; kingdom Viridiplantae; phylum Streptophyta; class Magnoliopsida; order Asterales; family Asteraceae; genus Deinandra; species Deinandra increscens. The sequence goes on along the minus strand of JBCNJP010000024.1, from coordinate 50,865,624 downwards.
CAAAATATTTCACATGTGAACACATATGAAAAAGAGCTATATATTACACATAACCTCACCCTACATAGTCTACATATATATCTATATATATATATATATATATCTTTAAATGTGTTCTAATATATACATTATCGTATACACCTTATTCGGACACATTGGTCCCAATCGACCCTCGTTGCCCCTAAACACACCTTATCGGTCCTATGCACAACTTATTGGTTATATATACACCTTATTGGGACTCATTGGTCCCAACTGACCCTCATTGCCCCTAAACACACCTTATTGGGCCATCAATGGTCATAAACCCAACTTATTGGCCATCATTGGTCTTAAACATAACTTATTGGTTATATACACACCTTATTGGGACTCATTGGTCCCAACTGACACTCGTTGCCCCTAGACCCACCTTATCGGCACGTCCTATGCACATTGGTCCCAACTTACCCTCATTGCCCCAAAACACAACTTATTGGCCATCATTGGTCCTAAAAACAAATTATTGGTCGGCCATCATTGGTCTTAAACACAACTTATTGGTTATATACACACCTTAATGGGATTCATTGGTCCCAACTGACCCTCGTTGCCCCTAAACACACCTTATTGGGCCATCATTGGTCCTAAACACAACTTATTGGCCATCATTGATCATAAACACAACTTATTGGTTATGTACACACCTTATTGGGACTCATTGGTCCTAACTGACCCTTGTTGCCCCTATACACACCTTTTTGGTCCTATTGGTAATTATATACACAATTGGGCCATCATTGGTCCTAAACACAAATTATTGGTCATCATTGGTCCTAAACACAACTTATTGGTTATGTACACACCTTATTGGGACTCATTTGTCCCAACTGACCCTTGTTGCCCCTAGACACACCATTTTGGTCCTATTAGTAATTATATACACAATTGGGCCATCATTGGTCCTATACATAACTTATTGGCCATCATTGGTCCTAAACACAACTTATTGGTTATGTACACACCTTATTGGGACTCATTGATTCCAACGGTGAAATACCCGCAGATTTATTTAAATAGAAAAAAAAACAAAAAAACAAAAAGATCGGATTCTGGTTAAATGAATCTCACGCAAGCCTACTTGACCCGAGTCCCAACCCACCACCCTCGTTCTTCTCTGGATAAGCTTTCATTCCATCAATTAAATCCACTCTAACTAACCAAGCGAGAAACCCGATGGAAACAAAGCTTATCCTCGACGACCCTCCGTTTATATGCTCGGATGCTATTCAATTCGCATGACCCTCTCGTTTCATCCCCTGTTGTGCTCCAGTATTCACCGACGTCTCACGTGAAGAAAGCAACGAAATTGATCTCCTGAAGTAAGACTGCTACCAACGACCGCGGAAGCAGCCAGAACCACCACCTGGCTACCACCGTTAGACGACCACACGCGAGTTCTGATCGAGGAATCCGTTGTCTCGTTGCTATTCCAACCAAGGTAAACCGTACATCTCCGTTTCATTCGATTTTCCTGCTTTCATAAATCGATGATACATCAAATGACACCCACGTTCACCACCGCTAGGTCTCACCGGTACTGTATAACCATCCATCTCCATCTTGCTCGGGGCACCGGTCACGTTGTATCGCCCGTTATTGCCAATCCGAAACCGAGGTAAACCGTATGTCTCTGTTTCCATTCGATTACATGTTTTCTTAACCCAACAATATGATGATTAATACCCTCGAATCACCGCTGCTAGGCCTCCAAATACCGTCAAATGTCGTCCGCTTAGTGACTCCGGTGATATAGTGTCTTGTTCAAATGAGGCACTAATCCGTTAACAGTTGTTATTGCAATTCGAAATTGGCTTTGTTTCTATTTTGAAAGCTTTGAAAACCTGCAACTTTTCTTTTATTAAAAATGGGCTTTGATTCATATGAAGAAGATGAGGGTAAATACATTAAGCATATATGATGTATTGATTTTTTTTAAAGCTAAATGGCTACTAGAAGTTGTACGGTACCACACCTCTAGTGCACGTAAAATATGCAAATCGAATTAGTCTAAAAAAAAAAGGGATAATACAAATGAAACTTTCAATTAAATTGTTGCTGCTGTTTTCGAAATTCGAAGTCATATCTAGACATGATCTTTAATGAATTAAGTTATATAAAATTATTTCTAAGTCTAAATTATAAATAAATAAATCGTAGGTCTTCGTGATTATTGACACCGGCATAGCATTACTTTTGAATTTATTTTGCTTATAACCTAAGGTGCGGTTTCTCGATCCTTCCCTCGTAGCTTAATTATTTTTGTTGAGTCCATATTTGATTACTTAAAGGGTCATCATCATATTAGTTGTCAACTATTTCATTGATGAGTGTCCATTGTTTCATTGTTTAGTGACCACCGTCTCATTGATTAGTGTCAAACTTACCGTTTCATCGTTTATTGTTAACTTGCATTATATTGAATTGTTAAAGGTATGCATGCGATAGGATAGATCATTTGTACTCATTATCGCATGTTCCCATTGTATATGAACATTGTTACAAACCTTAGAGTTAAGGTTACTGAGACTTTTCGTGTTGACTTGAATATGTTACCGTTTATTTGGCCTCAATACCCGAGCACATCCACCTATGGGGACCATAGGGCGTCATTTGTGGCACCTTTTGACGTGCTCTATCTGTGGCGGAGCGATTGGCCACGGCGTCTCGAAGTAGTTAATGATGTGCTAAGTTGCTGCACTAGTTAGTTAATTAGAGGTGTATGGATCGATCCTAGGAAAATTATTGTTATTGGTGAATTGGTTAGGTGTGTGTGCCCACACTCCCATATCACATTACTGGTACATTAGGGCTGCAGCCAATGTACATACTGTTACTGTTATTGTTACTGGCTCAAATGGGTATTTCCTTATTGATACGTCTCATTTATTTCTTCTGAGTCGTATATTTGTTTTATCCTCATTGTTACATTGTACTGCTATTGTTCCACCGTTACTGAGCAATTTTTGGCTCAGCCGTTTTCTTTTTCTTGTGTCTTCTTTATTATTATGACAGGTACTTCTGGGGAAAATGGGAAAGAGATCAAGAGAGAGTAAAACTGATTTGGATGAGAAAAAGTGCAAGAGTTTTTTTTTTTAAACTTTATTTATTATAACTTATTACTTTCTTTGAACTTGTCATGTTTTTGTTTAAAACCTGGATTTTTGGATTTGAAGCATTTACTTAAGTATTTTTGGATTGTTGCTATCTCTGTTTACTGTATGAGTGACACGTCAGCCCTATTCGGGTTGGGGTGTTACAAACGGACCCTTGTTTCCCCTAGACACACCTTTTTGGTCCATTGGTTATTTGTGTTGCTAAATACACCTAGAGCTCCTATCGAATGCGCAATTATTTGTGTTGCTAAATACACCTAAAATTAAGCATTATATCAAGTAAGTAATTTAGATTATTAACATTTTTTCTGTTTAATTAATTATAAACTTTTATAGATAATTTCAATTAATGTAATTGCAGAAGACACTTGAAATTTTTGGAAAAGGAACATCCTGGTAGTAGACTAAATGGGCTGACTAAGAAGCAAAGCACAACATTTGGTAAATGGTTACGCAACAAGGTCATCTAAATTTGCTTATTGTTTTAATTCCGGATGAACTGTAACACTCCTGAACAACTGACCTGAGTTGTCTGGAACAACTCTATTTTCTATCCGGATGAACTATAACCTTCCTGGTGAACTGAAACTATTTTCTTATTGTTTTAATTGCGGATTAACTATAACTTTCTTGAACAACTGACCTGAGTTGTCCGGAACAACTCTATTTTCTATCCGGATGAACTATAACCTTCCTGGTGAACTGAAACTATTTTCTTATAGTTTTAATTCCGGATGAACTGTAACTTTCCGGAACAACTGACCTGAGTTGTCCGGAACAACTCTATTTTCTATCCGGATGAACTATAACCTTCCTGGTGAACTGAAAATATTTTCTTATAGTTTTAATTCCGGATGAACTGTAACTTTTCAAAAAAACTGACCTGAGTTGTCCGGAACAACTCTATTTTCTATCCGGATGAACTATAATCTTCCTGGTGAACTGAAACTATTTTCTTATAGTTTTAATTCCGAATGAACTGTAACTTTCTGGAACAACTAACCTGAGTTGTCCGGAACAACTTTATTTTATTTTTGGAAGAACTATAACCTTCATATGCCTAATGAACTCTCCTGATAAACCTACTATGAATTTCAGGTTGAAAAGGAGATGGCGGAGTCCCCAGAAACTATATTAGAGACTGTTAGGTGGATTTCACATGGTCCGCACAGAAGCGTGAGGAAATATGAAGTATATAACATCAATGGATATTCATTTCGTATAAAATCTCGAGACGGTAGGGTTTACCAGAACATCGGGGTTGGTGTAGAGGTAAATAACATGCACATCTCTAACGATGTATTAACCTATGGACAAAAACCTTACCATGGGGTTTTAAAAGAGATATGGCTACTAGAATACCATATTAAAAGCATCTCTCTATTTATGTGCGACTGGGTTGAGAATACACGTGTGGTCAAAAAAGATCGTCTTGGTTACACTTTGGTCAACCTTAAAAGACTAGGTCACAAGGAGGACCCGTTTATTTTCGCGTCACACGCACGACAGTTGTTTTACGTCAAAGACCAGCTGGATAAAAACTGCATATTGTCTTTATGACACCTCCCAAAAATTATAGAGATTATTATGAAGACGATTCCAATGAAGAATTTAGTACGGTAGTTTTTCCTCACAACGATAATGTATTGCCACCCGTAGATACATGTGACAATGTTTACCATAGAGCTGACCGTACTGGAATGATATTACGTAAAAACGATTAATTGATCATTGCAATGTTTTTTAATCTTAGCAAATTACAGTATCAACAATATTTGGTTTTTTTTCTTTATGTATTCTGGAATATTATGGATCTTAATTTTGATTCAAGTGTTTCCTTTTTTTTATTGTGCCTGCATGTCTCCTCTATTTGATCAAACCAGAGTCAATAAAAGTAAAAAATAAACAAACAAAATCAACTGCTGCTTTAACAAACACAATTACATACATAATCCAAAAGGGTATGATTCCATTAATACGTTGATCTATAAAATTACAACTGAAAAACTACTAACTTAAAAGGGAGAAGAAGCGGCTGAAGAAAAATCAGGTTCGTGGGGCCAAAAGATGTGACAAATTAATCCCTATTTGCTTTCTCACAAGCACTTGCTTCTGATCAAAAGGGAGAATAAGAGGCTGAAGAAAAATTAGGTTCGTGGGGTTAAAAGATGTGACAAGTTAATCCCTCTTTGCTTTCTCACAAGCACTTACTTCTGATCAAAAGGGAGAAGAAGTGGCTGAAGAAATATCAGGGTCATGGGGCAAAAAGGAAGAGAAGCACCTAAAGAATACAAGTGCTGCAAACCTCAACATGTGACCTTATTGCTGAGTAAAGCATTTGTATGAACCATTAGAGACTCCTCGTCTCCATGGTTTCCATAATAACTTAAAATATGCTCCCAGGAAATACAGAGTGCAATCTTTCCCTGCACAAGAAAAAAATACTAAATCTGAGACGCAAATTTCAATCGAACTTCAGTGGTGAAGATGATAACTTACCGTTTTCCACATACGGATGACGCCAATTCCATATTATTTGCCGCGATGATTGACGAAAAATAGAGAAAGAGAGACTGGGAGAAAAGGCACATGGTGGAGATGATGATGAAAACTGATAGAGAGATAAGTATATATCGATATTCGAGGGGCGTTGTAGATGGAGATTTGAACGATAAGTAATTGAAAAAGTAAATGAAAAAGTAATAATTACAAGCGCCGTCGATTGTTGGTCTTCTTTTATCCACCCAAAATAATCATGAGTGACCATTTGTCATAATTTGTCAGGCAAACAATGTTTAATATGAGTGGCCATATCACAAGATAATCAAACATGATAAACATATATAACCATCATATATTCAATTCTAACTACTAATAACAAAATAAACATATAAAATAGTATTCTTAATCTTTCCATAAACATATATATCAATTAAATAATAATCCGGATCACTGCAATCTTCGGATACGTATCCTGAACTTGCATCGTCATCATCATCATCATGCCCTTCTTCATTCCGACCATTGTTTGCAGGATCTTGAACCCAATCGGCCACCGTATCCTTCACCTTTTGTTGAATTTCATTCCCGGAATTATTTCCATCTTTGTTAATCAGGGGAATTTCACTCAAATTTTGAGAAAGTCCATATCATGAGATCCCACAATTTTATTCACAGAAAATTTTTTACTCTCTTCTGTGTTCATGTATTTCACTTCAATCTTGTTAGTAGAACTTAAATACTCCCAAGATTGGATAATTTCATCTTCATCTTCTTCATCGTCTTCATCTTCTTCATCTTCTTCGGATACAAATTCACTGAATTTTGTATTAAGGATATAGAATAATTTCGTTGCCTCAACAGAGTAGGCAAAACAATCAGGAATCTTCTACGCATGGAGTTGCCTCAGGATGTTCTCATCGTTATTTTTAATCACAGATTTGTGGGACTTGAAGGGTCTTCTTCTCCTGTTACTGTAAACCAAAAAAAAAATACGATTATTCTTCTCATACCAGTAATTAAGGGAGTGTTGATTATCGGCCATATGATATCAGAATTAGTGTAAACGAATTGGTGTAGAGAATTTGAGATCAAGAAAGGGATGGCGGTAAAGGAAAATAACAATGATGATGATATATAGGGTAGCAGATTTTAACCCGCTCGAATTGGTGTAATTGAAAAAAGCGCGTTGTTTTAGAGGGAAACAAAATCATCTCTTTTTCGCCACGCGTTTAATATTTTACCGTGACCATAAAATAGATTTTTGTTACTCACAACCTACCATTTAGTCACGGTTAATATATGTGGCCATAGGTAATAGATTTTTGTCACTCACAACCTACTATTTAGTCACACAACCTAATAACAGTGGCCATATGTACTAGCTTTTAGCCACATAACTAAGTAAAAAGCGTGGCCATTGCTCATATTTAGCCATGCATAATATATACTTAATAGTTTTGTTTTTTTAATTTACTAAGTAATAAAATCTACTCTTCCGACACACAACATTATTTAAGCGTGGTCATACATTCCTTTTTGGTCACACAAATAAAAAATCATAAAAATTTCGTAGCCGTTTGGTGCATTTCGCCACTCTTTTTTAAGCGTGACAAATAAGTGCCACATGTTTTTGTAAAACAGTGGCTAAAGCCACTGCACCTGATTGTTGTTGTCACATAAACAAAAAAATACGTGGCTAAAGGGTCCAAAGGCTATATATTTGGCCACAGGTACAAAATATTTGTGGCTAAAACTAGTGTTTCTTACCTTTAGCCACGTTTTTTTAAAACCGTGGCTAGGTGTTTTCGAAAAAACCGTGGCTAAAGCCACTTTTTGACGTAGTGATTAAAGAACATGATAGAACTATGCATTAGATAAGTTGCATGTGTTAGAAATACGTGTTTGATGGCCAATATGGTAAAACATGCATAAACGAATGTGTTAAACGTTAAAGTAAGTACAAATATGAGATACATATGTGTTTATATGAATAACATGATGATACATGTGTGAATTGATATATATATACGTGTGAATACTTGTGTTAATAGCTAACGGAAAAGTAAAAATGACTAAAAGCGTAATAATGTAAAGATATAAACGTATACGGATATTACACGTAGTTATAATTATTACAAATATCCTGAGGCGTATAAATTAGTAAAAATATATCCTAATATGATTCGTAACATGAAATGATAAGTGTGTCGCCATAGTTGTCAGCGCAGAAAACTCAGATTCTTGTAGTGATGTATGATGGTGGGTAGGGTTGCCAGTAAATCTATTTAACAATCACATTTTACATAAGGACTAAGGACAACTTGGCCACTAAATAAGAACAATGGTGGAGGGGGCATTCACATGTTTGACATTGGGTGGTGTCAAAAGTATTTCCGGGTAAAGGTAAAGCTAGAAAAGCGTATTTAATAGGCTTTGAATACGTCAATAATGTTTGGTTCAAGTGGTTGACGTGAGCCACCCAAAGACGTTAAAATTGAGAGATTTTGGGTTCAAGTTTCACATGTGACAAAAACAAAAATCAGGATTCTAGATTGGGCCAAGGGGTTTTCTCACATATGATAGATTTTCACCTAATAGTGGTCTTCGGGTCTTGTACTCTGAATGAAGATATTCGAGTGTTTTAGTGACCCAACAGTGATCGAAATTGACAGTAAAAAAAAAATAGGATTCAAGTACGATGTTAATTTGCTATTGTGTTAACAATAAAGTACTTTGCGAATGAATCAGAAAAATGGTAATGATATACTATACGGCTATCATATTTTATTTCAATATTCCCTCTATTTATTTTAAAAATTGTTTCTGTTGATCAGGCACGTCTAAGTAAATAAAAAACCTGTTTTACTTTATTTTATTATGATTTTAATTATTCTCTTAATCACAGGTTCAATTAGACATGATAACCTTAAAAAATACTTAACTTTTCTATAAAAACCAACGACCTAGCTATCAACCCAGAATAAGCATGGCGCTCATTAGCATTAAATCAACGTTCCTTGTCCTAATAATGTTCGCTCTTGTTTGTTCCTATGGGTATAATACGTTTCTTCTTAAATAATCTTCATTGTGTTCTTTCATTAAAGATTTAAAACTAGCTTCCCTTTTTATTTTTCTTTGTGAGATCATCTGTTCAATCGCGATCCATGATTGTTTGATTGTTTTGCAGGGTTGTGGAAGCTGGATCTTGGAGCGCGCTTTTTAAGTTATTTACTCGCATAGGCAAAAAACCGCATCATATTCCAAGACTTCATCATATTCCTGTACCCCATATGATACCAGGAATGCACCCTATCCCTCATTCGGGCTTAGACCAGGCTGCAGCTCACGTTTTAGCGAAAACGGGAGAGAAATTGTGCAAGACTTATTTCGGGCGGGAGGGTGAAAAGGGTTTCCGTTGGGGATGGAAAGCTAGTAAATATTATTTCAAAGTGGACAAGAGGTGTGAAGAATATCAAAAACAGTTAAAACCTTATTGTATTCCGTCGCCTTATAATCGCCTGTTGCCAGAATGTGTATTGAAATGTATCGTTGAGACGACAACAAACAGTACGGTTGACAACTCACCAACAGAATGCTATAAAAGTTGTGATGATCCAATTGAAGCTAAGTGCGATGAGAATCTCACCAATGATGAATGTGCCAAGTTAATTAACGGGTGATCGATGATGATGTTGTATCTTTTGTAAAATATTTGCGTTCCTAGTTATCTTCTTCACTATAAATACAATAAAGATAATGTGTGTGATCGTTTTATTGTTAAAAAGAACGTGTAAAACGAGAATGTTAGAAGATGTTAGAAGGTTAAAAAAGAATGTTAAAGGTGTTTGGGCTACAACTGCACCAAGAAGAGCCCGCATAGACGTTTTTTTATTGAAACGACATCGAAAAAATAAATAGTATGCAAACCTAAATGCCTGCGCGTCGTAGACATAAGATGATAAGAAAAGGTTTTTGAGAAAAATAAACACTATCTAAAAAACCGAACAAGACGCGTAAACCTAGTGTAGTCTTCTGCTCTTGACTGGTAAACAATACTCATAATGGGTGAGATAATTTTCAATCGGAAACGTAACAATCACTGGGTGATGGCTACAGCTGTCAACTCTCGAAACCCTAGATCCGACTTCTCTGTGATTTTATGTAACCGGACATATGCTTTGATAGCACTTGTTAGGGATATGAGTGTCCAAATACACACACAATCACAACTGCAGAAAAGTAAACAAGATTATGAACATAAGAATTTTACAGGGTTTCGTGATATGACCTACGTCCATGGGCTGCAACCATAATATTTTATTGTCATCTGTCTCTCTCACTCGTGGTGAGGAATTACAAATACAATAGCATAATATACAAATTAAAGTACAATTAAGGTTAGAGATTAAGGTAACAAGAACTTAAACGGGTGCAAGTCCGATCATCACATCTTTATTAAGTCTAGCGCATTAAGACTCCACCAAACTCAACAATACTTTAGTTTGATAGTTTCATTAAAAGGAGAATAAATTCTGGATAATTTTGAACATTGTTATTCAGTGGAAAAATCAAATAAATCACGTTGTACCAATGAACCCTAGCTAAGTGGTTAATATGAGATATCAAAAACATTATAAATGAGAATGTTTTGTGTTAAAGTTCCACCTATAACCTGAAAAAATAAATTGGATGTTTCAAGTTGGACTAGAGATTTTTTTTCACTTATAATTAGTTTCCTCCAAACAAGATGAAGATGACCGGGTTGTGTTAATGACTGATCTAAATTTACCATTAAAAATAAATAAATCACGTGGTACCAATTAACTTCGACTTTTCGAGCAATGGCTACTGACCTCTTGATTTAACTTTTACATATGTAACCTTCGACCAACTTGTTTAGCCAACGTGTCCAAGCTCTTGATAATGAACGCCGACGTGGCATGTTTTTTCTGACATGGAAAATATGTTGGCGCAAACGTGGAGCTAGCAAGGCAATGTATCCCGACGTGGCATGATTTTGTTTTATCATTTGATATTGTATATTTTTTTTTTGTTTAAATTTTGACGATAGTGTATTGATATATATATATATACTAGTTTTTTATAACCGTGCGACGCACGGGCGGTTTTAAAAAACGAATACAAAATTTAACATGTTATAAAAATGTAATTCGATAATTAGAATTAAAGAAAAAAAGTAACATTCGACAATATAAAAAGTTATAAATAAAAAAAAAAGTATTCATATCCTCATTTATTATGAATCAATTTCATTTAATTTCAGTATTTAAATTAGGATATGAGATATGTATTTATTGTCAATTATTTTGTTAAAAAATTAGTTAATGACTTTGTCAATTATTCAAACCAATTATAAAAATATAAATAAGGCAAACCATTTGAGCGGAAAAATGAAGAAAAAAAAAGATTGTTGTGGTAATGCCATGTGGCATTCAATCTTTTTATATATATATTATATAGAATAGATATAGATATATATATAGATATAGATATAGATATGTCGTGTGTGACGCAATAAACATTCTAAAATCTTTATAACCTTTTGATGATATTGTGTGGGCATATCGCCCATCTCATATAAAACAAAAACCTCACAAAAATTTAGAAAAGCATAAGTTACTTGGTATTGGTATGTATTTAACTATTTATATTCTTCGCTCCTAATATTATTACATAAATAATATCTTTAATCATATATGAAAATATACTCTTTATTGAAATGTATTTTTTATTTTTATATAAATAGACATGAACCATCAACCAATGTTTCCAACACCTATTGCAATGGCTACGTATCCTTCTCTTCTTACACATATCTTCTTCTACTTCCTCCTCCGATCGTTCTTCATCTCCGATGCTATCGTTCCGCCTAACCAAACCTTCCATTACGTCAACCGAGGCGATTTCGGATCCTTCGAATCCGAATACGCTCCGACTTACCGCCCACTCCCGCCCTTCACCTTCCCTTTCCAGCTCTGTTTCTACAACACCACTCCAAACGCATACACTCTCGCTCTCCGCATGGGGACCCGACGCGACCAAACGGTCATGCCATGGGTTTGGGAAGCCAACCGAGGTAAACCCGTCCGTGAAAACGCCACACTCTCATTACGCTCCGATGGAAACCTCATACTCGCCGATGCGAACGGCCGGATTGTGTGGCAAACCAACACCGCTAATAAGGGTGTTGTCGGTTTCGCCATACTCTCTGACGGTAACGTCGTGCTTCGTGACTCTAAGGGTAAATTCGTCTGGCAAAGCTTTGACTCCCCGACTGACACGCTCTTGGTGGGCCAGACTCTCCGTGTGAGAGGTGGCCCGCTCAAGCTCGTGAGCAGAGAGTCGGTTAGTAACAACGTTAACGGGGTTTATAGCTTGGTAATCGAGCCGAAAAGATTGGCTTTGTATTACAAGAATAACATGCGTTACTGGTCATCAACGTTTCCCGAATTAAAAAGGAAAAACGTGACTATTGTAAACGCAACGTTAGTAGTTGCCGGAAGTGAATACGAAGAGAACAACTTTCACGCACTAAGGTGTAACCTTCAAAACGGTCAGTTTTACGAATTTCCGGATCTAGGTTTGGGACAAGTTCGGTACAATAGCTCGTTATCGTATCTCCGATTGGGGATCGACGGGAACCTAAGACTCTTCACTTACCGTGCAAACGTGCGTGGAAACGCATGGAGCTTGTTGTTCACTTTGTTCGATAGACGTGAGGACGAGTTTCGGATGGATTTTGAAGACGAGTGCCAGCTACCAAATCGGTGTGGGAAGTTTGGGCTTTGTGAGAACAGTCAATGTGTCGGATGCCCGAAGCCAAACGGGGTGTTTGCGTGGAGCAAAGATTGTGACACGAAGGCACCGGGTTGTAAGGCGAGCGGCTTTAGATATTATGAGCTCAAAGGGGTTGACCATTTCGCTGTTAAGTATACAGGCGGGAATGGACCAGTGAAACGGAGGGATTGCGAGAGTAAATGCACGAAGGATTGTAAGTGCATGGGTTACTTTTATCATACGGATAAGTCGAGGTGTTGGACCGCTTACGAGTTGAAAACGTTGACTAGGGTCCGGAATTCGACTCATTTGGCGTACATAAAAACACCTCTTCGATAGACCCGGATTTGCTAGAAACCGGAAATGGTCTTGTGCTCGATGTGGGTCTTGGTCTTAGTCAACTTTATTTTCTGTACGTACTTTCTTTTTCAATTATTGTGATATCTAAATAAGTTAAGAGAATAAATACAATATATCACTACTACATTATCCTTATTTAGCATTTACTGCGAACTACTTAAAATTTCTATTGGTTTTGATTCCACTCGTGTGGTGTGTAGATTAGTTGTATGTCTGTATTATACCCCCAATAACTAGTATCAGATCGTCAGGCTTGTTACAGAAGATTCTTGCCATCTGTTGTACTGGGGTTTGAGGTCTGGGTTTGTAGAGGGTCGGGTTTTGAATGTTTTCAAAGATCTACTTCAACCATCGCTCATAAGGTTTCTGTGCGAAATCTTCTAATGAGAAATTTTAAATTGTGAAAGTTATGACTACACATAGCCAGAGTAGTGTTGTTTGCTTTTTAAAAAAAAAATATTATTTTCGATGTTTAAACCCTAAAAAAGACAATTAATGACCTTCAGGTATTCGAAGAAAATTTCTTTGGGACTATACTCATATATAAGAAAATTCATTGGGTATCTTAGGACGTGTGAAGATAGGTGAAGCGTTTAATATTTCTTTTGCTACGTGTCATATAATACTTTGCTTACTCATTCTAGTCGAAGTGTTATTATTGAACCAATGCGAAACGTATCGGTTTACATATCTTACGTCATCAAATCTTGCTCTTCTATTAGCTATCTCATGTTAAATATTTAAGTGAGATAATTGATAACGGATGTCGAGACCGTTACAAATCCCCAACTTAATTAAGATTTACAGTAGCGGTAAGTTAGGGTATCGAACCAAGGGAGTTGGTGGTTATTAGCGACTCTAATAATCTAACCTAAGTTACTGTCACTAACCTAGATTAACTAAACTAACCTAAATACTGAAAATATAAAAAGTTGCCTCTTGGCTGTTTAATTTGAATGGATTAATTACTAAGAAAACTACTGCTAATTTGAATTAAAAAACAAAAAATTTAAACGTGACAACCTCAGGATCCCGGTTAACTAATTCCTAATCCTATTCAGTTAATCAATTCAACCCAATCCAACCTACGATCTATTCACATGCAACACAAGATAGTCCTGGAGCTATGCTTAGAAAGGTAGTCCGGGAGCGGAGAGCGAAACACATTCACAAACCCTAAGTTAAATTGTAAAATCTATTCACCTAACATTCAAATCACACACGTGCTAAAGATAGTCCTAGAGCTATGCTATGAAAGGTAGTCCAGGAGCGGGGGGCACATATGCAATCAAAACGCAAGATAAATAAACTTAAATTGAACATCCATATGAATCAAACATTGTCACTATGTTTATAGAATCAGAAAATAGACAAAGAATAACTGAAAAGAATAGTAACACGCTAACCGTTCACCGTCGGTAATCACGCGGACTTAGCCGGACATCACAAACATCTCCAAATGATTAAAAACTAAGAAAACCATGAAAAACTATGAAGAAATTCGTCTCTGGGGAGTTCTGGTCGGCTACAGCCGAAGTTCCTTTAGAAAAAAACCTAAAAACTGCTTAAATACGTCAAATACCAAAAATCTCGAAAATCTGCCGACATCGACCCGGATCGTGTCGCGAGGGATTTGGAAGTTTTCCTCGCGACACTCCGGGGGTCCTGGGCTTCACTGTTTTGGCCCAAAATCTGATCAGACGCGGCCCAATGCTCCAAATTCAGCCCAATCTCCTTTCTAAACCCAATTTGATATATTTAAAGCCCATTCCTTCAATCCTTGACCCATGTGAATTATTTCAAATCCCAACAACTCTATTCCGCACTCCCGAACATTCACAACTTTGTCTTTATTTTTCTTGATTAATTCCTCCAAAGCTCGCGTCTTTTCACCTTTAGTCACCAATGCTTCTAAAACACCTCAAAATGCATAACCTATGACAATTAAACTCAAAACACATCAAGTACAAAATGTAGGATATATCATGTGAATTAATATATTGTAACCATTAAAATTATATGATTAATTATGAGAAACCGTTACAAAATATACTCACATCACATCCCCACACTTATCTTTTTCCGTCTCGGAAAAACTGTCATGGAATCATAATTGGGAAATCAATCTCAAAATCATTTACCTTTTAACTCATCCACCAAATCAATTCCACAACCCTAATGTAATCACATAGACTAACTGCAATTGCCAGTATTTCGGTCCGACTAAACCCAACCACTGACCTTTTGTTTCGCCCCCAAAGTGTTTATAATTTACCGAATAGAGTTATCAATCTGCCTATGTGTCCCACATTGAGAAGGTTCAAGTTCAACCTACTTCCGAATCAAATTCAGTCAAAACAAAGGGTAATCAAGATGATATTTATAGATTTTCCCCACCCGCCTTAAATCAGATACTCATATGTCCACAGAATGATGGAATAGATGGATGCGAAGTTTTTTTGAGCATTTATTTTTCTAATTTGCTATTTATTTTTCTTTTTTTTTCTTTTTTTCATCATTTTTCTTTTTTTTTCTAATTGGTTAATTTTAACTATGATTACCAACGAACATCATCAGAGGTACTCTTTGCGAGATGCTATCCCCAAAATTGTACGTGAGTATTTTGCCCGCGAGATCCAGAACATCATCAGAGGCACGCACCACGGGATACTATCCTTAGTTTGTACATGAGTATTATGTCCATTCACTCTAAAATTATTAACCAAATTATTTACCTAATATGCTCAAAGATGGAAGGATGGGGCGCCGTTATTTCTCGGATTTGCTTTCGCAAAAAGATCATAACGTGCCAGGTTATTCTAAGGACATATAAGTCTCTAATTTAAAGTGGTCTTTTTCCTCCTAATCATCAGTTTCAATTTCCCTATCACCTCTAAAATGGGAACCCACTAGCAGACTGATTTAATTACATATTTATACAACAATAAACACAAAGGGATTATTAAGCTATTCCTGGGTCAGTTGGGCCTACCGACACATCACAGATTAGCCATGTTTTTCATTCTCTCCTTTTCTACCACTTTTCCTTTTATTTATTTAATTTTATTTTTGAAAACCGATTCCCAATTGTACTATCATTTTCCATGTTTTGCAAATTATTTCAACGACATTTTTCAAAATTTTTTAATTTTTTTTTTTGGATTTTTTTTTTATTTTTTTAAACACACACAAAAAATAAACACAACTAAAGTGTTATTCCCCTCCCCACACTTGAGTGACACATTGTCCTCAATGTGTTAAAAAGAACAACGAAAAATAAATAAGAAATAAAACAAACTAAAAAGAAATAGAATTAGGAAACGTACCGGATTTGAGCAACAAAAATTAAAGCAAAATTATCTGGCACCTGACGGCGTCGCGTGTCGCGACAACCTTCCCACATCCCTCGCGGGTCGCGAGGGACGGTATTCATAGGAAATTAAAAAAAAAATCTTTTTTTTTTCCGCCCAAGTTCCAATATATTTATAAAAGTGACATACCTGGAACCTCATTTTGCTCAACTTCATTACCCAAAACCACCCAATTCCTGAAAAAGACAAAACACAAAACCAAAACAAAATAAATAAAAAAAATTACCACTGGGTTGCCTCCCAGGAAGCGCTAAATTTATGGTCTTCAGCCAGACCCTCCTTTCTACTCACGGTGGCTTCAATCCACATTTACCGACCGCATTACCGATAAATGCCCGATGGTGCACACGTCTTTTCAACTTTTTCAATCCATGCTTCCCAATTGCATTACCGATCCATGCTCGGTAATTAATTCTTCGTTTCACTCTTTGTTTTCGGCTCGACATGTAAAATATATTAAACCAAAAATTAAAAGCAAATTTGTCACGAATCGAACACTTACCTGCCGAATTGCCCACGTGTGCCCGATTGTTAATATGTCGCATCCAGTCTTGCAATCGCACACATGGCACTTCACCAGTCACACTGCAGAGCTTCTTGGGTTGTATTTGCCCAACATCATCCTCGACCACCTTCCTCTTCCTTACCGGCTTCTCCTCGGTCACCTGCATAATAATTAAAGAATGAAGATTAGAAGTACCTATCAGGATCTCAACCTCTTTCTCATCAACTACATCTTCAACCACAATCTTGCACTCCGCTTGTTCCATGCTACTCTCAACCTCTAATGCTATTTCTTCAACAACCTCTACCTTATCATGCACCACTTCTTGCTCAGCCTCAATCACCTCATCAATCGCCTCCCAAACTTCTTCTTCACATTCTGATAAACATATGTCTTCATCTAGGTTTAAACAATCAGTTTCTTGTACGAGAAGACTTGTAACCTCTTCTTCAGCCATGGTGGATTCAATCTTTGATTCTTCAACGACTTGAGAGATTGGTGTGGCATTAGCCTCCACAACCGCCTCCTCAACTTGTGAGGATATCCATGCTTGTTTCTGTTGGAACCTTTCAAAACCCGACCAGCCTTGCTCACCAATTTGTTGTTCCTTCCATAAAATATCATATTTGTAATCTAACAACAACTGTATGCGGTATTCCCTTAACTGATGAGGTTTAGCCAGTTCTTGCTCGATTTGGGACAAATGTGATCTTCTTAGAGATTTCTCAACACCTTCAAATTGATAAACATTTGGACCCGACCTTGGTTGTTGCGTTGGATATCCATCGTAATTCTCTTGACTATCCACCTGACGGTCCCGGTATACCTGATATGAGTTATTACCCTCGTCCTGATAGCCTGATTGGTAACCTCCTTGAGAATCCAAAGGAGGTGCTCTAAAATGAGAGTAAACTGAATTTGGATGTTCAGTTCTCGTTCGAGAATATGTTTGAGCAGCTTCCCTTCTGCGTGTATACTCTTCCTCCCTTTAAACTTCGCCCGGTGTCATAACTCTTGGTACCCCATGTTCAAACCGTATATGATTCCCTCCTCGATTGTAAGGGAATTGTGGTACACCCCGAGGTGGTTGATTGTAATTCTGCTGTGACTGATATTGGGGATACCTAAGGTCACTCTTATGTTGAGCCTCGTATGCCGGTTGAGAGTAATTATTCCCATATCCATCTTCATAGCCTGCAAACGATGTAACGTTAGAATTATAATTATTAGAATATGCATCATGATTTAAATAATTATAATTCTTGGATTGAGAATATCCCTGATTGTACGATGATTGAGGCTCTTGATATTGGTAATATGCATGCGGGTCTTCGTACTCCTCCTCATCCTCTGAATCTTCTACAATTCGGATCCCGCTAGGCAATGTTGGGCAATACTTCACCCTATGATAATAGCTCCCGCAGTTGTAGCAGTTGTCCTCCTTCACCATGATAATCTTCAATGCGCCTGCAAACAATCAAAAGAAACAAAACCAATTGCGTAGCACTGATCTAAACAATAAAACAACACAATGGAATCGAAACTTGCAATTCAGAAAAATTTATGAACTTTTTTTTTTTGCTTTTTTTTTTTTTGAATTTAAATGAAACTACTAAAAATTAAAAATGCTGAAAATTAAAAAAAATCTTTTTGGTTTTTTTTTATGAATTTTTATGAAAAACAGACAAAACAAAAAAAAATTAAATTAACTAACACGAAAAAACTAAATAAAATTGCAGAAACAAAAATAAAATATTTTTGGGTTTTTTTTTTTTGAGCTTTTAGAATAACGAACAAAACAAAAAATTAACTAAGAAAAACTAAAATCACTAACAAGCGCACGTACTCCCCGGCAACGGCGCCAATTTGATAACGGATGTCGAGACCGTTACAAATCCCCAACTTAATTAAGATTTGCAGTAGCGGTAAGTTAGGGTATCGAACCAAGGGAGTTGGTGGTTATTAGCGACTCTAATAATCTAACCTAAGTTACTGTCACTAACCTAGATTAACTAAACTAACCTAAATACTGAAAATATAAAAAGTTGCCTCTTGGCTGTTTAACTTGAATGGATTAATTACTAAGAAAACTACTGCTAATTTGAATTAAAAAACAAAAAATTAAAACGTGACAACCTCAGGATCCCGGTTAACTAATTCCTAATCCTATTCAGTTAATCAATTCAACCCAATCCAACCTACGATCTATTCACATGCAACACAAGATAGTCCTGGAGCTATGCTTAGAAAGGTAGTCCGGGAGCGGAGAGCGAAACACATTCACAAACCCTAAGTTAAATTGTAAAATCTATTCACCTAACATTCAAATCACACACGTGCTAAAGATAGTCCTAGAGCTATGCTATGAAAGGTAGTCCAGGAGCGGGGGGCACATATGCAATCAAAACGCAAGATAAATAAACTTAAATTGAACATCCATATGAATCAAACATTGTCACTATGTTTATAGAATCAGAAAATAGACAAAGAATAACTGAAAAGAATAGTAACACGCTAACCGTTCACCGTCGGTAATCACGCGGACTTAGCCGGACATCACAAACATCTCCAAATGATTAAAAACTAAGAAAACCATGAAAAACTATGAAGAAATTCGTCTCTGGGGAGTTCTGGTCGGCTACAGCCGAAGTTCCTTTAGAAAAAAACCTAAAAACTGCTTAAATACGTCAAATACCAAAAATCTCGAAAATCTGCCGACATCGACCCGGATCGTGTCGCGAGGGATTTGGAAGTTTTCCTCGCGACACTCCGGGGGTCCTGGGCTTCACTGTTTTGGCCCAAAATCTGATCAGACGCGGCCCAATGCTCCAAATTCAGCCCAATCTCCTTTCTAAACCCAATTTGATATATTTAAAGCCCATTCCTTCAATCCTTGACCCATGTGAATTATTTCAAATCCCAACAACTCTATTCCGCACTCCCGAACATTCACAACTTTGTCTTTATTTTGCTTGATTAATTCCTCCAAAGCTCGCGTCTTTTCACCTTTAGTCACCAATGCTTCTAAAACACCTCAAAATGCATAACCTATGACAATTAAACTCAAAACACATCAAGTACAAAATGTAGGATATATCATGTGAATTAATATATTGTAACCATTAAAATTATATGATTAATTATGAGAAACCGTTACAAAATATACTCACATCAATAATAATAGACTATAAATAAAAGTAGACTCTTAATTATAACCGAAACACTTTATGGAACCAATGCAAACAAGATTGATTACATACTTTGTCATCAGTATACAAGAGAATTCGAAGCTAATATTAAATTAGTGAATTAATTTTGTTAAAAGGCGGTTCCCCTGATTTCTCATTTTATCAAGTTCATGACCGAGCCTATTTGACTTTTGCAACCTTCAATTGAAACAACTCATTTACACAGTTTTATGGTATGTAGAATTAGAATTTTGTAAATGAGTTATTAAATAAATAAGATTTATAATCATATACGAAAATACATAATTAAGTAATGTATTTTTCATTTTCTATAAGTAAGCATGAACCATCATCCAATGCATATATCATTCATCTTCTTCTACTTCTTCACCGGTCACTATGTCTGCTTACCCTTATTCTCTTTCATTTATCTTCTTATGCTTCCTCTTTCGGTCGTTCTTCGTCTCGGACGCCATCGTTCCCGACAATGAAACCTTCCATTACGTCAACCAAGGCGATTTCGGAACCTACGATTCCGAATACGCACCAACTTACCGTGCACTTCCACCATTTACCTTCCCTTTCCAGTTCTGTTTCTACAACACCACTCCAAACGCATACACTCTCGCTCTCCGCATGGGGAGCAGACGTGACGGGACCGTCATGCCATGGGTCTGGGAAGCCAATCGAGGCAAACCAGTCCGCGAAAACGCCACATTCTCATTACACTCCGATGGAAACCTTATGCTCGCCGATGCGAACGGCCGGATAGCCTGGCAAACCAACACCGCCAATAAGGGGGTCGTTGGTTTCGCCATACTCTCCGACGGTAACGTCGTGCTTCGTGACTCAAAGGGTAAATTCGTCTGGCAAAGCTTCGACTCCCCAACTGACACGCTCTTGGTGGGCCAGACTCTCCGTGTGAGAGGTGGCCCGTTCAAGCTCGTGAGCAGGGAGTCGGTTACTAACAACGTTAACGGGGTTTATAGCTTCGTAATCGAGCCGAAAAGATTGGCTTTGTATTACAACAACAATATGCGTTACTGGTCATCGACGTTCCCTGAATTAAACAGGAAAAACGTGACTATTGTAAATGCAACGTTAGTAGTTGTGGAAAGCGAATACGAAGAGAACAATTTCCACGCACTCAGGTGTAAACTTGAAAACGGTCAGCTTTATGAGTTTCCTTATTTAGGCTTGGGCACGGTCCGGTACAATAGCTCGTTATCGTATCTTCGATTAGGCATCGACGGGAACCTAAGACTCTACACATATCGTCCAAACGGGCGAGGAGACGCGTGGAGCCTGTTGTACACTTTGTTTGATAGGCGTGTCGACGAGTATCCGATGATTTTCGAAGATGAGTGCCAGCTACCAAATCGGTGCGGGAAGTTAGGGCTTTGCGAGAACAGTCAATGTGTCGGATGCCCGAAGCCAAACGGGGTGTTTGCGTGGAGCAAAGATTGTGACACGAAGCCACCGGGTTGTAAGGTGAGCGGGTTTAGATATTATGAGCTCAAAGGGGTGGACCATTTCACGGTCAAGTATACAACTGGGATTGGGGTGGTGAAAAGGAGTGATTGCGAGAGCAAATGCACGAAGGATTGCAAGTGTATGGGTTACTTTTATCATACGGATAAGTCGAGGTGTTGGATCGCTTACGAGTTGAAAACGTTGACGAGGGTCGGGAATTCAACTCATTTGGCATACATAAAAACACCACTTCGCTAGACCCGGGACTTGCTAGAAGCTGGAAATAAAGAAGGCTAAAACAACTGTTTTGTACTAACTTCTGGTTTTGTATCTGTTTTGTTTTTGGGTCACCGCCACCCGTGCTTTACGGCGGAGTTTTTACATTATTGCATGACTATATATATTGTCCATTTATTGTGCGTCGTGGACTCTTGAAGAAGAGGTCTTTAGATCAATGCTTCCAGATTCCATTATTTTCATATTTCCCATGATGTTTTCATTAGTATTTATTGCTCAAGTCCAAACCTTTAAGAAACTCAGTGAGCCAAGCTATGACACAAAATGCCCGGGTCAAAAATAATTAAACTAGCATCTTATTAAATTAAAAATCACAAATAATAAAAAGACAATAATTAACTCCCAAACCCAACGTTTTTCAATCTCTGATATGTAGGATTAGTTAGTTGTATGTAGTTGCGGTCTATTTAGTTTTTCAATTGAATGAACTGTAGAACAGAAAATCTTTTTCTTTTCCTCGTTGCTACATTTTACGTTGATTCTTCGCTTGCAACTCCTCCGCTTTCATCACCTCCCAACCTCTGCCGATTATGCTTCTTATCTTCGTCCCCAACTTTGGTTATTTCATTCATTTCATTAAAAATGAAAGTTAAAAAGTTAGCTTCTCAATTTGGTCCTCTTTAGAGCTTTGCAAAGTCAATGGCGTCTTTTGTCTTCGTTGTAGTCTTTCTGAGTTCTTCAAAATCGACGAGAAATTTTGTGTGGAACGAGAAATTTGTACCGGTTGATTCGATGGGATTTTTCTATGTTTGTTTCGTTGGCTCGAGTTTGGGTTGTTGGGTAGAGGAATCGCAAGGCATTCGGGATGACTCTTAGCATTAGAATCAATGTAAAACCAGTGAACAATGGTAGCATCTACTGGTTTACTAGTGCCCTCAATGTGGTCTTGAACTTGGGCACTAAGATATAGATCTTCTGGCACCATATTTTATAGTGTTTTCCATCCACCTTAAGTTTAAACGGTTAAAAAGGAAACTATTGGTGAAAGAATAATGTTTGGGATTAGTCAAAATTATGACAAGTCTACAGCTCACTGACAGCATCTTTACAGCCAAGGATACAGCCTCCAATTGATTTCGTGTTGCCATGTTTATGCTTGTAGTGTGTCTATAAATTATGAGCTTTCTTGTCTTTGTAAAACCAAGATAGATGAACCACTAAATACAAAAGCTTTCTGCCCATATCTCTGATTTCTATTGACAATATGGCATCAGAGCCAGCTTCCATGTCTAAGTCAGATGACAAACATGGTATGATAGAAAATCTTAGCATCCAGATCGCCGATATTCTCAGAAAAAGCCTCAACAAAAACCCCAAAAAAATACTTTCCGACAACTTCAAAAAGACCGGATTAAGGCTCAGAAGATGCCGCCGCCGGTCAGACCAAAGTAAAACAACCAGGTTGTCATCTCGAAGGGACAAACCTCGGCTAAAGCATAGCCACCGTGGCAAAACCACGCATGCCAAAAAAGAAGGGATTAACCTCGATGGAGTCCGAGGATGGTGGAATGGTGGCGAGCAAGGAAGGAAGAACACCACCGTCGGTGGTAACGGCACTGCTCCTGGCGGCGACGGTGACAACTCAACATCCAATAGCATGGACAGTGATGGTGGTTTCTTGTGTCAAAATAATGATGGATCCAGTGGCGGACCTAGGCACAAGCTTAGGGGTTCGCCCGACACCCATGAAATTTTTTGGCGCTGTAGTATTTTTAGTATTTTTTCGATTTTTATGAACCGAACACCAAGATACTTGGTGACCAAACCCCATGAAAAAAAATCCTGAATTCGCCACTGGATGGATCGCTTGCGGCTGGAAAAAAGAAAGGGGGTAACATAAAAGAAATAGGGTTTGGGAATTTAAACCACCCGTACCCTATCTCTTCTACTCATAACTTTTCCACTAAACCCTATACTTTATCTAATAGTCAATTTAACCCCCCAGCTTTTATAAACTCTAAATTCTTTTCTAGCAAAAATCTTGACGTGCTAAAAACTACCCCTCGTGATTTTGATATTATAAGGGAAGGCCCTCGAGAAGGTAAGAAAAAATTAGGGGAGGCAAATATGGCAAAAGAGTGTGACAAAAGAAATAGAGCATGGATTCTAGATTGTGGCGCCACTGACACAATGACTTTTGAAGCATCCGATATTATTTCCCAATCCAAACCGAGTAAGACACATATTCAAACGGCTAATGGGGAAATTGTTACGGTTAAAGGTGGAGGAACCATTGAAATCTCTCCCACAATGAAGCTATCAAATTGTCTTTATATACCAAATTTGTCACATAAGTTGTTATCTATTAGCCACGTCACAAAAGAATTAAATTGTACGGTTTTAATGCACCCAACTTTTTGCATATTACAGGATATCAGGACGGGTATGATTATTGGTCGGGGCACTGAACGCCATGGGTTGTATTATGTGGATGAAGTAACTCAACAAGGGACTGTGATGTTAGCTCATGGAAGTAGTGATAGAGAGGCTTGGCTTTGGCATAGAAGACTCGGATATCCATCTAATGGGTATTTACGTCTTTTATTTCCAAAATTATTTCCTTCTAATAAAATATTGAATTGTGAAACGTGTGTCCTAGCCAAAAGTCATAGACATACTTTCAAACCGAGTAACACTAGGGTCGATAGTCCTTTCTCCTTAATTCATTCTGACGTTTGGGGCCCATCGGAAGTTACGGGGGGACAAAACTATCGGTATTTTGTAATCTTTGTGGATAACTGCACTCGAATGACATGGACCTATTTCTTGAAAAACAAATCTGAAGTCGTCGAAAAATTTATAATGTTTTATACCATGATCCAAACTCAATTCCACAAACACATCCAAATCATTCGATCTGACAATGGAGGAGAATTCGTTAATGACTCCATGAAACACTTCACCCAAAATAAAGGTATTATTCACCAAACTTCTTGCCCACACACACCAGAACAAAATGGTGTCGCAGAGCGAAAGAACCGTATCCTCTTAGAGATAACCCGAGCTACGCTTATTGAATCTCGTGTCCCAAAATCTTTTTGGCCCGAAGCATGTTGCCACAGCCACCTACCTAATCAACCGCCTACCAACTAAAGCCCTTGACCTAAAAACCCCAATCCAAGCCTTAACTGAATTCACAAAACTACCACCACCCCTCACCCTCCAACCTAGAATCTTTGGTTGCTCCGTTTTTGTTCACATACCCAAGGTCAGTCGAACCAAACTAGATCCATGTGCTGAAAAATGTGTTTTTGTTGGGTATGGGGTTAACCAAAAAGGGTACCGATGTTATAGCCCTCAAAGACGTCACATGTTCACTACTATGAATTGTGACTTCCTCGAAACCGAATTCTTCTACACATCCCAACATAGTGGTCAGGGGGAGAAAGAGTATATTGACGCACTAAGTTGGTTGGAAAGGATACCATCATCGGTAGAAGTAGAGCACAGTCCCTCAAATGAGTCACCGACCTCCACTCAATCCGGCGTAAGTGTCATCGAACAACCTCAACCTAACCTGACGTCCGAGGTAAGTAACTCTTCTGAAAACGATAATGATGTGTCAATTGAAAGTGAAACTAATAATGCTTTAGAAGAATCAAAAGCACCGAATGAAGAACATGATGACAATGTGGAGGAATGTTCCGAGGGATATGTTTTACCACCAAGGTCAAATAGAGGAATACCTCCAAAGCGGTACACTCCAGAAAAGCAGACAAGAGGCTCAAGATATCCCATGGCAAACATAGCAAATGGAAATTTATCAGATGAGGCTAAGACGTTCACCTCTTCCTTATACATGGAAGAGATACCAAGAACTGTGGAACAAGCTCTAAGGTCGAAGAATTGGGAAGATGCTATGAAATGTGAGATGGAAGCGTTGGTGAAAAATGATACGTGGGAAAAATGTCCCCTTCCGAAAGGAAAAAAACCTGTCGGATGTCGGTGGTTGTTTACCATTAAACACAAACAAGATGGGACGATTGAGAGATATAAAGCTCGCCTGGTTGCTAAAGGGTACACTCAGACATATGGAATCGACTATTCAGAAACCTTCTCCCCGGTTGCCAAGATTGACACAATAAGGGTTCTCTTCTCAGTGGCTGCAAACAAAGGTTGGCCCTTACACCAGTTTGATGTGAAGAATGCCTTCCTGCATGGTAGACTACAAGAAGAAGTGTATATGAATGTCCCTTCGGGATTCCAAGAAGACTTCAAGCCTGGAGAAGTGTGTCGGTTAAAAAGATCCCTATACGGACTCAAACAATCTCCTCGTGCTTGGTTTGGCAGATTTTCACTAGCTATGAAACAATATGGTTATAAACAAAGTAACTCGGATCACACACTCTTCCTCAAACGAAGAGGTGATCGAGTAACTTGTCTAATCATTTATGTTGATGATATGATCATTACAGGGAACGACGAAGATGAAATGTTAAACTTGAAGAAAAGGCTGTTTAATGAATTCGAAATGAAAGACCTAGGAAGGCTCAAGTATTTCCTTGGAATAGAAGTTCTTAGGTCCAAACGTGGCATATTCATATATCAGAAAAAATACATCCTTGACCTATTAGCAGAAACTGGAATGTTGGAATGCAAGCCTGCAGACACTCCAATGATGGTTAACCACAAGCTTCATATGGTTGAAGGAGCGAAACTAGCAAACAAAGAACGATATCAAAGAATGGTGGGCAAACTAATCTATCTTTCTCACACCCGACCAGACATAGCCTATGCAGTGGGCGTTGTAAGTCAGTTCATGCATCAACCTCAAGCTTCCCACATGGAAGCAGTCTTGAGAATTATTCGGTATCTCAAAGGTACGGTTGGCCATGGAGTTCTTTTTAAGTCAAATGGGCATTTAAATGTACGGGCATATACCGATGCTGACTGGGCAGGGGATAAGGGAAATAGACGATCAACTTCAGGGTACTTTACCCTTGTTAGAGGGAACCTTGTTACCTGGAGAAGAAAGAAACAAAGTGGTGGCTCTTTCAAGTGCAGAAGCTGAGTTCAGGGGAATAGCTCGAGCTCTAGCAGAAGTCTTGTGGATACGAAAACTTATGACTGAGATTGGTTTTCCTCAAAAGGGTGCTAGTCAAATCATGTGTGATAATGAAGCGGCGATTCAAATTTCAGAAAATCCAGTCCAACATGATCGAACAAAGCATGTAGAAGTAGACAGACACTTCATCAAAGAGAAGTTGGAAGCAAGAATTATTGAGCTACCTTTCGTACGATCCAAAGACCAGCTTGCCGACATTCTGGACAAAGGCAGTAAATGGAAGAAGTTTTCTCGATTGCTTGGTCAAGTTGAATGTTGGAGATCCCACTATTCAACTTGAGGGGGAGTGTTAAAAAGGAAACTATTGGTGAAAGAATAATGTTTGGGATTAGTCAAAATTATGACAAGTCTACAGCTCACTGACAGCATCTTTACAGCTAAGGATACAGCCTCCAATTGATTTCGTGTTGCCATGTTTATGCTTGTAGTGTGTCTATAAATTATGAGCTTTCTTGTCTTTGTAAAACCAAGATAGATGAACCACTAAATACAAAAGCTTTCTGCCCATATCTCTGATTTCTATTGACAATATAAACCCAAACTGTTTGATAAACATTGGTAACAGATGGAGAATATGGTGGCACAAACGGTAAATATAATACCAAGATAAAAACTGAAGAAAAAAAAAACCAGAATACAGAAAAAACACGATGACAAAGGAGTGCTTTACCGTGGGTAGAGGGTTTAGAAAAACCTAGATCTGGCAAACACCCGAGAGGCAGTGGAAAACATGGCACCAAATTAAACGAAATAAGGACAGGTGGATGCGGCTTGAAGAGACGATCACAACCCCCGCACGGTGGCAGCGATTGGCCGGAGGACGCTCCCTCACGCGCGGCTCAAAGAGAAGGCAGCGCGTGAGATCTTCAGGCGGCTCGTGGCGGCGGAGTTTGGCGGCAAAATCTGGCATTTCCAATGGTGTGTTCCGCATGTTGGAAATCAGGTCTTCTTTAACTTAATCAAACATTAGATTTAACACAAAAAGAACTCATTGATTAATATAAAAGTTAAAGGTACAAGAAAATGAAGAAAACATATCCTATTTATAAGCACTCTACCCATGTTATTGTATTTTTACTTTAAAACCCTTTATAACTATCATAAGGAAAATTGGATTTAAATAATCCCAACTTTTACCTATCAACAGGTAATAATCTCACGTTTAAAAATCATTTCCACCAGTCCCAACTTTCATCCGATTTTTTTTTAATGGACACGCCGTTAAAAATTTTAACACCGTTAAATATATGCTGACGTGACATGCTGACATGTATTTTTTTTAATATTTATTCCACTTAGTTATCCAAATCATCTTTTCCATTAACTAACAATTAAAAAAATTTAAATCCAGTTGGACACTCTTGGAGATGATAAAAAAAAGGTCTTGGAGATGAGTTTTCTAGAGGAAGATCGAGACCCATTAATCAAGACTAGGTGTCTTTGTACTAGGTGAGGTTAAAGTTACGGTGGGGAGGTTAAAGTTTGTTTCTTGTTTAAGTTTTGATGATGAGGGTGAGGGTGAGGATGAAGCAACTTCTTCTGTCACCATTGTTGGTTCTTGTTCCTCTAATTCCAAGCTGTTCATGGCAGTGGCGGACATAAGAAGGCAGCAGGCGCTACCCCTGAACTTTTACTGCTATGTGTAATTTTTTTTTTACGTTTTCAGTATTTCGCTACCCCTAAAACGATTTGTGCGCTACCCCTGGAAATATTTTACGCTAACTCTCGAATATTTTTATGGTTTTTATTTAGATCTTGACATGAAAATAAGATTAAAAGCTTGTTAATTAATTAAAACCGAACAACTAACAGCTTTGTACAATTTAAAAATACAAGTTGTAAGTTTAGGGAGTGAAGTGAAACAAATGGAGTGGATAACAAGATTACATCGACCTTTGAAAACTGACATATTTTGGCTCTCAAATTTAACTTAATGCATTTTCGAACAAAAAATTCTGATTTAATGAAGGGACTACAGCCCCTTGGACCCCGTTTTTTCCGGGGGCGCTGCCTCCGAACCCTTGTTAGTACCAACAAACTTTTTTTTGAACGTTACCCCTGAACTTTTTCTCGAAATCCGCCCCTAGTTCATTAGAGCCTTTGCACCTGTTTAATTTACACAATCACTTAGATTCTGCATAAACTAATTAACACAAATAATTCATGGCTAGAGAGAAAGACCTTTGAGGATAATGTTGGGTTCTCGAGGGATTTTTATGGAAGATTTTGGGATGAAGGAAGGTTGATGAAATGGAAGGTGATGATGTTGTATACCAAAAAGATGAATGCGAATTAGGGATTAGAATATGGAATTCGATTAATGGAACTAGTGTGTTGACTATGGAATTCGATGAAGGAATCTGTATGTATGCGAATTAGGGATTAAAATAGGGATCGTCCTTTTTTTTTTAATCGAGATTGCGATCCACGATCCACACAAGGAATTGTTCAATTCTTTTTAATTGTTAACTAATAGAAAATGTGATTTGGATAATTACGTGGAATAAAAATTAAAAAAAAATTACATGTCTGCATACCAGTCAGCATATATTTAATGGTCTTAAAAAAGTTAATGACAGGTCGATTAAAAAAATCGGATGAAAGATAGGATTTGTGGAAATGATTTTTAAACGTGAGATTATTACCGACGAATAGATAAAAGTTGAGATATTTAAATTCAATTTTTATTATCCTAATTAATAAACAACTAAATAAAAAACTAATAATAAATTTACTTAGTTAACCCCTAATTAATTCATATTTCAAGATTAGCCCGTTACGGTATATACCCTCTGGATATCAGATTCAGAGTGTGGATAATTTGTATAAAGGACTACCATGGTTGCAGTTTGATGATTTCCGTCACGGCTTCACAGTCGATTATCGCTTATATTTGAATTAGAATCCTAGGGTTAGGTTTAAATGAGAACCTTTTTTTAAGAACTTTCGAGAACAATTCTGAACCATTAAATTTTAAAGGGGAGCATTCAAATTCATGGAAAGAATTTCCTTATATATAACTTGTGTCTTAAAATGGTTCTCAAAAATTCTCTCAAAAGTTCTCAAAATCATTTAATTATCAAATGATTCTATCCATAATTAGTTGAGACTTATCTTATCTTTTAATTTCCAACTTTTCTTATCGACATCCATTAATTCAGTTGACCCCACGGAACATTGTCTTCACCAAATGATATATACATATCACGTGCAAGTTATATCATGTTTTAAAATGCATATGAGTCTCGACTCTCGAATCTCTATGCTTTTGGAGTTTTTGGCCAAAGTCTAGTTTTAATTCATGTTGGCCGTTAAAATGGAAAAAAACACACGCATTCGATTCAATAGTCAATTGATTGCTTTCAGAATCTGATTCTCCGTAACATAATCTTATTTATTGATCGAAAAATATAATACGTGACACATCACATGTTTGACCAACATACATTTATTACAAATCTTATCCAGATCTGCATCAAAAACAAACAAGTGGACCATAACGTGCACTATTTGTTAGGCGTCTTAATATACGCCAAATGAGTCGAGTTCGCGACTCGGGTCAACGTCTTCAACTCGTTAGCGATCCAACACCTCGACTTATCCGTGTGATAAAAGTAACCCATACACTTACAATCCTTCGTGCATTTGCTCTCGCAATCGCTCCGTTTCTCCGGCCTGGTCCCGGTCGTATACTTAACCGTGAAATGGTCCACCCCTTTGAGCACATAATACGTAAAACCACCCGCTTTACAACCCGGTGACTTCGTGTCACAATCTTTGCTCCACGCAAACACCCCGTTTGGCTTCGGGCACCCGACACATTGACTGTCCTCACAAAGCCCAAACTTCCCGCACCGATTCGGTAACTGACACTCGTCTTCGAAAACCATC
Organism: Deinandra increscens subsp. villosa; assembly: GCA_039602395.1. NCBI lineage: Eukaryota > Viridiplantae > Streptophyta > Magnoliopsida > Asterales > Asteraceae > Deinandra > Deinandra increscens. Next base: position 50,835,019 of record JBCNJP010000024.1, on the reverse strand, counting down.
CCGTTCTCGTTCACACGCCTATCGAACAAAGTGTACAACAAGCTCCACGCGTTTCCCCGCACGTTTGCTCGGTAAGTGAAGAGCCGTAGGTTCCCGTCGATCCCCAATCGGAGATACGATAACGAGCTATTGTACCGGATTTGCCCCAAATCTAAAGAAGGAAATTCGAAAAACTGGCCGTTTTGAAGGTTACACCTAAGGGCGTGAAAGTAGTTCTCTTCGTATTCGGTTTCCTGAATTACTAACGTTGCGTTTATAATAGTCACGTTTTGTCTCGTTAATTCGGGGAACGTTGATGACCAGTAACGCATGTTGTTCTTGTAATACAAAGCGAATCTTTTCGGCTCGATTACGAAGCTATAAACCCCGTTTATGTTGTTAGTAACCGACTCCCTACTCACGAGCTTGAATGGGCCACCTCTCACACTGAGAGTCTGGCCCACCAAGAGCGTGTCAGTCGGGGAGTCGAAACTCTGCCAGACGAATTTACCCTTAGAGTCACGAAGCACGATGTTACCGTCAGATAGTATGGCGAAACCAACAACGCCCTTATTGGCGGTGTTGGTTTGCCACGCAATCCGACCGTTTGCATCGGCGAGTACGAGGTTTCCGTTTGAGAGTAACGAGAATGTGGCGTTTTCACGGATGGGTTTTCCGCGGTTGGCTTCCCAGACCCATCGCATGACGGTTTGGTCGCGCCTCGTCCCCATGCGGAGAGCGAGAGTGTACGCGTTTGGGGTGGTGTTGTAGAAACATAACTGGAAAGGGAAGGTGAAGGGCGGGAGTGGGCGGTAAGTCGGTGCGTATTCGGATTCGAAGGTTCCAAAATCGCCTTGGTTGACGTAATGGAAGGTTTCGTTGGCCGGAACGACGGCGTCGGAGATCGGCAACGATCGGAAGAGAAAGAGGAAGAGAATAAATGAAAGAAAAGTATAATAATTAGCAACCATGGCTACGGTGACATGTGGTGGACATATCGGATAAGGGTTTATGTATATTTATAGCAAAAACTACATTTTATGTTTAGATATTTTCGTACATGATTTTAAACTACATTTTAATATACGTATGTTATTTATAGCAAAAACTACATTTTATGTTTAGATATTTTCGTACATGATTTTAAACTACAGTTTAATTTCCGTATGTTGTGTTGGCGCGAGATAAGACAGGTCCTATATGTTGGGTGTGAAGGCCTTTTAGGCTGGTTATTATTAGCGGGTCCGTTTTGATCCTTTTTATTTGGTTAATCCTAATCTTTTTCTTTATATATATCCCGGCATGTAATTGTAATATTTTCAGTTTGTCTAATGAAATAACCTAGTTGCAGCCCATGGATGTAAGTTGCGTCGACAGAACCACGTTAAAATTTGTGTGTCGTTCGTGTTATTTTCTCGTTACCGCGTGACATTCATGTGTGCATGGTGTGTTGGTGATTCTGCTGCGTCACTTGATTCCTAACAATTGGCATCAGAGTTACGGTTATTTTTTTTAACACACGGGATTTCACGGTTCACGATTCGTGGTTAGGGTTTGTAACCTTTGAGCCACCGGGTCAAAACGGTGTGATCGGTTTGATCATAGGAGCAGAAACGAAAAGTTCCAAGTTTTCTGTTTGTGGTCGCGACGTCGTTTGGCAGTTCCGGGGAGAAATCGTCCAGGTTCTGTCCTCCTTTTTTCGAGGTTACCGGATTATTTGGTAAAATCGCCGTATCACGGTCACCTTAGGAATTCAATTATGACCGACTAAAATCATGGATCTATTTTTTTTGGTGGTGTGATTGAGAGAATCAGAAACAAGATATTTGACAAGAATTTCTTTTGGTAGGTTCGACCAAGGTTTGGATTTCAATAAAGAAATCAATTATTGAAATTTATTTCGTTATTGATCGGATGTTGAACAAAATAAATCAACATTGAAGGGATTTTTTTTAGATCAATTAATTGTCCACGTCATCGAGAGAAAAAAAAAGGAACGTGATTTTTTTGTTTTGGTTCACACCGAAATATTTGTTCGCTTGGTAGTTCGATCGCAATCAAGTTAGTACCGTTTTTCTAAAATCCATGAGCCGCTGATTTACCTTTTTTTTTTCAATTGGAACCGATGATTATGTATGGATAGTTACAACCTTGATATTCAGTCATTGATTGGGTTTGGGTTGCGGGCTAAATAGGGTTTGGTGTTTCAAGTTCGGGTTTGACTATTTATTATCAAATATGGGAACGGGGTTTTGTGATGATCGGTTGGGTCGGGTTAGATTTGTCTGTAAGGTTTTGCAGGAGCAGATCGGTTTGATTGACAGTGTTTTGTAGAACTGTCGTCAAGTTCAGGCCCGTGCAATTGTTGTGTCTATCACTGTTTTTTTCAATCTATGTTTCCTGTTTGTCAATGATATGGTTAAAGACGGGATGGTTATGATCAAAATATTTGAAGGTTTGGATTTTGGTTGATTGGTTTGTCAAGGAACTTGGATTTGGTATTGACGGTGGAGAAACTTGAGAAAATGGAACTAGCGGGTGCTCGTCGACGACATAAGTGAAAAAATAGTGGCAAGTCATGTTGATTAATGCTCGTTCGAAAGATCTTTCGGTTAGGGTTTGCGTTAACTGGTCGTGTGTACTGTCTTAGAATCCTTGGTACCGCTTGCGTTTCGTGAAAGCTCTATTGGTGTTATAATCGTTTGCCTATTAGCTAATCTTGAACTGTGGATGTTATTCCTTGTTCGGTAGTGATTAGTGGTTCGAATTTGAGGGGGTTCAGGATCTTGTGCTAGGTGATGACGTTTCACTGGTGTAGTACGAGTTGTGATTCATCTCATGAGTGTTGGTTGGCAATGGGTTTGGATAACAAGGACAGTGGGAGCTGAACATAGTTGACTTGGTGTGTGGCTACATAGGTGGGATATTTGTTTTAGAGTCGATCTCCAAAGTAGTTGAATTCTGTTTCTGGGAATGTGTCTGGGGTTGATGCATTGGGGCTCAGTGGAAGGCAGTAAAGACTCTTGGGTTCGAGATTCTAGTTTGCTTCATTTAATATTACCACTTTAATAAAGAATTGGTGAAACTACTGTTAGACTTTGGGAACTGGTTTATGTATCGCTGGAAGAAGTGAACCACTTCCAAGTAGTAAAGTCTGGCTCGCTGAATCGGGTAGAGCTAAGTGGATTCATTTTGCAAGTGTTAATCCTGGAGCCACATAGATGTTAGCTTGAGCGTGTTCGGAGATCTGAACTTTGTCGGGGATTTAGTAACAGTGGGAGTGCAAGGAGTGTTCCGTCACAGTTTGAAATCGACGTTGGGTTTGGAAGACCGGTAATCCGAAGATGAAAATCTCTCCTAGATATTTGCTGATAGTGGAGAGTATTCTTTCCTCTGGAGTCTCTGGAGCTGGTGATACGAGTAAGTGAGAGCCGGTTGAGATTGAGGATGGGTCAATGGGCTTTTCAGGTTACTAATGAGAAGGGTCGTTGCAACTAGGTGGATTGTTTTTTTTGAAATCTTAGCTTGTTCTTGGGAACCGGAGGCTTGGAGGATTTATGTTCTTAAAGATTACTGGAGTTACTGGAGTTACTGGATGATTGGGATTGTATTTGCTTGGATGGCGGGCTGAAGTTTATCGCAAGACCTTCAAGTGGGAGATTGTTGGGTGTGAAGGCCTTTTGGGCCGGTTCTGATTAGCGGGCCCGTTTTGGCCCTTTTTTGTTGGTTAACCTAATCTCGTTCTTTATATATATCCCGTCATGTAATTGTAATCTTTGCAGTTTTCTAATGAAATAACCTAGTTGTAGCCCATGGGTGTAGGTCACACCGACCGAACCACGTTAAAATTCTTGTGTCGTTCGTGTTATTTTCTCGTTACCGCGTGATATTTGTGTGTATATTGTGTGTTGGTGATTCCACTGCGCCACTTGATTCCTAACACTATAAGCATAAGGAAAATAAAAAAAGATAACGGAATAACGTTGAAATTAAAAGTTTGGTTAAATAAAACATACAAACACATGTGAAAGAGAACTGTTTCACATGTAAAAGTTTCTGCAATGAACCTAACCCTATATATATATATATATATATATATATAGGGAAAAGATAAATTGGAACCCCTCTTGAGTTGGAGAATCGTTGGAACCCGGTCAAAAACGCGGTAAAAAAAATGTTCTTTTTTCTGATTTTTTTTATGGTGGTTCTTTATGTTATAAACTACCCTTAAATGAAAAAAAAATCAAAGAACCGCCTAGTTGATTTTCAGTTACGAAAAAAGTTACATATGTAACTTTTATGCATATAATTGTAGTACGCAAAAAGTTACATGTGTAACCTAGAAATTTTTGGTATTTTTTTTAAAAAAAATCTAGTAGGCGGTTTTTTGATTTTTTTTCATTTAAGAGTAGTTTATAACATAAAGAACCACCATAAAAAAATTAAGAAAAAAAAAACAATTTTTTAACCGCGTTTTTGGCCGGGTTTCAACGATTCTCCAACTCAAAGTGGGTTCCAAAAGACCCCAACCCTATATATATATATATATATATATATATATATATATATATATATATATAGGGTGAGGATCATGTAAAAACCATATATTTTTTTGCGAAAATCTAAAAACTAATACTAAAACCTTTATAACTTTTTCATACTATCATATTTTTTTTTAAAATTTGCACCAAAAACCTTAGAATTATGAGTTCTTTAATTCTGGAAAATAATTAAAAAAAAACTTTAACGTCTCGTCGTGTTTTTATTAGTGCACATGTGCACTAATAATAAAACTCATACATATAGTATGCGTTAATGTTTTTTTTAGAAAAATCGCATCAAATACGTTATAATTTTGTTAGTTTTTCGTGGTTTTTTATTAGTGCACATGTGCACTAATAAAAAAACACTTTATATGTGTCGTATACATTAATATTTTAAAAGAGAAATTGCACCATAAATCTTATAATTGTGTTATATTTAACTCTGAAAATATATTAAACGTTTTTAAAATTTTTTAAATTTTATGCTACACATGTGCACTATAACTAATAGTTATAGTGCATAAGTATAATTATCATTAGTTCTATGAATATTTTAGTTTTTTTAAATGTTTTTAACCTAAACAATATGTTTTCGCATGACAATTCTCATTTGTGTACTACTAATGAAAATGGTGCACATGTGCATTAATAGTACACATGTGCACTAATTTTTTTTTCTTCGAAATATCAATTTCTTTTCCAGAATCAAAGACAATAGAATTTTAAGATTTTTGGTGCAAGTTTCATAGAAAAATATTAACGTATGTAAAAGTTATGAAGGTTTTAGTGTTAGTTTTTAGGTTTTCGCAAAAAAAAAGAGTTTTTGCAGGATCCTTAACCTAGGGAAAGGTTCCGTGTAGACCCCTTAAATTTTGTAGACCCCGTAGACCCCTATAAAACTCAATAAAAATAAAACTTAGTGTTGTAAATTTGGTTTTTTTTATTACGATAAGCTTTTAAGAACCAAAAAAATAAATAAATAAATTAAAAAAAAACAAAAAACATTAAAAATCGAACATTTTAAGACAATGAGTTTTAAAATAATAAGTTTTTTTAATGTTTTTTGTTTTTTTTAATGTTTTTTGTTTTTTTTTAATTTATTTATTTATTTTTTTGGTTCTTAAAAGCTTATCGTAATAAAAAAACCAAATTTACAACACTGAGTTTTATTTTTATTGAGTTTTATAGGGGTCTACGGGGTCTACAAAATTTAAGGGGTTTACACGGAACCCTTCCCTATATATATATATATATATATATATATATATATATATATATATATTACACGATTGTAATAGTTACACCAACAACTTCTTTCCTAAACTTGTTACACTTAAGAAAGTTAATAAAAACAAAAAAATTATAAAACAAACAAAGAATAATAACAAAAACCAAAAACGAAATTAATAAATAATTAAGAAAAAAGTAATAACAAAAACCAAAAAACGAAAGAAAAAAAAAAGGCACAAAAGAACAAAACACACAACTATGTGTTCTGCGCTTAAAAAATTAACAAGGACAAAAAATTGAAAACAGAAAAAAGTGATAATAGAAACGAAAGAAGAACAAAAAAATAATAAGGACAAAAAAAAGTAATAACAAAAACCAAAAAATAATAAAAATAATAAAAAGCCACTAAAGAACAAAAACACAACTTATGTTTCTTAATTTATATAGATAGGTATAACTATATATATATATATATATATATATATATATATATATATATATTACTATATATAATACATATTGCCCTAAAGGACATTTTCGTCATGAAAAATGCTTAATCCTTAAGACGCGTACAAGAGTTTTTGCATTGTGTACAAGTGTTTTAAGCATCTTAACTAAAGCATCATCTTAATTTGGCTAAAAGCATTAGGATTCGGCTGAAAAAGTTAGGTTAAAATTGGAATTACCCACCTGAGCTTTCTTGATTGGCCATCTCCATCCTTCTGCACCCCGATTATCACGCAATCTACAACTTTTTTCTTTGGAACGACAATTGAACACCTCGATATCCCTCTTCAGCCGTCTCTCCTCCTTGATTGGCCATATCCAGAGCCTTCTGCACGCCGATTACCACCTCGATATACCCTAACACCAATTACCACCTCGATATACCTTCTGCACGCTGTCTCCAACCCTAACACAGATGAAATTTTGAAATTCAAATAATCATACACATCTCAACCAGAGTTCTTTATGCCTCTCTCCCTCTCTCATCCCTCAAAACGCATCTGTTCTTTGATCTAACCTCTTGTGTCTCTCTTCTTCACAGATCTGCAAGTTTTTTTTTGCTCTTTGGGTGAAGACAATCGTAACCCTAGAACCACAAATCTGTAGTGTCCTCTATGAAAGAGATAGATGGTGACCATGAAAGAGATAGAAGGTAACATATAAGACGATTTTTGGGGGAATCGGAACAGATGGTGGGGAAAGGGCGATGGTGGTGGGGGAGAGGGCGATGGTGGTGAGGTTTTGTGATGATGGTCCTCCATTAATCTCTGTATGTGCTTATTTTATTTCAATCTTGCTTTTTTCTCAATTTCTGTATGAACCACTTGTATAATCTACCGAATAAACCATGCTCGATCTCAATGGTGGGTTGTTAAGGAACCAGGTGATGTATGTATCGGGTTGTTGATGATTCCATGTGTTCTTATAACATTTTTTGAAATTATGTTTTTATTTTGATTTTAATTTTGATTTCAGCCTTGGAGCTAAAGTTCAACCCTCTGCTTACAAGAGTAAATCAGAACAGGTACATCTTTGTTACCATGTTTTATGGTATTGATCTTTTAAAGTTGTTGCATACACAAAATCATTTTATACCTCAAGGACTATCCCATCCCAAAAGGATACCGACTTAACAAAATGAGATACAAATCTCACTAAATATCTGGTTTCTGATTGTTTTGTTTGATGTGTTGCAGGGCCACATGTACCTGTTCATTCATCACATATGGTTTTACTCAAACCTATTTGGATTTGAGACAAAGGTACTTTTATGAACTCAAATACTGATCTTACACGAAAAAGGCATTTATGTGGTTTTATAAGCTTATTTCTTGATCTATTTAATTCCAGTTGATTTCATTTATGTGGTTTTATAAGGTAATTTCTTGATCTATTTAATTCCAGTTGATTTCATTTATGTGGTTTTATAAGCTTATTGCTGAATCATAACCATTTTATGTTTTTGAAGGCTAAATGCAGCATATTTAAAAGGCGAAATGTAACAGGAACATACATGTATGTTTCACCAATAACATGATCTTCATAACATGTTAATTTGACCCGTTTCAGCAGCAAATTTGCTGATGCGTTTAATGTGCATTGTTGTTTTTGAATTCCGAACACAAAGGCATGGAATGATAGCATGCTGTCACAAGATAAAGTAAGGTTGGGAAGAGTTCAACATTGAAGGTATATATGCATATGCGTGATGTCTAACTAAATACCATACCACCTGACACACCATCACACCGGAGAACTCAATATTTCTCATCAAATCTATAGGTTTGATCTTCGATCTGCCAGAGAACACGATGATTATTGGTGTGTTATTTTCTCTTCGTTTCTACCCCAACTCATGAAATCGTCACAACGAATTGACACATTTTGTAACCACATCGATTAATCTCGCAATCTCTCAGACTATTCCATGATTTAGGTCAGTTAAGTATTAATATCTTGATTTCTCCTGTTGCAGAAATGTGCGGTTGGAGTTTTCTTCTCTAACCATTAGTCCGCGTGCATTACGACTGTAGTGAAAGGTTTGCTTACTTGGATTTACACTTTTGTTCTTCACAAGATAGATTTGTGTTATTGGATTGACCTAAACAATCTTCTTAATTTTCTATACAGTCAATTTTTGCTGCAAGATCTCCATCGTTCTTCGTCTTTTCGTTTGGGTATCAGCTGTGCATACATAGGTTAATTTCGTCTCGCTCACATCTTGATTTCAGCTATATAGTAACCTAACAGATGGATAGTTCTGATTTTGATTCATATACATGATCTATGGTTTCTTTCTTATTATGACATCTGGATTATTTTGTTTAGATATTGAGATTCCCGTCCTTCTCAATAGGAACAACTTCGAGTAACTAAAAGGACACAACTCTACACAGCCAGGGGTATTTAGGTGGCAATGTCCATTTACTCATTTAGCTACTTCTGTAAGTTTGTGTTTTTATTTAAAATATGACCCTAATCTTGGATTTCTTATGTCATTGTTAATCTTGGATTTCTTATGTCTTTGTTAATCTTGGATTTCTTATGTTGTTGCTCAGGTTACAGAGAGAGTTGAATGTTGATATTATTAGAGTATTAGATTGGTTCACTGTACAGGCATTCAAGGTCTTGCCTTAATATCTTCAGCTCCTGGGTAGTTACTTAGAGCTTTTGGTCATACAAGATATGAGCCTTGGTGTGGAGGTAAGAGCGTTTAGTCATACAGAAAGAAGGATCATATTAGAAGTTGTTTTGCAGGCTTCAACAACTAAAAATGGCCCTTATGATTACACTAGAAGTGGCAATCCCACTGTCTCACACGCGATGTGCTTGAAAGGTACGTTCTTTTGTATTCACACGGGACAGCCTTAACTGATTGTTTATATTCTGTTGTGCAATGGAAGGTTTATATTCTGATTCTTTTAAAGAAAAAGGCTAATAAAATTCATAAAACTGAATCATGTTATAGTTTACAGATTTGCTTTAAGTTGTGACTACAATTTCTACTTTTTCTAACACATAATCATTGTTGTCTTTGCTATGTTAAGTTAATTCTATCACACATTTGTTACTCATTTGAATTTGTTTTTTCGTTTGTTCATTTACCTATATTTCTTCTTTCACTTTTAGGGTCATTACTTATACTTTGGATGCTTATAATGTTGTTATCTACGTGTATTTATTACTTTGTTTATCTGTTTAGCTTTTAATATATTCTATGGCACTTTTGGATTCAGGTACTTTCTGGTACCTGAAGCATTTCGGCAAGTTGTGTGAGTTATATGTTAGAATTCCCTATTGAGTCACGATTGACCTGCAAAATACTTTGTACTATTTAGTTTTAGTTAAGTTATCCGGCGTTTCTAAGATTTCAAGGTTTATATTGATAATGATTAGATTTTTTTTTGTTTTTTCAAAACTTGGAGCCTTCACACCTTCGTTCATTATAAGTTCACTGATTTAATTTATTTATTAAATCTCTCGAAAACAGTTTGGTGGTCAGCCTTCATTTTTTGGAACTATAACAAAATGTTCAATCACATGCATTTTTTGGTGGTCAGCCTTCATTTTTTGGTGCAGGGCAATGGCTAGCTCTCTGTAAGTGTATCTAGAAGTTTCTAATTGAATTATGTAGGATGTGGATCCGTTGGTTATGGTTTCTACAGTTGTATTTTTATAAGTGCAACTGCTATTATATATGTGATTTGTAGTCATGTCTTTGTTAGTGTACTTTAGTGTCCCTGTTTAGGTTGTTAAGTGTGTTTAAAGGTTGCTATGATGTTGAAGGAAATTCCAAGTAATCAGGTCCCAAGCAAGTAAAAGCTCTACTATTGTCGTTCTTATGTGTTTTAAGTCTGCTCAAATACAACTAATGTGAGCATCAGAAACATGGTTGGTGATTTATAAAATTTCGTGGTAGGTTTTCACCAATGGAATATGTGTCTTCTGCTGGTGTTTGTCAAGTATTTTAGTGGTCAAAGGAACGTCTCCAACAAAGTTCTCCACTGATACAGGCCGAGATACATGTTCAGAAACGATACCTTTAATCTACTCTTACAATTAAATCAGGAACATACCACCATCTAGTTAATCTTTTGATCTGAGGGATACCTTCAATTGACTCTTACAACCTGGCACCTGCAAAAACAAAACAAACAAATGGACACATACATTCCCGTTAAATCAAAAGGTATCATGAGAGCTCACTGGTACAAAATCAGGAACGAACTGGAAATTATTTGTAGCTCAAAAACAGACGCAAACCATCCTGTTTTGAAAAGAAAACACACAAACGAAACGTCAAGGTTATAGATCCAGAGGACGCAAAAACACAAACAACCATGGTCGACCACAATAACAGCAACAACATCGGAGTTTAACGAAGCCAATGATTTTAGAAAGCAGGTGGTCCCGCTTTATTAACTGCTGTAGAGCAAGAACATGACGTTTAAGTTTTAACTCTTATTATACAAAGCTTTCAAGAAGTATCCAAAAAAAAAACAGACATTTATAAGAGCTCAGCACATCAACATAAATACTTAATACATTTTTAATAACTACCTCCCTTTCAAGAAAAAACTTTAAACTACAAACAGAGGCATACACGAACGTAACAGGAGATTTCATGAGAAACCAAAGCATGAAAGTATGAAATTGTCAACTGACAACACATTGATTCATCAAAACAACACATCATAATTAGATTCAGGAAAATAAACCACTCAACTGTGGGTCTACTGACATGAAACTTCAATGGACCATAGAATACAAAATAAGGTACCTTAGAAGTTGAAGAATAAAAGACAAATTGATCTGAAGAGGATGTTGCACCGAAGAGTTGAAAAGCCTTTGATGGATTGCTTAATAGCCAACCCCAAACCTGAAATTTGAAAAGAAAACTTATTATTTCAAGTATAACATGACGACAGAATCTCATCTACTTAGACATCAAATGAAACATTGAAGCATAGACAAAAGAAAAAGAACACACTGATAGCGAATGAGGAAGGACGGGACAAAACATGAAAGGAATTTGAAGAGTGACGATTCTTCAGATACAATATGATCCTTCTACTCTGACCCCAAACTGATATTGAAAACATATCAAATTCACGTAGGTTACACAAAGATTGAAATAAGAAATCAAAATAAACATCACAAACCTAAAATACTTCTTTTTTTTCCCTTCTGGAAAGAATGAAATGCATAGGGGGCCATCTTCAAATAAGTAGGAACAAAGAAGGGAGACGTCATTTAAACAAAGAAATTTGATGGATAATAAATAGTATTCTGAATAGCATCATAGAAGAGATAAATTAGATGAATGGAAACATACCGGCATTTCCGCAATCAAAACCTAACAGTCAAGAACTAAATAAATAAGAGAAAAGCCAAAAGGAACATGAGGCTATCTACAACTTAAACCTACAACTTTGATATCAAAATAAAGAGCAGACGTAGCTTCCAAAAAGAACATGAGGCTATCTACAACTTGGCATAATCAAAACAAAACAAAACAGCAACATCTTGAAAACATTTTCAGGTTATATTATGAATATGTAAGTCATTTGAAAAAAATTTCGGTAACCTGCTAATGAATAAGAAGAAGAAGAAAGATTAAACAAAATTTACCATCGATAACTTGAAGAAATGGTGTACTAATCTCAGAAAAACCATAGAATCGATGAAGAAGTAAAATTTAGGAGAAAAAAATGAAATTGGATAAGAGCAGACACAAACCACTACGTTGCCAACACCTTGCAGCCATGAGCAACCCTAAAGGCACGGGAGTTCGTTTGAAAGCCTTTCTGCTCCGTCGTCGTAGAAAGCCTTGCCTGCTCCGACATCGCGAAGGAACTTCCCCGGCCTACAGAGAAAGAGAGAGATTTTGAGATCTGTATATGTTAAGACGAAAAGTGAATTTTGAATTTGAATCACATAAAATTAGGGCAAAATTAGGATCAACTGACCTTTTCTGCGTTCCACTTCTTGATTTCGAAGCTACTTCCGACTTCCAAATCCATGAAATTGAGTTCAAGAATGGAGAAAGGGCTTTTTAAAAGGGAGCGCGTATTTGAATTTCAAATTCCGTTCTCTGGAGAAGAAGAAGAAGAAGGCGAGAATGGTGATAGGGTTTCTCTAAAGAGTCTGTGCTTTAAGATGGATGAACATTGGATGAGAGGGGCGGTGATGAAGCATTCGAGAACTGAAGGGGAGAGAAACGATGATGGGCGGCAAGTAGAGGGGGAGAGAGGCGGTGATGGCTTATTCGAGACTGCAAAAGGGATTTAATTAGGAGATGACCAAATTACCCTGACATAATTTGTTTGTAAATGTTGTAGGTGGGTTTAAAAGACAGGCTTTTAAAATTGTACATTGTGCATTAACCCTTGTACGCGTCTTAAGGATTAAGCATTTTTTATGACGAAAATGTCCTTTAAGGCAATATGTATTATATATAGTAATATATATATATATATATATATATATATATATATATATTTATTTGTTTGTTTTAGCTTATAAACCAACACACATTATTCGTATATTTGAACATACAGTCCATTTCCTATAATAGGTGTGAGTGTAAACTGTAAAATTTAAGATGTAGTTGTGAGTGATTGTGAGTAGAGAAGAGAGAAATATTTGAGGAAAATTTTGGTGAATTCCTATATTTGAGAAAAATTTAGTAAATCTGTAAAATTTAAGTTTTAAAGAGAGAGAAAATATAATGATAAAAGTATTAAAAATATTATTTAATTGTGGTTCTGAGTGAAAGAGAAAAAAAATAATAATTAATATATAAATTATAAGGATAAATATAGGAAATGAGCCGTGAATCCTCAATTTAGGAAGGTGATGTGTGAGAACTCTATGAACATGAAGACTCCATCCAGAAAAAGATGTTTTTTTTTCTTCTGAAATTTTTATGTTTTTTTTTTCAATATAATATGGGTAAAGAATGTACAATAAAATGTTAGGAAAATAGTAATAAAACTATTTATTTAATTTAAACTAATTGCTTTTAAAGCTTTTTCTAAATTTGCATTGTAAAATTTCTCTTATATTTGTTTGCCTTCACCTTACAAATCAAAGGTTGCCAAAATAGGAAGGACCATGGCATGCATGACGTGCACAATTTGACAAAACATACTCACTCATGTGGAGGAAACCAATCACAATCACAATAAATGAATAAATACGTATTATTCAATTGCAGAAATTGTCGATATTTATTAATTTTTTAGAAGATCACGAGAATGAACCTGTTAACCATATCTTTATGATACATTTACATGTTGTATGCCAGCTCGCATTGAATCCAAAGATAGATCAGATGTGACTGCTGTTAACATATATGTTTTATACGGCCTGGGCCTCGGTCTTTATCGTCACAGAAAATGATAAAAGAGGGAATGGAGTCGTAGGTAGCATAAAGTAGTAGAAGTAGTAACCAATAGAAGCGTGTCATAAATGAAAAATAAAAAAAAATAGTAGAAAATTGTAGAAATGTAATAGATGAGGTATTGAATTGTGATGGTGTGAAAAAAAAGTAGTTGATTCTTTTCGTTTCTTCTTTAAATAAGTAGACTAAAAATAAAAGAAAATTGGATTTTAATAATACAAGTTTTACATAGTTGGCGGATAATAATACGAGTTTCAAAATTTCCTCACAGTAATATCAATTTTATAGGTATTGGATTATAACGATACACCGTTAGTTTTTTACTAACGGTGTTAGTGGTTGCTGACGTGGCTGCTGACAATGTGGCATATCTTAACCAAGTCATGAAAGAAAGGGACCATTTTGTAAATTCTTATAAGATTTGGCTTTAAAGAAAACTCTAAAAAACTCAACCCTCCATGACTTCCGGCAACGCTCCTCTCCTTTCAGAAACAAGAGCAGCAGCTCCGGCGATGCCGGCGAGGCAACCCTCCTCTCCTTCGTAAGGTGTCGGTTTTCACTCCAACCGCCGTTTCACCGTTCCGACTGTTTCTACAATTGAAGGTTTATTGGTACTAATTTGCTGTGAGTATTGAAGGTTTATAGTTGGAATTCCTATAGGGTTTCATGAGTTCAAATCCATGGCTGGCACCAGCTCCGACTTATTTGGACACAGAAGATGATGCTCTTGGTCCTCGATGCGGCCACACTCTCACTGTCGTCGCACAAACCAAATCTCACGGCCCTCGCCTCATCTTATTCGGTGGTGCCACCGACATTGGAGGCAGCCCGTCATCCGCGATCCCTGGAATCCGATTTGTGAAACATTTCCAGAATTGTACCGGCTGGCAAGGTGGTGGGTTTGGCTGGTCGTAAGTGATGGGTTTGGCCGGAGAAGGTTGGTCGCCGGCAGAAGGTGTTTCGAAGGGAGCTCCGCCTTTCCCCCGTTCTTCTTTTCTTTTTTCTAATTTTTTTAACTTTTTTTATTAATATATAGAAGTTACATAAATAGTCCCTTAATTTTAATTACTTTGTTAAAAGAAACATATAGTATGCCACGCCAGCAACCACTAACACCGTTAGTAAAAAACTAACGGTGTATCGTTATAATCCAATACGTATAAAATTGGTATTATTGTGATGAAATTTTAAAACTCATATTATTATCCGCCAACTAAGTAAGGGGCTGTTTGGTTCCCTCTTATTGAGGTCTAAACTGAATATATTATATTATTCGGTCAGATATTTCATTAAGGGGTGTTTGGTTCAAACCTCTTAATCTAAAAAAAATAACTTAATCAATAAGCTTTTAAGGGTTGGCTTATTCAATCAGAATAAAAAAAAAAAAAAAAACACGGTGCCCTCCCTGACTCCCTCCCAGCGACGGACGACCTCCTCAGCCACTATCCCCGCCGACCGCCACAGCGCCGGCGACGGCACCGGCGTTCGCTGTCCGGCGACGACAGCCCCCTTTCTCCGGCCTTCCTTCCTTCTCCGACGTTATCGCTGCTGCAGCCCCCCTTTTCTCCAAGTAAGTTTTTTTAGGGTTTTGTTCAAAATCTATAGATTTCCTACAAATTGTTGTGTTTTTATGCTTTAAATCAGTGTTTAATTAACATTATAGTTGTATTCATGCTCGAAATTTGTTATTCATTCTTGAATATAGTGGGTTTTCTCAAAATCTAGGGTAAAACGGGGAGTGGGTGAAATTGGTGGGTTTGGGCGCCGGTGGCGGCGGCGTCTTCATCGGATTGAGAGGCGGAGGTGGATGGGTGAATTAATTCCCACTCTGATTATATTGAACTGCACATTTTTGTATTTGGATTAAAAAAACTTCTATGAATTTGTAATGTCAAATAATTAACCAAACAGCACTTAACTGATTTAGAATCTCTTATTCTTAACTGATTCAGAATCTCTTATTCTTAATAATTCAGCACTTATGATTCAGTTTATACCAAACAGCCCCTAAAACTTGTATTATTAAAATCCAATTATCCAAAAATAAATAAAACACAATATTAAAGTTGAAATAAAACACATGACACATCATTACATAAAAAACACAATGTTAAATTAAAAAAGAAAGAAAAAACAACTAACTTTATACTAAAAAAAAAAAAACTCGCGCCTCACCCGTTATAATGAATAAAAATATAATAATTACCCAAAAAAACCGCTTACGGAACCGGTTAGGAAAAAATAACCAAAACCGGTTAAAAAAAAACCCGGTTACCACCGAAACAGGTTCGGTTTCTAACCTACCTGACGGTTAGACATCAGTTAGGGGATCCGGACCGAGAAACCGGTTAGACAAACGGTTATTGCAACCGGTTACAAAAACCGGTTAGGGCGCTGGAAAAAAAATAGGAATATTATCGTTGAACTAGCCGTTGGGGCCGATTTGTGACCGTTTTTTTGCCTTTTTCTTGCATATTTGACCCCCCCCCCCCTAAACTACTATTAATACTCCATGAGTGTTGAGGTTGATCCACACACAATTCTTTACTCTCTCTAATCTCTCAAACACTAAAAAATCAATCAAAACTCTCAAAATCTCAAATGGCTTCTTCAAGTTCTAACACACTCAAGCTTGCGGTAGTAATGAACTTTCCGAGAACATCGTTCTTGAAGTCGTTCCAACAAATCGAAAGAGGGAACTTTGGCAACATTTTGATATGTGCAAAATGATGGCGGGTCCAAATAAAGCTCGGTGCAAGTTGTGCGGGAAGTTATTGGGAAAAGATGCAAACTCGACTTTGAAGCTACACTTCGAGCATCCTCATTGTCAAGTTCTCAAGGCGTGACTAGTTCAAGGTCAAGCAACGATGTCTTCAAAGGAATGTTCATCTATGATCTGGAGCAAACTAGACAGGCAATGGCGAGTTTCATTATTCAACAAAGCTTGCCTTTCAACCATTTCGACAACGATCGCTTGACTCGGCTCATTCAAAAGCATCTTCAACCCCGCTACTCCCACGTAAGTCGCACCACCCTTAGACGTGATTGCTTGAAACTTTGAAAAATGGCAAAAAATGATTTAATTAAAGGTTTTTCAAAATTAGAAACACGCATGAACTTAACTAGCGATTGTTGGTCCACTCCTCATGGTTCTACCAAATCTTTCATTTGTGTGACCGCTCATTGGATCATGCCGGATGAATGGAAAACGATGAAAAGAACAATAGCTTTTGAACAACTTAATTATACTCATACGGGTCAAAATATATTTCATAAAATCGACAAAGTTATTCGGGTTTTTTGTTTACAAGATAAATTATTTTCAATCTCTTTTGATAACGTGTCAAATAACACGCGTGCCATTCAACAACTAGGACTAAAATATAAACCAATTTGTGATGGTCGCTTTTCTCATAGTCGTTGTGTTGCACACATAATCAACTTGTGTGTGCAAGATAGTTTAAAGATTGTTGACCCAATAATTCAAATTTTTAGAAAAATGATGTCGAATGTTTTTAGTAAACCAAGTAGGCATAGTGCCTATAGAAAATATTGTAAACAAGCAAATACCGTTTGTTTAGGTCCAAATTGGGACGTGCCTACTAGATGGAACTCGACTTGTAACATGTTCGAGAAGGCAATCCAACAAAAAGATAGTTTAAGGTCATATCATAATGATCTTTGTTCAAGGCATTCTAAACTTGTGCCATTTACTCTTGAAAAATGGTCTATTATTGAAAAATTGACAAAGTTGCTTAATGTTTTCAAAGCGTCAACAACCTTACTTTCAGGGGTTTATTATCCAACCAGTCCATTAGTTTTAAACCACTTGTATGTGATATCTAAACAATTAAATGATTATTCATATATGGAGTCACCTTTTCCCGACATGGTTAAACCAATAAATGAAATTTTTACCTAGTACTTTTATGAGATGCCGGCGGTTATTACTTGTGTCGCCGCCTTACACCCTTTCATAAATACGGGTGGGACCGAATCGTTAATTGAAAATATATGTTACGCTTTGGATTTGTATACCATTGACGAAATATTGATACAATTTTAAAAAATAAATTTAAACAAGAGCTTGCAAAATTGTTTGATGTGTATGTTGCTAAGTATGGTGAAATATCAACCATTCACGAAGCTATGAGGCAACAAAAAACAACATTCGGATGCGGGTGCTAGTAGTAGCAACGACCAATTTGTGGACTTGTACAACATGTTTTCAAGCAATAATGCTAAGAGGCAAAGGGGTAACACTCCGAGTAGTGATGTGTGGTGAGGTGTACTTAAAATATGGCTATATTTTTCAAACTTTTTTAGCAGTTTTAAGCTTTTAAATTTATATTACCTGATTTACTTGACAACTACTATTTCACCACATTACACAGGCAAGTATACCCATCGTGGAGTAGTATAGTAGAGGTAAGTTGAATCGGAGTCGATCATGACACAATGGAAAATGAGAGCTCTGAATACTCAGTTCGTTGTTATCATCTAGCCATGTCTAACTTTTAGTTTTAAGAAAATAAAAGGAAATAGATTAAAACAAAAGAAAGATAATAAGATGGTGTTTAAAGAAATGTAAATCGTAGTTAATACCAGTGGTTTCGGAAAGTTGAACAGTTACTTATATCCTTGCTTAAGATTGTTCACTGGCAAAAGGTCAACCACCTTTCGGCACGTTTGGTCAACTCACCATCCAACTGCTAATCGTCTTCGAGGAGTACGAATGTCGAGGGAAGGTGCTGCCAGTGATCAAATAAAGTGGTGTAATGCCATTTAGTTACGGGGTCCCTCAAACCGTCCGACTTACCGTACTCGACATGCCGTCATGAACCAGCAAGGGAACAACCCTGCGTGCCGGATTATTTTATTATGAAAATGAATCTTTTAAGGGACTAAGGTTCGTTTCTTCCGTACACCTCTCTCGCGTATGCACGTCCGACGTAACCAGAGCCAAGTTCACAAACACGTACCCTTCGACTTCCGTGAAGTGACAAAATATTACCAACCCTCGTTCCCAACCAAATACTTTCAGCCCGCACTTGCGTGGTCAGCCGAGTTTGCTTACATAGACATAAGGACCTCAACGTATCATGTAGCATGGGGCTCAAGTCACCTTTCGGATCATGCATCGTCCCCCGACCGGGTGTCACAAGTCCGGCCTTTGGGATTTCGACTCCTCAAATGGTCTGTGATACGTGAAGCACACTTGGTTCAGAAAATCACTAATACACTTTCAATAAAAAGGGTTTTCATAAAGTCATTAAACACACCTTAAGCGAACCTATAAGGTTGTTAACCAACCCGCCAAAGGTTTGTTACTTACCAAGCAAGTATAATAAATTAGCCAAACATGGCTTTAAAGATTTGCTTAAGAGAAGGAGAAGATTTCATAGACAAAAACTTACTAATTCTTACTTAAGTTAACGTTCTTACAAACTTGATTAACAAACTTTAAAACAACCAAATGACTCAATATAAGATAGGAGAAGAGAAGAATTGAGCAAGTTTCAAATGAGGAGAGCTTGGCTTTTATAGGCAGAATCCGGACTCGGGCACGGCCCGCTCTTGGTTGGGCGCGGAGCGTGCCATGTCAGTGATATCTTCACGAATCTGCACGCTGTCAGGTGGCACGACCCGTGTTAAGTTGGGCACGGGGCGTGCTATGTCAGAGGGTCTGTCCGCTGGTCAGAGGCACGTGGCATGCTAGGGGAGGCACGAGCTATATTGTGTCAGTGAAGGGGCACGGGGCGTGCTCAGCCAGGCACGAGGGCGTGCTCAGCTAGGCACAGGGGCGTGCTCAGCCAGGCACAGGGGCGTGCTGGTCTTGTCGGTCTTGGAACTTTGTATTTTTCTTCTGTTTTTTTACTGTAATATGTTCCTTTCGCGACTTTTGTCCTTTTGAACCTGCGAAACTAAAAGGAAAACAAAATAGAATTGTTTTGGCGTTAGTGACTCAGATTTGTGCCGATTCTTGAAGAATATTTGATATAAAAGTATGTGTGATTTGTTGTTCATCAAGTAGCGAACTCGGAAGGTATACGGGGACCGATTTTCTATCGGAGATTGGGATGACGGGTTTTAAAAACTTTGATACGTTGGCTTGGTGGAAAGCAAAGAAAGATAGTTTTCCCGTGCTTTCCATCATGGTCCGAGATTTACTAACGGTCCAAGCTTCCACGGTAGCTTTGGAGTCAGCTTTTTCTGTTAGTGGCAGGGTGATATCGGTGAGGAGGACAAGGCTTACTCCGACTTCGGTTGAGATGTCGATATGTTTAAAGGATTACTTGGATGGTGTTGAAAGGATTCAAAACGTTGCTACACTCGATGGAGGGGAAGGAGAGTTAGAGTACGAAGGCAACTTGTACGAAGAGGAAGTTGCTAGTGGATTGACCCCGGGAATGACCGATGATGAAGCCGGATGGGACTACTACTTGAGGTCCGGTTCATCTAGCTCGGGGGAGTCAGACGAGTAAACGAAAACCGATGTGCCACAAAATATAAAGATAAATTAGTTTTTTTCATGTTTTCGTCTTGGATGTTATGAGTTTTAAACTCTTTCAATGTTTGTTTTTCATGTTTTGGTGTGTTTGTTATTCAAGTATGCAATAAAAAATGAACTTTTTAATGTTTTTTTACAATTTGTAGGTGATACTTTAAGGAGAAAAAACCGCCCAGCTCGTCCCTGACCGAAAAAACGGTTATAAAAACTGGTCCGTAGTAACCGGTTCCTAACCGGTTGGAATCGGGGGGTGTTTTCCAGTGTATAAACCGGTTTGTGACCTAACCAATTATTGGAAAAACGGTTTTTTATGTCAATTTTTTTTAACCGTAACCGATTAGTAACCGGTTTCGGTAACTAAAAAAAACCGATTTGTACACCTCTAACTAGAACCCTGATCATCAACTCATTCCATCCAAAATACATTTTTAATCAAAAAGTTCAGGGCCACATATTCCACAATTTAGTCAAATATATACTCCACAATTTCTCCAATTTTCCAAGTTCATCGACGGCTACAACTACAAGTAGCCGTGAAGAAGTAGGCGTTTGTGTAGTGTGGTGTAGCCGTAAGCCGTTGCGGTTTTGGAGGAGTAGCTGAACTCGGCACTCCAAACCGACTGCCCTAAGATCATGACGTATGAATCAAAACTTTGGTGCGTGAATGGAAGTCCCGTCACGAAACACCACCACTCCTTTTGATGTGAGTTGCTTGCGTGAGTTGTAGGCGTGAGAATTCTCATGTCACATGTCAAGTTTGGTCCGTGAGTTGATTGTGGAGCTTTGTCTAATACATATGCATTATCATTTAATTTATTTAATAAAAATATCAAACCACGTCACACAACTTGTAGTGGTTAACTATTTTCTTGTGGTTGAAAAGACATAGTTTTAAGTCCCACTTACAGTGGCGGATCCAGAAACTTTTAACTAAGGGGTCAACTTTATTTTCTATGCCGACTAGATGCATTTTTTGCTGGCGAACAAACACACTCTCTAGTTTATTCTCTTTCTAAAATTACCAAACCACACCTACACTATATGTGATTTGAACTTATGAACGTATAATTGAAGGGTACACCATTTTTCCACCAAATTGTTCCCTTCGTAACAAAGTTGGACGCTAATATATAGAGTAAATTACAGAAAGGGTCATTTATGTTTTATACAATTTTTAGATTAGGTTATTTAACTCATATGATTACACCAGACATCCTTTATCTTATATATCTGTTTTGAAAAATGTTCTTTAACACTAACGGCGTTAAAAACATCCGTTAAAAGTCAAGGGTATTTTTGTTAATTCACCACATATTCTTAATAAAATCTTAAAATTTGACCACCCCAATAATTCCATTGTTCCTTGTTGCTACAATTATTACCGTGATGAGTACGACGACCGAGGGGAGGATGTGACTAATAGACCTCAATATTTATCATGTATTTAGTTGTTATGTATCCCATTGTATAGGGTGTGTTGTGTAAATATTGTATCTACATATTGTATGGTTTGGGAATGAAATGGACACTTTGGAATTTACAATATTTCCTTCATGGTATCATCCTAATACGATCTCCCTCCTACAATCTCTCAACCCTAATTCCGCTGCATCTTCCCTGCCGTCACTCATCTTGAGCGGCGCCTCCCCTAACTTCCTACATCTTTATCCGTCTGCTCCCTCTTTCCCCACGCTATGTCTACCAAGATTCATCCCGCGGTTACCGTCACCAACATACGGAGCCATATCCCCTTGACTCTCGAACTTGGCACTCCACAATACGGTCAATGGGCCGAACTATTCAAGATTACCTGCCGTGCTTATGCCGTCTCTGACCACCTGAAGCCTCGAGTTACCACCGCTGTCCCTACGGAAGCGACGGCTAAAGAAAAGCACGAAGCCGCTGAAGTTGAATGGGATCGTCTGGATGCCGTCGTTCTCTCCTGGATCTACGGTACTATATCACAAAGTCTCATCACCAATGTCCTCAAGCCGGGTTATACGGCCTACGACGCATGGACTGCCCTTGCAAATATGTTCAAGAACAATAAATCTACCCGCGCTCTTCAGTTGACTCAAAAACTTTACAATACGCGGCTTGATCAATTCCCCAATGTCACTGCGTATTGTCAAGAACTTAAGGACTTGTCGGATCAATTGACCGGCGTGGACTCTCCCATCGACGACCAAAGACTCGTTCTGCAGTTAATATCCGGTCTCAGTGAACAATACGAAGGCATCGCTATACTGTTACAGCAACGTGACCCCCTTCCCGATTTTCAAGAGGCCCGCTCCAAACTTTTACTTGAAGAGACTCGCAAACAGAGTCATGCTCTCCAAAGTGCGCAAGCTGCTGGGGCAGCGCTGCATGCTTCTGCTGCCAAAGAAACAATCCAGCCGGAGTCCAGGTTGCCTAGTGAACGTGGGCAGACCTCTTCCACCAGGCCCAATAGTCGCCAGCAAAGGCCCAATACTAACAATAATAACAAGGGAGGCAGGCGCAGAAACTCCAACCAGTTTCGCCCCCCATTTCTTGCACCGTCCGGAAATCCTTGGTCCAACACATATGTGTGGGCCGGCCCACTTCAGCCCTGGACCCAGCGCCCCCCTTGGTCACCAGCTATGCAACAATCAAGCACCCCTCCATGCCCGTATCCTTCTGCCGTGCCTGGCGCAGGCATTCTCGGGCCACGACCAGCTCAAAATTTTTTTGCAGGATATCGTCAGGACGCCCCGGTCCCTACCAACTTGGACCCGGCGATGTATTCGGTGACGCTCAATCCGCCGGATAACTATTGGTACCTCGACTCCGGAGCCACTAATCACATGACCCACCAATCAGGTAACCCTTCGTCTGTTCTTAATACTGGCATTTTACGTAACATTACTGTCGGAAATGGCATGACCATTCCTGTGACCGGACAGGGCAACCTCACCTTATCACCACCTTTTCCACCTTTACAACTTAAAAACGTTCTTTTTGCACCTCAACTCGTAAAAAATCTTCTCTCTGTCCGTCGCCTAACCACCGATAATCAAGTCTCAATAGAATTTGACCCATTTGGTTTTTGTGTCAAGGATCTCAAGACCAAGGCTCGTATCCTTCGGTGCAATAGTTCGGGCGATCTTTATCCGCTCCATCCTCAGCTTCTCAACAACCTTCAGTCTCCATCTGCTTTCACTACTTCGTCTCATCCCCTCTGGCACCAAAGACTTGGACATCCAGGCCCGCAAGTCTTGCACCATCTCAAGAATAGTAACTATATTAATTTTGGTAAAATAAATAACACTGTTTGCCACTCCTGCGTGTTTGGTAAAGGTGTTCGTCTGCCGTTTGTTTCTTCAAATTCCGTTACATTGAATCCATTTGACATTATTCATAGCGATTTGTGGACATCGCCTATTTACAGTTGTCTTGGTCATAGATATTATATCCTTTTTATTGACGACTACACAAATTTTCTATGGACGTACCCTATTAGCAACAAATCTGATGTGTTCCCCATATTCACAAAATTCTCTAACCTTATTCACACTCAATTTGAAAGGAAAATTAAACAATTCCAGTGTGACAACGGAAAAGAATTTGCTAACAAGGCGTTTGAACAGTTTTGTCACAACAACGGCATGACATTTCGATTCTCGTGTCCTTACACTTCATCCCAGAACGGTAAGGCGGAGCGGACGATTCGCTCTATAAACAATATAATTCGTACCCTCCTTTCTCATGCCAACCTCCCACCAAGTTTTTGGCACCACGCCCTCGATATGGCCACTTACATTCTCAACATTCTCCCCTCTAAAACTCACAATTACCAAACACCCACTACTCTTCTCTACCATCGACAACCCACATACGATCACCTACGTGTGTTCGGATGTCTCTGCTTTCCCATATCGCCACCAACCACCATTCACAAACTCGAGAAACGCACACGACCGTGTGTTTTTCTTGGCTATCCTCCCAACCATCGGGGTTACAAGTGCCTTGACTTAGCCTCACATCAAATTTTTATATCACGACATGTTGTGTTTGACGAGTTCACATTCCCTTACTCAACTACCACATCCCCTCCTTCTACAAATAATTACCGTTTTCTCACAGACTCCTTCAACCCTCTTTTAATTCCCCATTTATCCACCACTCTACATAATTCTCACCAAATTAATCATCCTCACACTACCAATTCCCAGCCGCTAACCCAACAGCAACCCACTCCTCTGGCCCAATCCCAAGCCCATCAACCCCCCCTCTCCTCTACCGGCCCAACAAACATTTCGGACCAACCCACCCCCCCTTCACAGTCCACTTCGACGTCCCACACCCAGACCGTCCTCCCACCCTCATCCGTATCTCATGCTTCACACTCCAGCAACACCGAATCTTCTACTCTTCCCTCTCGCACCATGCGAACCCGTTCCATGTCAGGTATCTCTAAGCCCAAGCAACCCTTCAACCTCAACACCGAATCCTACGCCCCTCTACCCAAAAATCCGAAAGCCGCCCTGGACTCACCCGAATGGAAATCTGCCATGACTGACGAGTTTAATGCCCTTCTTAAGAATAAGACTTGGGAACTGGTTCCTCGTGAAGCTAATATGAACATCATTCGCAGCATTTGGTTATTTAAACACAAGTTCAGGTCGGACGGTTCTCTCGAGCGGTACAAAGCTCGGTTGGTTTGTGATGGTCGTACTCAACAGGTTGGCATCGATTGTGGCGAGACGTTCAGTCCGGTTGTTAAACCTGCCACCATCAGGACGGTTCTATCTCTGGCATTGTCAAAATCATGGCAGATTAACCAACTCGATGTTTCAAATGCGTTTCTTCATGGGAATCTGTACGAGACAGT
Organism: Deinandra increscens subsp. villosa; assembly: GCA_039602395.1. Classification (NCBI taxonomy): domain Eukaryota; kingdom Viridiplantae; phylum Streptophyta; class Magnoliopsida; order Asterales; family Asteraceae; genus Deinandra; species Deinandra increscens. The sequence goes on along the minus strand of JBCNJP010000024.1, from coordinate 50,809,991 downwards.
CTACATGCATCAGCCAATGGGTTTCAGAGACCGCCATTTCCCAGACCATGTCTGTCGTCTGAAGCGCTCTCTTTATGGTCTCAAGCAGGCCCCTCGAGCGTGGTACCAGCGATTTACGGATTTTGTGCTTCATTTGGGATTTGTTCAAAGCCGGTGTGACAACTCTCTTTTCATTTACCATCATGGTCAGGATACTGCGTATCTCCTCATTTACGTTGACGACATCATCTTTACTGCTTCCTCAGAGGGTGTTCGCACACATGTTCTCGGTGCTCTATCCAGCGAGTTTGCCATGAAAGATCTCGGTTTTCTTAGCTTCTTTCTTGGCATCGCTGTCACTCGTACCGGCGATCAGATGTTTCTCTCACAGGCCTCATATGCACGTGACATTATCGAACGTGCTGGCATGCGCTCATGCAACCCAGTCGCCACACCGGTGGACTCTAACCCCAAACTGTCGGCCGAGTCTGGACCCTTGTTCGATGATCCAACCCTATATCGGAGTCTTGCCGGGGCTCTTCAGTACCTGACCTTCACACGGCCGGACATCACTTACGCCGTTCAGCAGGTGTGTATGCATATGCATTCTCCACACCTCGATCATTGGAATGCGCTTAAACGCATCATTCGCTACCTGCAGGGGACTACCAAGTTAGGTCTAACCTTGGGACGCTCTACATCCTCCACCCTGCTCGCATACACTGACGCCGATTGGGCAGGGTGTCCGGACACCCGCCGTTCCACATCCGGGTACTGCGTATATCTTGGGTCGAATCTCCTTGCGTGGTCGTCCAAACGGCAAACCACAGTCTCACGGTCCAGCGCTGAAGCTGAATATAGGGGTATTGCTAACGTTGTCGCTGAACTCTCATGGTTGCGCAATCTACTTCTCGAGCTTCATCTACCCTTCTCACGCGCCTCGTTGGTATTTTGCGACAATATTAGTGCCATATATCTATCCGGGAACCCAGTTCAACATCAGCGTACTAAACACATAGAGCTGGATATTCATTTTGTACGGGAGCAGGTCCATAGAGGTCGCATTCGGCTCCTTCATGTTCCCTCTCGCTTTCAGATTGCTGACATTTTCACCAAAGGTCTCCCTCGGCTACTGTTTGAAGATTTCCGATCCAGTCTCAGCGTCCTGCCACCTCCCGCTTCGACTGCGGGGGTGTAATAGACCTCAATATTTATCATGTATTTAGTTGTTATGTATCCCATTGTATAGGGTGTGTTGTGTAAATATTGTATCTACATATTGTATGGTTTGGGAATGAAATGGACACTTTGGAATTTACAATATTTCCTTCAGTGACGATTGATCTTTCATTAGTTTTTGATAACCCTAGGTTGAGAAAGGCGTACACTGTTTTATAAGCATGTAAAGAAGCAATACTCCCCGATCCGTTAAATCTGACCGTCGATTGAGAAAGACGTACATTGCTTTAATTTGAATTTCCGGATAATTTGGGTAATTCGTCGGTGTCGGGTTTCACGGGTGTTCTCCGACGAGCATGCTAAACAAGGAACGATGGAAGAAGATGAACGCTGAGTTATTTGGGGGTGATCAAATTTTTAGGTTTTATTAATAGAGGTGGTGAATTGATAAAAATGCCCATGACTTAACGGATGTCTTTTAACCCCGTTACTGTTAAAGGACCTTTATCATAACAAATATATAAGATAAAGGATGTCTCGTACAATCACTTTAGTTAAATAATCTAATTTAAAATTTGTATAACTCACAAGTGGGTCGACTCGCGCTTCGCGGCGATGTCGGACCGTTTTAAAATATCGTTTAACAAAACAATTAAAGATAAGTGTCGTGTGAAACTAATGTCGATAATGCATATAATTTTAGTTGTAACAGAGAAAGTAAATGTTAAAATATGCAATTCATAATCTACCAAAATTATATCATTCAAATGATGTACCCGAGAATAGGTTATAGCATTCACAAATAAAGAAAATATAAACTCACAATCTACCATGACATTGTTCCATTCAATTCCAACACAAACTTAATTCTATGTGTCCATTAACATAGTCAAAATCACCCATGGAACCTACATCATCATTCATCAATACCCAAAATGATTAGAGGCTTTAACAAACACAACATCAACATACTAAATCACACATCCATACCTAAAGATCAAAATATTAACAGGTGATATATAGATCATGAACTCGTTTAAAGATAATGAAAAAAATAATCAGTCATTTTCCCACTTGCTCAGATTTGAAGTAAAATATTCGGAAAAGTTTTACATTGATTATCATTTATAAATAATATACTAATGGACATAAGAAAGAATATGGCAATATGAGTCGGGCTTTCAGTTAAGCTAAAGTGAAAACTGATCAAAATGAAGAGCTTTAAATACCAAAATGTTTATGGAAAATTTAATAATAAAACCTCCTAATATGGACTTATTCAACAAATTAGTTATTTATAAAATAAAAAATATTATCTGTTTTGTTTTACATTGTCCGTTTCTCTTATCTTTGACCATATAATAATTGGTATGAGTTCCCAATAAATCTAAGAAATCATCAACTCAAGTGGAAAGAAATGATGAAATCTTGTTTCATTTATAATAGCAGAGGAACTTACAGGAAATATAATGATGTAAAGCACTCTCAACAGCCTTCGAAATAAACCTGTAAAAGAAAACTAAAAAAGAAAACTAAGTCAAACAATCTCATTCACTGTAACTTAGTAGCTATTAACTGAGATATATAAATAAACACATAGATATGAAAAGACTAAGAGATATATATATATATAAACAGTACATAATTCATATACTGAACTACTCAAAAAATTGCTAGGAAACAGAGTCTCATGTGTAATGCTCGAAGTTTAAAGAAGATATAGATTCACATTCAATCATGTTATCATCCACACCAAAACATAAACATTAAGCCCCAATTTCGTTCACATTGAATCAATCGCACATAAATCGGTCAGATGCAATATAATGAAATCAAAACTCTAGATTTATAACATGAACATTAAGTTTGGTTAAACCGTGAAATCCAGTTTGGAATTGAAAGAGATGGAGGTGCTTAGGCGTCGTTGCCGATTCCTATATTAAGAAGAGCGTAGACGGTGGCGGAACTCCGTTGAAACCCCATCGTTAACCACCGCAATGCCGATTCTAGGTTTTCGATTTCTGTTTGGAACGATTGGATGAAGAAGACGACGATGGTGAGGTGTTGCAAGGAACGCTTTGTGCTCAAATAAGCTTGCAAAAACAAAGGATAAACAATGAACCGGAGATCGATTTCTTAGAGAGAGAAAGAGATTGATCGTGCTTCCAAACCTTAAATTTGATGATCCGTAATTCGACCAACGTTATCTGGGTACCTGTAAAGTCAATTGCAAGCCGAACGGATGAATTAGAGTACGTAAACACCAAAGACGACAACAGGCTTCTGCGAGTTAAGCTAAAAGACTTGAGATACACAACAGTCAACAGGTAAACAAAAATTTTAAAAAAAGAACACCATACCCCTATCCTCTTTTACATAGATCTTCATCTCGTATCCTAACTGAGATGATAAAGAGAAAAAACCCTAACCTATGATTTTCAGATGTATTAGACGGCCGTTGATTTTCAAGTGGAACTTGGCCGAAGGTTGCTTTGCCAGAGGTCTTTGACGGTGGTGCAATTAGGTGGTGAGCCAGGTTTTCATGCAAGATAAAAGGGAGCCAAAGGAGATATGAGAGTTTCTTGTACCAAATGATAGATATGACCATTTACTACACATAAAGCCATAAAACGTAGATCTTGTCTTTAAAGTGAGAGTTGTTTGTACCAAATGTTTAAAGAATGGTACATAAGGTTTTTTTTTTATTGTGCAAGTTTCACTTGTACAACATGCATAATTTTCTATACAATGTATGCATTATTAGATTGTACATTATGTTTAAAAGTTGGTACTATAAGTTGTATTATGTTAATATAGGAGTAATAAAGCACTTTTGGTGTAATTCACTATGTTTAATTTTATTAATATAATAATATAAGTAATTTTATTAACAAAATACTTAAATTAAGATTGTTAGATGAGTCTTGATGGATCTTAAAATGAATTATGAACATTTGAACAATTTATTTAGATGATTTTCTTGATTATTGACATTGTTGGAAACAAGATGTACTTGTTTATGTTTGCTTAAATTTGTGTTTGTTTATGTTCGTTTATATTTTTGTTCCTTTATGTTCATGATGAACCGTTCATTTAGTCCTTAACGAACGAACATAAACGAACACGAATATGTTCATTTCCTTAATGAACGAACACAAACAACAAAATGTTTGTTCGACTAATGTTCGTATTCATGTTCGTTTAAAGTTAAATGAACAGACACGAACATGCCCATATATATGTATTCGTTCGATTTATTTACGAGCCTACTTTCATTGTCTACCGTCATCATCCTTGTCGTCCCAACTATCTAAGATACGTGAAGTGAAATCTAGTCTCAATCAATAATTTCATTTCAAGTCTTACTTCAGAATAGAAAAAAAAAAATCCCACAATAGAAAGCAAACATTTAGGAAGAGCAAAAACAATCACAAATCTCTCAGCCACCTCCATTATTATTGTCATCAAACTTTGAAAACCAAATCCAACGGCTACGAGATGGGCGTTTTGATGTACGCAAAATGAGTCGAGTTCCCAACTCTTGTCAAAGTTTTCAACTTGTAAGCAATCCAACACCTCGAATTATCCGTGCGATAAAAGTATCCCATACACTTACAATCCTTCGTGCATTTGCTCTCGCACTCGCTCCGTTTCATCGGCCCGATCCCGCCCGTATACTTAACCGTGAAATGGTCAACCCCTTTGAGCTCGTAATATCTAAACCCACTCGCCTCACAACCCGGTAACTTTGCGTCACAATCTTTGCTCCAAGCAAACACCCCGTCCGGCTTCGGGCACCCGACACATTGACTGTCCTCACAAAGCCCAAACTTCCCGCACCGATTTGGTAGCTGGCACTCGTCTTCGAAATCCATCCGAAACTCTTCCTCACGTCTATCGAACAAAGTGAACAACAAGCTCCATGCGTTTCCCCGCACGTTTGCACGGTATGTGTAGAGTCTTAGGTTCCCGTCGATCCCCAATCGGAGATACGATAACGAGCTGTTGTACCGAACTTGTCCCAAACCTAGATCAGGAAATTCGAAAAACTGGCCGTTTTGAAGGTTACACCTGAGTGCGTGAAAGTTGTTCTCTTCGTATTCACTTTCGGCAACTACTAACGTTGCGTTTATAATAGTCACGTTTTTTCTTTCTAATTCGGGAAACGTTGATGACCAGTAACGCATGTTGTTCTTGTAATACAAAGCCAATCTTTTCGGCTCGATTACGAAGCTATAAACCCCGTTAACGTTGTTAGTAATCGACTCCCTGCTCACGAGCTTGAGCGGGCCACCTCTCACACTGAGAGTCTGGTCCACCAAGAGCGTGTCAGTTGGGGAGTCAAAACTTTGCCAGACGAAGTTACCTTCAGAGTCACGAAGCACGACGTTACCGTCGGAGAGTATGGCGAAACCGACAACGCCCTTGTTGGCGGTGTCGGTTTGCCACACAATCTGGCCGTTTGCATCGGCGAGTACGAGGTTTCCATCAGAGAGTAACGAGAATGTGGCGTTTTCGCTCACGGGCTTGCCTCGGTTGGCTTCCCAGACCCATGGCATGACGGTCCCGTCACGCCTGGTCCCCATGCGGAGAGCGAGAGTGTATGCGTTTGGGGTGGTGTTGTAGAAACAAAGCTGGAAAGGGAAGGTGAAAGGCGGGATTGGGCGGTAAGTTGGAGCGTATTCGGAATCGAAGGTTCCGAAATCGCCTTCATTGACGTAATGGAAGGTTTCGTTGGCCGGAACAATGGCTTCTGATCGGAGGAAGAGGAAAAAGAAGAAGAAAAGGATAGATGAAACAACTGAAGAATAAGCAGCCATGGTTGCTGGTGGTGATGATGACAATAAGAACTAATGTACGTCTATTTATAATGTAGGATTATTTCTATCAGTATATTATTATAATTTTGTAATGATTAACATCGGACAAATTTGTTTTAAGAAAGATTAGATGTGTAAACAAGTTGATAAAATTTAAGATATATTATTAAAAGGTATATGGAGATTGGAAATTTTAAGACTAATTTCTTCTGCAATTCACGACCATTGTCTATGATGTTGTCGTTAACGTGAGCCAGTCAAGAAAATCGCCACAGCTTAGCCGCCAGTCACCTACAAGGTTTGTAGTTTATATATTCTTTTGAAAGAAAACCTTTTCTTTTCCTGTTTGTTTTTTCTTTTTTTTTAATAATATTGGGACCGGTCCTAGTGATGTCTTACATGATATTCTAAATAAAATGTTATGGATTCAAGTCTCATATGTAACAATATTGCTCCGCATGAGTCATAGTTTTTGTAGTTGTGGGTTTCCTCCTGCGTAGAGTGGGTTTGGTCATCATGCTTTGTTGTTCAGGCAAAAAACTTGATCTATTTATCAGGATCATCTCGGGTGTCCGAGTCTTCCTTGTAAAAAAAGACCTTTTTCATAAATATACACACGTGTGAATTTAATTTTTTTCGTCTACTAAATAGTGTTTTTTCGAGTCTCTTATGATGGGAGTTCAAACATCTCTAGTTATTTTACGAATCGGGAGAACTCAAAATCCCCATAGGCTGAAAACCCAACAATCGCTACTAGAAAAATAACTTTTAATGAGACTCGGGTTATGACACACACTAATTTTATGACGTACAAATGTGTGTGTCATAAAAAACGTTCATAATTAATAATATATGAAAAGTAGATGACGGTGCATTTTTGTGTGTCATATAATCATTGCCTTAAAGAAAGAAAAGAAACAAAGAGTATACTTCTGAAATTGCGGTCAGCCCACTCCTTCGCCTTATATAGTTTCACCTCCCGCCTCTAAATTTAATCGATTCCCGCCCACTCTAATCTAACATTTCCATCTCCTCCATCACTCACACGTCAATTTCCCTCTTTCCTCCATCTCACCGTTGCCTAATCTCCATCTCGTGTCACGAGTCTCTATCTCACCATCGCCCTAATCTCTATCTCATTGTCGCCCTAATCTCCATCTCCTCTTATGATTCTCCATTGTTTTTCCTAAAATTCCAATCCTTTCTCATCTTTAAGCAGTTTCCTTTCACCAATATATGAGTTTTATGGTTAAGTTTATCATCATATCGATTTGTTATGTTCAGAATCATGTTACACAGACGTTGATGTTAGAATTTTGGGAGAAAAACTAGTGGAAAATGAGTTTTTTCACTAAGTGTGAAAATGAGTTTTTCACCAACTTTGGACTAAAATAAAATACAGATAACATAGGTTGTTGCCTCTGTATTTAATGGGTTTATGTAGTACGTTTTGAGGGCTTTCCAACGCATCAAACCACGTCCAAATCCGAGCTCGTATGAATGAGATATCGAAGCTCAAAGTTGAGGTCTCGCAACTTGTGAAGCTGCGAAAATTAGAGAGAAAAATGCTAAGTATAGCATATTAACTCATCCCATATTGGTTGGGGATTGAAACCAAAAGTGGTTTATAAGGTGGGAACCTTACCAACTATTGTTTCCTTTAGTAGGACACATCCCTTGGACCCTGAGGGGTGCAAAGCACCCCGCACTCGCACTCGCACCCGCGCGTGGCATGGGCGTATGAGGCGCAATGTGGCGCTTTGATGGCGCACTTTGCACTCCGCTTGAGAGCCGCCTTATTGTTTTTAAGTTCAACCGGAAGTTGGTCCGGTTGAAGACCAGGCGGATAGGTTCAAGCAGACTATGAGTTGAACCGGAAAAAGTCAGGTTCGAGCGGAACCAGTTCAAGCGGACCTCGAGCTCCGCTTGGAGTTCAAGCGGAAGTTGAACCGGATATTTCAGTTCTTCCGGAAAACAGCTGTTACGCGGAGATTTCTTCGAAATGACAGCTGTAAACGGGTTTTGAGCTAATTAAGGTAATTCCGTGTTAATTAGAAATCAATTTGCATTAAAGACGTTTAATGCAAAGTTTGACTACGAATTAACTTTTAAGTGCTCAACAAGAATTCCCACCACTATAAATACAGCCTCATTAGTTGAGGCAAAACACACCAGAATTCACACAGAATTCTTTCTCTCTGCATCTCCTCATTCTTTCTCTCATCTTCTTCATCGTTCCTGTTCTTCAAGTTTTAAGGTATTTTCAAGCTTAGAGTTATCTCAGCCGTACAATACGGTTTAGGCGATTGTACCCTGGGAAACAAAACGGATCTTCGGTAGACCCGGAATTTGTTTTAAGGGACCCGGGTTTTGACCCGAAGCCTTCGCCAAAGATTCCTTGGAATCTTCTTCGTTTTTCTTAAACTAATATCAAAGTGTTTTTCCTTAAACATTTTCTTTGTCATTCAAAACATTTTCTATAACTCTCTGTTTTGTTTTTCTTTCACTTAAAACATTACTATTTTATTTACAAGCATTTATTAAACTTTGCATTCCATTTCATTTGTATTGTAATTTCATTTCATTGTAATCCTTATTTATTTCCCTGTATTGTATATCATTTCCGTGTAACTTTTATTATTTCCTTGTAATTGTTGATAGGAGTAGAATTTCATTTTTCATTGTATTGTAATAGGTTAGTTTTATTTCTTTTGTTGTAATCGTACTCGAATAAAATATTTATTTTATTTTAATTTTACGAACGGTTTTCCTATAGTTGATTCCCCTGACCATGAAGCAAATGAACAAACCATTGCCAAATGCACAACAAGTGTTTGATAAAATCCCTGGATGAGGTTTATTATATAAATTCATGACTAAATGTAGGATGTTACACTACCAGAAATCATGAATGATGATTGATATGCATATGATTTCCGTAAGTTATTTTTATGTCAAAAGAATGCATCTAAAACTATGGAATGGTAAAAAAGATTAGTCGATGAACTTTATGTCATACAATAGTCATGAATTGTATTTATGATGTATGTGTGTGACTAAGTAGATGAGTATGATATGTTATATGCACAATTATATGATTTGGGGGTATTAATGAAATTGGACAATTTGACTTTTAAAAAGTGAAATGGCTGAAATTGAATTGATGTCATATGTGGTGAATGACATATACTATGCATTAGTCATGGCATGATATGACTAACTAGTCATTTGTGAATGTAAAAACATGGTATTGTGATTATTGACAAGCTAGGTGAAGAACTTGGAAGAAAAGGGGTCAAAATGGACAAAGATGCATGGTGAAAGCTATGAAGTTTAATGTGACTTTCAAGTAAGTACAACTTACACTCTATATTATAGATTAGGTCTAACTAGCCGTGTGCCCGCGCGTTGCGGTGGCGACAGTGTATAGCGTGTTATTCGTCTTCTGTTCACTTGTTATGACGGCACGACAATTTACATCGAGGTGTTCGTTTTTAGAACTCAAACAAATAACAACAAACACTCAAATTGAAATATATATTGATCACAAAAATAGTAATTTAAAACTAAATGAGTTGTAAGATAGAAGTCATCTATTAAAAGGATACTTGAACATATAAGTATGTATTATAATCATAGTAAAAACTTTTTTTACCTTTTAGAAGTAATGTGACTTTCAAGTAAGTACAACTTACAGTCTTACACTCTATATTATAGATTAGGTCTAATGATGAGTTGAAATTGATATGATGCTAATGATGGTGTCAATGAGATATAAAAATGGTAATATTTTCCTTCAATTATGGTAAATTGGAAAACCTTGAATAGTCAAGGAACAATGCTTCATATACTTGGATACGTTTGGTATATAGAGGATAACTACGAATTGGAAACCTTTCTAGAATTTCCAAAATATTATTGAATAAAAAGTTGAGAATGAAAGGTTGGTGAATAAGACCGTTTGGAAATGAAACAGTTATAGAAAGTTTAAATTGAGACTAATGGGTTGAATGACAAGTGCTTTATTAAAAACTTACAAATCTTTAATCCTAATAAATCAATAAAATGAATGCCACATGTCTCATTTTTTAGGAGGTCCACACCAACATTGCCACATGTATCATTTCTAGGAGGTCCGCATCAACATTGCCACATGTTAAAACCAAATCTAAGTATCAATTTATTAGATTATCAATTAAGTATAATTACCAATTTTGTCAAAACTAAATTTTCATTTAATTTTTTTTTTTGACAAACTTAATATGAATTTGATAAATTTACTCAATAGTTTGATTATTTTAAGAAAACTAATCAACAATTTGTCAAACATAATAAATTTAATTATTTTAACCATTATTTCTTTTTTGTATATGTATCTAAAAAAACTCAACCCGTGTATTACACGAGTTATTAACCTAGTATTGTATATGTTAACTAACATGTAAACATGTAGTTAAATTATGCTAAGGGTATATAGGGTAAGGATCAATGGAAAACCTCACATTTTTTGAAAATCTAGAAAACCCATCTTATACAATTGATTAGTTAATCTATGGTTGAAAATGAATGTGTCATTTTTAGAAATAATTTAAAATCTATTTAATGCACCAAGGGCATTATAGACATATCATATTTTTATTAATAAATGTTTAAATCAATTTTCTCTCTCACATCTCTTCTTTCCTAAACTCTCTCTCTCATTTAATTTCAAATTTTCAGGCCAAAATTTAGAAAGAAAAAAACTAATTTACAAAAGAAAAAAAAATCGTTGATCATCAGCTCATCACCACCGTAACGATTGTTACATCGTTGTAACAATAATTTTAGTTTCTTTTCAAGAAAATAAACGATGGTTACATAGGTGTAACCATTCAGAAAAGTTTGTAAATTGTATTCGTGGTTCTATTGTTTCTAGATCTGATTACACGCATGTAACACTTTTATTTCACATGTTTTTAATTGATGTTACACGAATGTAACACTATGTATTTTCTTTCTAGAACGTATGAAATTATTTCACGTGATTACGCATTTAATAGTTATTACATAAATGTAAGTAGTTATTACACGTATGTAACACTTTTATTTCACATGTTTTTAACTGATGTTACATGAATGTAACACCATTTATTTTCTTTCTGGAACGTTATGAAATTGTTTCATGTGATTACACATATGATAGTATTACATAAATGTAAGTAGTAATTTTCTATCAACTTCTTTCTTTCTAGGTAACTTTTTTGAATGGTTACACATATGTAACCATCGTTTATTTTCTTGAAAATTAAAACTATTGTTACAACGATGTAACAATCGTTGTGCTGGTGATGAACTGCTGATTAACGATTTTTTTTTCTTTTGTAAATTAGGTTTGTTTGTTTTTTTTTTAAATTTAGCTTGAAAATTTAAAATTAAAATAGAGAGAGAGATTTTAGGAAAGAGTAAATGGGAGAGAGAATTGTTTAATCAATTTATTAAAAATAGTTTACAAAAATAGATTATGTCAAGTTACAATATTGTCCTTTAAATAAAAGAAATCTTAAAAATAAAAGAAATAATGTGATTGGTTGAAAAAGGTTTTTCAGGTTTTCCAATAACTAGAGGGTTTTCTAATGATCCTTTTTCATTACGCTAAATCATGTTAAGTAAGGAAATAGGATGGCGAATCTCCAACTTGGATCGTTGTCACGATAAATATGATGGAATATGATTGTAGACATGTTTAAGAGGTCTCAGGTTGAAGTCCAACCTCTAAAATGAATCGGGTTTAAAACACGTGAAAAATGCCAAAATTTAGCTAGGTATGAAAACTGGCCAAAATTAGAAACAATCTGTCGAAAGGGGGTCTTAGACTCTTAGCGACACGCGAAGGAGCATCCTTCCCGACACGTGACCAATCAGTGCTGGTAAATTTTTTTGTTGTTTTGTATTTTCAAGTGATTTGGTTCACGAACATGATTTCTTGTGTCATAATATACTTTTAACATAAACACTAACATATCTTGGTGTATATGGTTGCTAAAATCATGGATGCTACCGGAGAAAATCAAGCCTGAAGGGAACAGCCGAACACGAGAGAATACCGAACTACTGGGATGTTATCAAGCTGGGAAACATTGGCTTTAATTCCAATGATCGCATGATCTTAATTAGTAATGAAACTTTCGAGTCTTTTGGTTGTCGTCATGTTAAAAGTTAAAACCATTTGAAGTTATTTTATATGCCGCTTAGCGAGTTAACAAAAAGAGAAAAGAGGAATCAGTCGTCATCGTGATGGGTTGAGAACTACGTTCATAGGGCTCTTAAAAAAAACTAAGTTTTACGTTAAATTTAATATTATCAAGATTTATTTATTACAAAGTAAACTCTAACACCTATAACTTGTCTAGATCTTTAAAATGAATTTTAATTTAGATTTTTGCAAAATAATTTCTAGCGTGAAGTGAAATCTAGTTTGAAACAATAAATTTCATTTCAAGTCTCACTTAAGAAAGAGAAAAAGAAACACAATAGAAAGCAAACATTAAGGAAGAGAAAACAATCATAAATCTTCACCTCCATTATTATTTAAAAACCAAATCCAACGGCTAGCTAGGAGATGGGCGTTTTAATGTACGCAAAATGGGTCGAGTTCCCAACTCGTGTCAATGTTTTTAACTCGTAAGCGATCCAACACCTCGACTTATCCGTGCGATAAAAGTATCCCATGCACTTGCAATCCTTCGTGCACTTGCTCTCGCACTCGCTCCGTTTCATCGGTCCATTCCCGCCCGTATACTTAACCGTGAAATGGTCAACCCCTTTGAGCTCGTAATATTTAAACCCACTCGCCTCACAACCCGGTGACTTCGTGTCACAATCTTTGCTCCAAGCCAACACACCATCTGGCTTCGGGCACCCGACACATTGACTGTCCTCACAAAGCCCAAACTTCCCGCACCGATTTGGTAGCTGGCACTCGTCTTCAAAATCCATCCGAAACTCGTCCTCACGTCTATCGAACAAAGTGAACAACAAGCTCCATGCGTTTCCGCGCACGTTTGCTCGGTATGTGTAGAGTCTTAGGTTCCCGTCGATCCCCAATCGGAGATACGATAACGAGCTGTTGTACCGAACTTGTCCCAAACCTAGATCTGGAAATTCGAATAACTTGCCGTTTTGAAGGTTACACCTTAGTGCGTGAAAGTTGTTCTCTTCGTATTCACTTTCGGCAACTACTAACGTTGCGTTTATAATAGTCACGTTTTTCCTTTCTAATTCGGGAAACGTTGATGACCAGTAACGCATGTTGTTCTTGTAATACAAAGCCAATCTTTTCGGCTCGATTACCAAGCTATAAACCCCGTTAACGTTGTTAGTAATCGACTCCCTGCTCACGAGCTTGAACGGGCCACCTCTCACACTGAGAGTCTGGCCCACCAAGAGCGTGTCAGTCGGGGAGTCGAAACTTTGCCAGACGAAATTACCCTTGGAGTCACGAAGCACGACGTTACCATCTGAAAGTATGGCAAAACCAACAACATCTTTATTGGCGGTGTTGGTTTGCCACGCAATCTGGCCGCTTGCTTCGGCCAGTACGAGAGTTCCATCGGAGAGTAACGAGAATGTGGCGTTTTCGCTCACGGGCTTGCCTCGGTTGGCTTCCCAGACCCATGGCATGACGGTCCCGTCACGCCTGGTCCCCATGCGGAGAGCGAGAGTGTATGCGTTTGGGGTGGTGTTGTAGAAACAAAGCTGGAAAGGGAAGGTGAAAGGTGGGAGTGGGCGGTAAGTTGGAGCGTATTCGGAATCGAAGGTTCCGAAATCGCCTTCATTGACGTAATGGAAGGTTTCGTTGGCCGGAACAATGGCTTCTGATCGGAGGAAGAGGAAAAAGAAGAAGAAAAGGATAGATGAAACAACTGAAGAATAAGCAGCCATGGTTGCTGGTGGTGATGATTGTTTTGGCTAAAAATTACTTAAGTTAAATTAGCAAAGTTTGAACCAAATTTGAATGTGAGGTTAGGTGTCTAATATTCAGATATGAAAATAGCTTGAAATAATCCTGGGACAATTACAGAATTCCAGGGACAAATCACCAGAATCCTGGGTAAAAACTTAGATTTGTTTATGAAATCAGTTGAGAAACTTTATCAACACAAATGTAACCAGAAATGTAAGTAGGAACACCGAGATTTTGACTAGGGAAAAGCCCTTAGCCCTTAGATGTCTCTAAGGCGCCGCCGGCATAAAAACCCCGGGTAGCGATAACACACGCTACCAATTTATTGATCACTGAAAAATGTCGAGTACAATGTGTTTGCAGAGAGAATAATACGAGAATACAATTAGTAAAGCTCGAATGAGCTAAAAATAACGACTAATGGTCCTATTTATACTCCAAGAGCTTCAATGACTCGTCCGATATTCCAGGGGTCTTCAACTGTTTCCCCGATATTCCAGGGATTCCTTCTGTAACGTCTCTTTCCGTTAGTTGACCGAATCTTCAGCCAACTGACTTTGACCACGTGCTAAATGAGTCTTCAGCTCTCCTTATTCGACCGCTTGAGTGACTTAATCAACCTGTTGTCACTTAGATAAAGGCACGAGATACGTTAGTAACGAAATCCTAGCATGCAGGGTCATCTCCACATGCTGGGTCATAGTAAAAATAAGAGCAATCCTTGAATTAGATCATATAAGTGAGAAATAAAATTAAGTAAAGGTAATCCTTCCCATCTGCTGTTAATCATCCTGGGTCTCGTACACTACCTGTCAACATCCAGGGTCATGCAATTTCAAGGTCATACCTGCTCTGCGTCCATCCAGGGTTACTTTGTAATCTCACTTGTACCCTGGATTATTAACCGAGAATTCGGGGTATAACAATTGCCCCCAAATTTTCGCAAGTGGATAAGAACTTACAGCTGTGAAAATTTGAAATTTCGGGTCACATCACTCATCATCTTTAATCGTGGCCGTTAAACCTGCATCCATGACGCCACGTCTCAGGAGATTTCGCTTCACCTCTGTAACTTCCCACTCTCCTTAAATACTGCCCTTAACCTCTCCTTTCTTCACATAAACTTTTCGAGAGCAAGGGTTTTCATTCGACGATTCCAACTTCCGATTCCCTTCATTCAGGTAAATTTTCCAATCTTGCTTTCTTCTTCGTTAGCTCCGACCATGACCCGTAAGAAAATACGAGCAGAGACGACGGCTGAGGAAACTGGAATCGAGGACTTCCTCGATCAGTTCTACTTGCAAAGCCGAGCGCTCGAAGCTTGTACCTTCACCGATGATGACATAGCTGCATTGTTGTCGTCGGGCCTTTTCCCGGAATCCGCAGAGATCCGACCCTTCGACAAAAGGGTTCGATCAGACTTCTGCTCAAAGACTTGGGTCTGCTTTCCATTTACTCCTTTCTCCATGGGTCTTTCTTACCCTTTCTCCGGCCTCCTAGCCGAATTTTTCAAGGCCACCGGTCTTGCCTATGCCCAAACCCTACCTATCATTTGGAGGATCCTGGGTACCATCGATCGGCTGAACAATGAGTTCGATTCCCTGGTTGGTCTGCCTGAGCTGGCCCTGGGTTACGAACTCAAATCCCACGGCAACAATCGATTTCTGTTCAAGGCCCTGAGCAAAGAGGTTCAGATGATTCCTCGGGCTTCCTTTTTTGAGGAATGGAAAGGGAAATTTTTCTTTGTCAAAAGGTCCACAATTCCAGGAGGGATGAGCCTTCCATTTAGATGGAGAGTAGATGGTAGGTTTTTACCTGCATTAGGGATTAGGATTTTATTTTATTCAAATACTGACCTTGGATTTTTGTTCTGCAGTTCCTAGCTTAAGCTCCATTGGACCCGCAAATCCTGGGACGTTCGAGAGATTTGAAGCTTTCCTCAGCATCAACGAAGTGGATCGAGAGTTCAGGACAGACCTCCACCAAGCTGCTTCATCTACCTCCCACAGCATGTCAAGTTGTAAGTATCTTGGTACTCTGCTTTTTGGACCTAGGATTTTCTCTGGATTCTGTTAATTTCTTATGTCTTTTCAGCCGCTGCCACTCCCGTCAACCTGGAAAACATTGATCTGGACGACTTTCTGCTAGGGGACTCCGAGCAGGACCTGCAAGTCATTACCTCTGTGAAGACCGAACCTATGACGGCTCCCAAAGCTCCTCCCTCCAGGACTTCTGGTACTAAGCGCAAGACCAGGGCCACTGCCACTGCTTCTGCTCCCGTCGTGCAATCTCTGGAGAACCTGGATGCCGCCGAGCTCCGTGCCCATGCCGAGGCCTCTTCCCATCAAGTAAGTCAATCCTGGGTATCCCTGAATTTTCTACACGATAAACAATTCAAGGTCATAATTGTTAATAACATTACCTTCTCTCGCAGATTGCTAGCGGATTCATGGAGATGGTCTGGGCCGCTGAGAAGCGAGCCCAGGATGCTGAGGCTGCTGCTAAGAAGGAGGTTACTGCCCTGACCAAGGAGCTGAACTCGCTCAGGATAGTGGCCAACAAGAACCTAGGTCTAGTGCATGATCTTGAGAAGAAGGCAGTGGAGGCACGGGCTGCGCATGAGTCTGCCTTAGCCGCTAAGGGCGATGAAGGCAAGCTCATCGCTCGTATCTCCCTTTTCCAATGCAGGTTGAAAATGGCGAAGGAGGCAAGGGATTTGGGGTTTCAGAACCCCAACTGGGATGTGTCCGACTGGGCAAAGAAACTGCGCAATTTAGGCGCCACCATCCCTGCAGGGTGTGACCCTGAAATCGGCCCTGGATCCAGCAAAAGCACCCCATCCAAGGGCTCTGCTGGCCACGCCATGGATATCGACCAGCCCAAGGGAGGAGAGCAGCCGACCCAGGACCCGAAGGCAGCAGAGAAGGCAGCGGAGGAGAAGGAAGCGAAGGAGGTGCCCCAGGATGAAGCTTGAAGAACAGGGGTCACCTTCTTATGTTTTGTGGTTCATGTTTGTTTGAAAACAATTTTATTTTTATGCATGTGATGGTATACCGGTTGATGTTTCCCGGTTTGTTTTGTTAAAACAATGATCCACCCCTGGATGTGATATCCAGGGTCTTTTGACATGTCCCAGCCTGGGACGTCCGGAGCTTTTCCGGGCCCAGGTTGGGGCTTATGAATATAACTGCTTTAACTACATACCTGTGTTTGACACATTTGAATGATATTTGTATGGAATGGTTCTAGGGTTTACCTTAGCAATCCTGGGTTGCCCCCAGGATCTTAGGATTCCTCGTAGCTTTAGCAGACTTGTGAATGTTTCCTGTAATAGGAACATATCGATTAGAATTAACTAGACAGGGAGTTAATTTCCTTCGGCTTTGACCGTTATGACCCTGGATTAAGTCAATAATCCTGGGTCATTAGGTAATCTTTGAATTGTTTCTGGGGTCAGGCCCGATAATAATTTTAATGTTATTTCTGGGGTCAAGCCCTGTGCCGTACTGGCGAACTGGGGTCAAGCCCGGTGCCGTACTGGCGAAATCTAGGGACCACCTCATGCCGTACCGGCGAACTTGGGTATTGCCTCGGATGTCTTAAGTTGGTACGTTAGCACCAATCCGTCTTGAAAACGCGTTAATCGTTTTAAACCTTGAGAGATCCGCATATGTCCCTGGATTGCAAGGTTGCCACCAATGCTCTTAACACGGATGATCTCACAATCCCAGGGTTTCATACTTGGATCACGTGCGTCTCGGGCGAGGCAAAAGTTGCCAACGTGCGCTCCAGGCGAGGCGTGATAGCCCATATTCGGATGAAGGACGCATAATCCTTAAACCTTAGGAATGGGTTTAAAATTCACCCATACGGAAGAGAGATGGCCAGTCTCAATACTTAGGAGAAACACGTTTGTTGCATTTGACTTGGAGTACCTTGAGTATTCTTCGCTTCGTATGCCTTGAATTTCCGATCATCCTGCACCTTGAATACCTTGAATCCTGGGATACCCTGGATTTTAGGCAATCCGTCTTGCAAAACATAGATCTTAGTAAATTCAAAACATTAAACGATAATCTTAAGAATGAAATGCAACATGTAACTAATGTCAGTAAATAAATGATGTAAACAAAATATATAAGGAAATAGGTAAATTAAGTGAGAAGAACTGACCTGAATCTCCACTGTGAATTTTCAAAATAAAACACATACCTGAGTAACTGAATCCTGGGACAGAAGGTCTTACATGAAATATGCTTTGAGGTGTATCGCATTCCAAGGTCTTGGCAACAAGTCTCCTTCCATATTAGCTAGCCAATATGCCCCCTTGCCAGCCTCAGAATCAATCAAATAAGGACCTTCCCACTTAGGAGCTAACTTTCCGTCCCCTGGATTTGTCGTATTCTGAAACGCCTTTCTTAGGACCAGGTCTCCTACCTTGAATCTTCTGATCCTTACATGCTTGTTATAGGTCTTCGAAATTCTTTGCTGATAAGCCGCCATTCTCCAAGCCGCTTGGTCTCTCATCTCATCCAGGGTATCCAAGTCTTCAACCAGGGACTGATTATTCAAATCCTGGGTCTGACCACTGACCCTGAATGTCGGGATCACCATTTCCGTTGGGATGACTGCTTCTGTGCCAAATACCAGGGAATACGGGGTCTGACCCGTGGCGTTCTTGGAGGTAGTCCTATCTGCCCACAATGCTAAGGGTAACTCCTCTGCCCATTTTCCCTTTTTCTCCTTCAGTCTCTTTTTCAGGTTGTTTATGATGATCTTGTTGCTTGACTCGGCTTGACCATTGGCTTGAGGGTGTACTGGAGTTGACGTTATCATCTTGATGCCCCAGGATTCACAGAATCCTGTGGTCCTACTTCCAATAAATTGAGAGCCATTATCACAGACGATCTCAGATGGTACTCCAAACCTTGTCAATATGTTCCTTTTAATGAAGGATATGACCTCTTTTTCCCTGACTTGAACGTACGCTTCGGCTTCAATCCATTTTGAGAAGTAATCCGTCATTGCTAACATGAATACCTTTCCCCCAGGGGCTTTGGGTAGCTTACCAACAATGTCCATCCCCCACTTCATGAAGGGCCAGGATGCTGGAATTGGGTATAGAGGCTCTGCAGGCTGGTGAGGCACATTGGCGTGTCTTTGACATGCGTCACATTTCTGAGAGAAATCCTGGGCATCTTTTCTCATTGTTGGCCAATAGTACCCTGTTCTTAGGATTTTGGACATCAGGGACCTGCCCCCTGCATGATTTCCACAGTCACCTTCATGGATGTCTTTAAGCACTTCCTGGGCCTCGTCCTTCTCCAAGCATCTTAAATACGTACCTGCAAAAGATTTTTTATATAGTATATCTTTGATAATTACATACCTGGCTATTCTTATCCTGAATGCACGGGCGTCTTTCTCGGTTTCTGGTATGGTACCATCCTGCAAATATTGAATAATCGGCCTAGTCCAGGACTCCTTAGTAGAATCCTGGGTACTGGACACCAGGGTCTCACCTGCTATGTCAGAATCCTGGGAATCCATACCTTGGTCTATGGCCGGTGTTAGTATGTGAATAATGGGAATATGAGTATCTTCAATTGCTTTGAATGCTGAACCTAAGTTTGCTAGTGCATCTGCTTCAGCATTCTCTTCCCTTGGAACTTGTTGAATATTAAAATTTTGAAAATCCTGGGACATTCGTTTTACCACTTCCAAGTACTTGACTAATTTCTCTCCCTTAGCTGCATAAGAGCCATTAAAATGGTTAGCTAAAAGAAGAGAGTCTACATATACCTGAATGTGTTGAATTCCCAGGTGTAATGCTAGGTGTAACCCAGCAATTAGGGCTTCATATTCAGCTTCATTGTTAGTTGCTTGAAATCCGCATCTAACAGCCTGGGGTATCATGTCCCCCTGTGGCGATTTCAGTACTATTCCAAGGCCTGTCCCCCTGATATTTGATGCTCCATCAGTGAACAAGGTCCAGCACCCTGAAATTTCCTCTTGTTGAAGCTGCTGCAATTCATGGTCTGCTTCTTGTTGTATGTCGGTACTGAAATCAGCCACAAAATCCGCTAGAGCCTGAGATTTTATAGCTGTTCTGGCCTCGTAGATCAGATCATATGCGCTGAGCTTCACCGACCACTTAGCCATTCGACCTGACATTTCTGGTTTTCGCAAAACAGACTTTATAGGATAGTTAGTTCTAACATGAATTGTATGAGTTTCGAAATAATGTCTAAGTTTAGTGGATGCCATACATAGGGCTAATATAAGTTTTTCAAGGTGCGAGTACCTGGATTCAGCATCAAGCAAACTTTTACTTACATAATATATAGGGTGTTGCTGACCTTCTGCATCCTTGGTCAGGACTGCACTTACCGTGTTTCTAGACACCGCCAAATACAGGGACAGGGGTTCCCCTGGATTAGGCTTCATTAACAAGGGTGCCGTGGATAAGTATACCTTCAAATCCTGGAAAGCTTTCTCATGTTGCTCCTTCTATTCGAATTTCTTGTTTTTCCTCAGGATATCATAAAATTCCCTGCATCTTTCCGAGGATTTCGATATAAATCTGTTAAGGGCAGCGATTCTACCTGTAAGCCTTTGAACTTCCTTGGTGCTGGTTGGTGATTTCAGGTTGGCAATTGCCCTTATCTGTTCTGGACTTGCCTCAATTCCTCTTTTGGTCACCATGTATCCCAGGAATTTACCTGCTCCAACTCCAAAGTGGCATTTCTCCGGGTTCAGCTTCATGTTGTATTTATCCAAGATATCAAAGGAATCCCTGACATCTTGGACATGGTCATTAGTGACCCTGGATTTGACCACCATATCGTCGATATAGACCTCCATTGTGTCCCCCAGCTTCTCTTTGAACATCATGTTGACCAACCTCTGATATGTTGCCCCTGCATTTTTCAATCCAAAAGGCATAACTATGTAACAATATATACCTGTCGGTGTTATGAATGCTGTGTCTTCCTGATCCTGGGGTTCCATCTGAATTTGCTGAAATCCTGAAGTTGCATCCATGAAAGTCAGCATTTCATGGCCTGCCGTTGCATCAACCATGGAGTCTATGTGAGGTAAGGGGAATGGATCTTTTGGGCATGCACGGTTCAGGTCCGTGTAATCCACGCATACCCTCCATTTGCCATTCTTTTTTCCCACCACCACCACATTAGCCAGCCACCTGGGAAACTTGACCTCTTTTATCATCCCTGCTTTTAGTAATCTGTCCACTTCCTCTTGGATTATGACGTTCTTCTCTGGCGCAAACTTCCTTCTCTTTTGATGTATTGGCCTGAAAGAATTATCAATTCCAAGTTTATGCGTAATAATAGATTTGGAAATACCTGTCATATCGCTATGAGACCAGGCGAAGGTTGACATTCTGGTCCTGAGTAGATTCACTAGTTTCTCTTCTATCGGCCCTGGAATATTCGTCCCAATATAGACCTTTTTCCCTGGATTTGAGGGATCTAGTTCAATAGCTTTAACGTCCTGTTCCCTTGCTTCCAAGGTTTCCCAGGCCTTCTTCTTTAATTGCTATGCTTGCCTTGGTTTAGATGATATCTTCATCGCCGTGGTGTAACATTCTTTAGCTTCTTGCTGATCGCTGTTGATTGTGATCACACCCCAAGGTGTCAGTATCTTCACACATTGATGATATGTCGAGGGTACAGCCCTGTTGTCGTGAATCCAGGGTCTACCCAGGATTACATTGTATCCTGATGGTGCGTCCATCACACAGAAGCGCTGGACCGAATTGAGTCCTTCTACATAAACTGGAAGCTTTACTTCTCCCAGAGTGTTCTTCGTTTCACCACTGAAACCCACAAGTACCGTGGATTTCGAGATGATCTCTGTGTGCGGGATTCCCATCTTGTTCAAGGCTTCTAATTGGATTATGTTTACTGAGCTTCCTCCATCAATCAGAATCCTTTTCACGACGATGTTGGCAATATGAAGAGTTATCACTAGCCCATCGTGATGAGGGTCTATGATGTTGTGTCTATCATCTTCTCCAAATGTAATTTCTTTGAGATCTGGCTGAATAGAGCTCTTCCTGGGTCTTTGGTCCCTGTCTGATTTTGATTCCTTGGCGTGTCTCTTTGCTGCAGAATAAGAAGTACCACAGATATCAGAACCACCAGAAATGAAATGGACTACCTTAGCATCCGGGGGTGGTGATGATGCTCTTTCGGGATGGTCATCGGAACGTCTATAATCCTGGGACCTTGCATCATTGTCCCTGGATTTTGGATTCTGCTCTCTGGATTTGTCCTTCTTTTTTCCCAATAGTTCCTTTAGGTAGCCTTTGCTGAGTAGGTAACTGATCTCTCTTCGCAGGGCCATGCAATCTTCAGTTTGATGACCAAAGTCTTCGTGGTAGGCACACCATTTGGACTTGTCCTTCCACGTAGAGGGTTTATCGTTCTTTCTGGGCCATCTTGCTTTGTCGCCGAGATCCTGCATAGCATACATCACACCAGAAACATCAGTAGTAAAGCAATAGTCATTAAAAGAAGGATATTCTTCATCGTCCTCATCCTGTTCCACATTGTTCACTCGGCGCTCATCAGGCCTCGAGTAAGGCTTTGATCTCTGTGACCTAGGATGTGTGGATTCTGACTTTCTGCTGGAACCGTTGGATCCTGGGGAGGACTCATTCTTTCCCAGGATTTTCCTATCTTCCTCCAATCTGATGAAGCGGAGAGCCCTGTGACGAACTTCATCCATCTTATGACATGGGTTCATGACTAGATCCTCGTAAAACAACGAGTCCTTGTTTAGTCCCATTTTAAGGGCTTGAACTGCAGTTGCCATATCCATGTTTGGGATTTCCAGAGCTTCTCTGCTGAATCTGCTGACGTAGTTCCTTAAGGTTTCCCCTGCATTCTGGGTTACCCTATACAGATCACTTGTTAGTTTTTCAAAACTACGACTACAAGAAAATTGACTGTTAAATAAATTAACTAGTTGTGAAAATGAAGCAATAGAATAGGGAGGAATGTTTAGGAGCCATTTGAGAGCTGCCCCCGTTAAGGTGGACCCAAACCCCTTACATAGGCAGGCCTCCTTAATTTCAGGTGGCATGTGAATAATCTCCATTCTTTCGCGGTATTGCGCCACATGCTCTTCTGGGTCTGTGGTGCCGTCGTAAAGCTTCATACTGGGTGTTTGGAACCTCTTGGGAATTTCTACGTCACAGATTGGTGGAGCAAATCTGGACATCCTATGGCTTGAGGGCCCAACTTCAGGGATTGGCTGCACAACTCCTGGGACACTCGAGATCATTTGCTTGAGTTTTTGGATTTCTCGTTCCACAGATGGGCTTATTCCTGAATCCTGCACGGAATTGTTAGTATTGGAATAATGGGCGAAAGGTTGAGTAATGTTACCAACATCCTGGGGCATGTTTGTCCCAGGATTAGCGATCGGTTCTCTGATGGTAGTCATTCTGGATAAATCAGCATGGGCCATTTGAGCAGGGAAGGATGTTGATCTCCAGTTCAGTGGTGCGACAGCTTCATGTACCCTGGAATTAGTTCCAGGGGTATCGAAATTCAGAATTCTGGGATCGAGTGGTGATGGCTGAGTCGTCGTGGCTCTGGGTAACTCTGATCTCAAGCTGGTCAATTGAGCCATGAATTCCTTGTTCACCTTCTGTTGGAGTTCCATGTGGCGCTCCAACCTACCGAACGTGGCTAGGATATCAGTGTCAGATATTAAGACAGGGTCTTCTTGGATGTTTTCAGTTTCGATCACTTCATGGTTGACCCCAGGTCCGTCACTGCGCGTAGCTGAGGTTGATGCATTAAACCCTGGAGCCGATGAAGTGACTCCACTTGTCGCAATACTGGTCCTTGGACCCGGTTGGTTAACTCCAGTTGTTGAAGCAGTCACAGCAGAAACCGAGACATTCGAGGTGTTCATTTGTGTTGACATTTTTTGACAGATTTTGGCAAAAATCAAGTTCAGGACAAATCTGAAAAGAGTTTGACAAAAGATTGACACCAATTGTCCCACGGTGGGCGCCAAATTGTTTTGGCTAAAAATTACTTAAGTTAAATTAGCAAAGTTTGAACCAAATTTGAATGTGAGGTTAGGTGTCTAATATTCAGATATGAAAATAGCTTGAAATAATCCTGGGACAATTACAGAATTCCAGGGACAAATCACCAGAATCCTGGGTAAAAACTTAGATTTGTTTATGAAATCAGTTGAGAAACTTTATCAACACAAATGTAACCAGAAATGTAAGTAGGAACACCGAGATTTTGACTAGGGAAAAGCCCTTAGCCCTTAGATGTCTCTAAGGCGCCGCCGGCATAAAAACCCCGGGTAGCGATAACACACGCTACCAATTTATTGATCACTGAAAAATGTCGAGTACAATGTGTTTGCAGAGAGAATAATACGAGAATACAATTAGTAAAGCTCGAATGAGCTAAAAATAACGACTAATGGTCCTATTTATACTCCAAGAGCTTCAATGACTCGTCCGATATTCCAGGGGTCTTCAACTGTTTCCCCGATATTCCAGGGATTCCTTATGTAACGTCTCTTTCCGTTAGTTGACCGAATCTTCAGCCAACTGACTTTGACCACGTGCTAAATGAGTCTTCAGCTCTCCTTATTCGACCGCTTGAGTGACTTAATCAACCTGTTGTCACTTAGATAAAGGCACGAGATACGTTAGTAACGAAATCCTAGCATGCAGGGTCATCTCCACATGCTGGGTCATAGTAAAAATAAGAGCAATCCTTGAATTAGATCATATAAGTGAGAAATAAAATTAAGTAAAGGTAATCCTTCCCATCTGCTGTTAATCATCCTGGGTCTCGTACACTACCTGTCAACATCCAGGGTCATGCAATTTCAAGGTCATACCTGCTCTGCGTCCATCCAGGGTTACTTTGTAATCTCACTTGTACCCTGGATTATTAACCGAGAATTCGGGGTATAACAATGATGACAATAAGAACTAATGTACGTCTATTTATAATGCAGGATTATTTCTATCAGTGTGTGTTTTCATATTATTATAATTTTGTAATGATTAACATCGGATAAATTTGTTTTAAGAAAGATTAGATGTGTAAACAAGTTGATAAAATTTAAGATATATTAATTTTTTTTTTCGAGAAATTCACTTCTGTCCATAGAATTAATAACGGTTACAACTCAGTCCGACATACAGGGCAAACGGGCAACAAGCTGCGCCGCAAGCCTTTTTGAATAGCAAAACCTAAGCGGATAAAAACAAGTTTCTTAGCTCTAGGAGTCACTATATGTCCATGCATAACCTTCTGGATCCGCCCGAGCGTGTCCGCAGCCTCTGACGCGAGGTGCCCGAACGTGTCAAAAGCAAAGGGGACAAACACATGCTGATTCTCGAGACATGCCTTCTCGTGCTTGTCCACCTTACCCGCAGCCGCCTTAGCAGCAGCCTGCCCCGCCGTGAAAATTCCAGAGCTAAAGCCCGCAAGGGGAGAGACCCCAGTCAGATCGATGCAAGCGTGCTTCCCCCTGGACCACCCAAACACCAGGATGTCCGCCGGTCTAAGGGTCGAGCGCCCCTCTTTTGGGTCAGTTAAGAAGTTGACGGGGGCTTCCTTCTTGGCTGAAATCCCTGCCTTTCTGAAAATGTCAAATAGCACATCCCGGACCCAGTCATGACGGTACTTGAACCCCGGGAGATCTTTACAGTGAACCGCGTGCTCCCCAAACGAGTCCAAACACGCCTTGCGGCAAACAGGGCACTTCTCGTCCGCGGGAAATAGGGGTATCATAAGCCGGTACTTGAGGATAGATCGGTATTCGACCGACGACATGCGTTGCCCGAGCCCGTCAATGGGGAGAGCATGGAGGAAATCTTGGGCATGTGGTTGACGAAGACAGCTCCACACCGCTTTTTGCCTGGCATTCATATTAAACCGGGTCTCCATATCCAACACGATTTTGCTGAAAAGGGCATTCGCCAAAACAGGTTGGGGTTTTGGGGGGGCGGTGTCCTTGTCAGAGAAACCGCTAAGATCAAAACCCGGTACGATGTCACGCAGGGCAGCCAGGGCGAAAGTATAATCCGAGTCCATGCCACAAACCCCGCTCTCCCGCAAGATATGGTCCTGCAGCTCCCAAGATTGGGCCCTGGACGCAACAAACGCATAAGACGAGGCCTCTAAAGCCGAAGAAATCCCGAGCCCTCCGTGCCGCATAGGCAGGGAAACGAGCCGCCACTGAAGATCCCCGAAAAAAACCCCTCCACAGACCACAATGTTTTCAACTGTCTCGCGCAGGGTCTGATCAAAGCAGGAGGCCGCCCCTTGCATGTGGGCGGGGGGACAGGTCCGCAGGCCGAAAAGGAGCTTGGCAACACCCATGCAAGAGCGAAGCAGGAGGAGTTCGCATTGCGGGTCCCGAATCTTGGGAAGGAGGTGCATTAGAGCGGCAGCGTTAGAAGCCCTCTTGGACGCCAACCCCTCGATGAACCCACCATCCCTACTGACTGCCCCTCCAAGGAGCTTAACCCCTAAGGATGGCCTACTGATGCCCGAGGGGAAGAGGCCCGGCCGATTCTTCCTCCCATCGCAGGACGGCCAGAACAGCTCCGTCTTCTTGATATTGAGTTGCAAGCCCAGGGAGGGTCCGGTCTCCGAAATAAAGGTATATGGAGATTGGAAATTTTAAGACTAATTGATTGGCAGAAGTTGGCACTTTTGGGCCAAAAAGCTATAATATATTACTATCTTCTGCAATTCACGACCATTGTCTATGATGTTGTCGTTAACGTGAGCCAGTCAAGAAAATCGCCGCAGCTTAGCCGCCAGTCACCTACAAGGTTTGTAGTTTATATATTCTTTTGAAAGAAAACCTTTTATTTTCCTGTTTGTTTTTTCTTTTTTTTTAATAATATTGGGACCGGTCCTAGTGATGTCTTACATGATATTCTAAATAAAATGTTATGGATTCAAGTCTCATATGTAACAATATTGCTCCGCATGAGTCATAGTTTTTGTAGTTGTGGGTTTCCTCCTGCGTAGAGTGGGTTTGGTCATCATGCTTTGTTGTTCAGGCAAAAAACTTGATCTATTTATCAGGATCATCTCGGGTGTCCGAGTCTTCCTTGTAAAAAAAGACCTTTTTCATAAATATACACACGTGTGAATTTAATTTTTTTCGTCTACTAAATAGTGTTTTTTCGAGTCTCTTATGATGGGAGTTCAAACATCTCTAGTTATTTTACGAATCGGGAGAACTCAAAATCCCCATAGGCTGAAAACCCAACAATCGCTACTAGAAAAATAACTTTTAATGAGACTCGGGTTATGACACACACTAATTTTATGACGTACAAATGTGTGTGTCATAAAAAACGTTCATAATTAATAATATATGAAAAGTAGATGACGGTGCATTTTTGTGTGTCATATAATCATTGCCTTAAAGAAAGAAAAGAAACAAAGAGTATACTTCTGAAATTGCGGTCAGCCCACTCCTTCGCCTTATATAGTTTCACCTCCCGCCTCTAAATTTAATCGATTCCCGCCCACTCTACTCTAACATTTCCATCTCCTCCATCACTCACACGTCAATTTCCCTCTTTCCTCCATCTCACCGTTGCCTAATCTCCATCTCGTGTCACGAGTCTCTATCTCACCATCGCCCTAATCTCTATCTCATTGTCGCCCTAATCTCCATCTCCTCTTATGATTCTCCATTGTTTTTCCTAAAATTCCAATCCTTTCTCATCTTTAAGCAGTTTCCTTTCACCAATATATGAGTTTTATGGTTAAGTTTATCATCATATCGATTTGTTATGCGCAGAATCATGTTACACAGACGTTGATGTTAGAATTTTGGGAGAAAAACTAGTGGAAAATGAGTTTTTTCACTAAGTGTGAAAATGAGTTTTTCACCAACTTTGGACTAAAATAAAATACAGATAACATAGGTTGTTGCCTCTGTATTTAATGGGTTTATGTAGTACGTTTTGAGGGCTTTCCAACGCATCAAACCACGTCCAAATCCGAGCTCGTATGAATGAGATATCGAAGCTCAAAGTTGAGGTCTCGCAACTTGTGAAGCTGCGAAAATTAGAGAGAAAAATGCTAAGTATAGCATATTAACTCATCCCATATTGGTTGGGGATTGAAACCAAAAGTGGTTTATAAGGTGGGAACCTTACCAACTATTGTTTCCTTTAGTAGGACACATCCCTTGGACCCTGAGGGGTGCAAAGCACCCCGCACTCGCACTCGCACTCGCACCGCGCGTGGCGTGGGCGTATGAGGCGCAATGTGGCGCTTTGATGGCGCACTTTGCACTCCGCTTGAGAGCCGCCTTATTGTTTTTAAGTTCAACCGGAAGTTGGTCCGGTTGAAGACCAGGCGGATAGGTTCAAGCGGACTATGAGTTGAACCGGAAAAAGTCAGGTTCGAGCGGAACCAGTTCAAGCGGACCTCGAGCTCCGCTTGGAGTTCAAGCGGAAGTTGAACCGGATATTTCAGTTCTTCCGGAAAACAGCTGTTACGCGGAGATTCCTTCGAAATGACAGCTGTAAACGGGTTTTGAGCTAATTAAGGTAATTCCGTGTTAATTAGAAATCAATTTGCATTAAAGACGTTTAATGCAAAGTTTGACTACGAATTAACTTTTAAGTGCTCAACAAGAATTCCCACCACTATAAATACAGCCTCATTAGTTGAGGCAAAACACACCAGAATTCACACAGAATTCTTTCTCTCTGCATCTCCTCATTCTTTCTCTCATCTTCTTCATCGTTCCTGTTCTTCAAGTTTTAAGGTATTTTCAAGCTTAGAGTTATCTCAGCCGTACAATACGGTTTAGGCGATTGTACCCTGGGAAACAAAACGGATCTTCGGTAGACCCGGAATTTGTTTTAAGGGACCCGGGTTTTGACCCGAAGCCTTCGCCAAAGATTCCTTGGAATCTTCTTCGTTTTTCTTAAACTAATATCAAAGTGTTTTTCCTTAAACATTTTCTTTGTCATTCAAAACATTTTCTATAACTCTCTGTTTTGTTTTTCTTTCACTTAAAAAATTACTATTTTATTTACAAGCATTTATTAAACTTTGCATTCCATTTCATTTGTATTGTAATTTCATTTCATTGTAATCCTTATTTATTTCCCTGTATTGTATATCATTTTCGTGTAACTTTTATTATTTCCTTGTAATTGTTGATAGGAGTAGAATTTCATTTTTCATTGTATTGTAATAGGTTAGTTTTATTTCTTTTGTTGTAATCGTACTCGAATAAAATATTTATTTTATTTTAATTTTACGAACGGTTTTCCTATAGTTGATTCCCCTGACCATGAAGCAAATGAACAAACCATTGCCAAATGCACAACAAGTGTTTGATAAAATCCCTGGATGAGGTTTATTATATAAATTCATGACTAAATGTAGGATGTTACACTACCAGAAATCATGAATGATGATTGATATGCATATGATTTCCGTAAGTTATTTTTATGTCAAAAGAATGCATCTAAAACTATGGAATGGTAAAAAAGATTAGTCGATGAACTTTATGTCATACAATAGTCATGAATTGTATTTATGATGTATGTGTGTGACTAAGTAGATGAGTATGATATGTTATATGCACAATTATATGATTTGGGGGTATTAATGAAATTGGACAATTTGACTTTTAAAAAGTGAAATGGCTGAAATTGAATTGATGTCATATGTGGTGAATGACATATACTATGCATTAGTCATGGCATGATATGACTAACTAGTCATTTGTGAATGTAAAAACATGGTATTGTGATTATTGACAAGCTAGGTGAAGAACTTGGAAGAAAAGGGGTCAAAATGGACAAAGATGCATGGTGAAAGCTATGAAGTTTAATGTGACTTTCAAGTAAGTACAACTTACACTCTATATTATAGATTAGGTCTAACTAGCCGTGTGCCCGCGCGTTGCGGTGGCGACAGTGTATAGCGTGTTATTCGTCTTCTGTTCACTTGTTATGACGGCACGACAATTTACATCGAGGTGTTCGTTTTTAGAACTCAAACAAATAACAACAAACACTCAAATTGAAATATATATTGATCACAAAAATAGTAATTTAAAACTAAATGAGTTGTAAGATAGAAGTCATCTATTAAAAGGATACTTGAACATATAAGTATGTATTATAATCATAGTAAAAACTTTTTTTACCTTTTAGAAGTAATGTGACTTTCAAGTAAGTACAACTTACACTCTATATTATAGATTAGGTCTAATGATGAGTTGAAATTGATATGATGCTAATGATGGTGTCAATGAGATATAAAAATGGTAATATTTTCCTTCAATTATGGTAAATTGGAAAACCTTGAATAGTCAAGGAACAATGCTTCATATACTTGGATACGTTTGGTATATAGAGGATAACTACGAATTGGAAACCTTTCTAGAATTTCCAAAATATTATTGAATAAAAAGTTGAGAATGAAAGGTTGGTGAATAAGACCGTTTGGAAATGAAACAGTTATAGAAAGTTTAAATTGAGACTAATGGGTTGAATGACAAGTGCTTTATTAAAAACTTACAAATCTTTAATCCTAATAAATCAATAAAATGAATGCCACATGTCTCATTTTTTAGGAGGTCCACACCAACATTGCCACATGTATCATTTCTAGGAGGTCCGCATCAACATTGCCACATGTTAAAACCAAATCTAAGTATCAATTTATTAGATTATCAATTAAGTATAATTACCAATTTTGTCAAAACTAAATTTTCATTTAATTTTTTTTTTTGACAAACTTAATATGAATTTGATAAATTTACTCAATAGTTTGATTATTTTAAGAAAACTAATCAACAATTTGTCAAACATAATAAATTTAATTATTTTAACCATTCTTTCTTTTTTGTATATGTATCTAAAAAAAACTCAACCCGTGTATTACACGAGTTATTAACCTAGTATTGTATATGTTAACTAACATGTAAACATGTAGTTAAATTATGCTAAGGGTATATAGGGTAAGGATCAATGGAAAACCTCACATTTTTTGAAAATCTAGAAAACCCATCTTATACAATTGATTAGTTAATCTATGGTTGAAAATGAATGTGTCATTTTTAGAAATAATTTAAAATCTATTTAATGCACCAAGGGCATTATAGACATATCATATTTTTATTAATAAATGTTTAAATCAATTTTCTCTCTCTCATCTCTTCTTTCCTAAACTCTCTCTCTCATTTAATTTCAAATTTTCAGGCCAAAATTTAGAAAGAAAAAAACTAATTTACAAAAGAAAAAAAAATCGTTGATCATCAGCTCATCACCACCGTAACGATTGTTACATCGTTGTAACAATAATTTTAGTTTCTTTTCAAGAAAATAAACGATGGTTACATAGGTGTAACCATTCAGAAAAGTTTGTAAATTGTATTCGTGGTTCTATTGTTTCTAGATCTGATTACACGCATGTAACACTTTTATTTCACATGTTTTTAATTGATGTTACACGAATGTAACACTATGTATTTTCTTTCTAGAACGTATGAAATTATTTCACGTGATTACGCATTTAATAGTTATTACATAAATGTAAGTAGTTATTACACGTATGTAACACTTTTATTTCACATGTTTTTAACTGATGTTACACGAATGTAACACCATTTATTTTCTTTCTGGAACGTTATGAAATTGTTTCATGTGATTACACATATGATAGTATTATATAAATGTAAGTAGTAATTTTCTATCAACTTCTTTCTTTCTAGGTAACTTTTTTGAATGGTTACACATATGTAACCATCGTTTATTTTCTTGAAAATTAAAACTATTGTTACAACGATGTAACAATCGTTGTGCTGGTGATGAACTGCTGATTAACGATTTTTTTTTCTTTTGTAAATTAGGTTTGTTTGTTTTTTTTTTAAATTTAGCTTGAAAATTTAAAATTAAAATAGAGAGAGAGATTTTAGGAAAGAGTAAATGGGAGAGAGAATTGTTTAATCAATTTATTAAAAATAGTTTACAAAAATAGATTATGTCAAGTTACAATATTGTCCTTTAAATAAAAGAAATCTTAAAAATAAAAGAAATAATGTGATTGGTTGAAAAAGGTTTTTCAGGTTTTCCAATAACTAGAGGGTTTTCTAATGATCCTTTTTCATTACGCTAAATCATGTTAAGTAAGGAAATAGGATGGCGAATCTCCAACTTGGATCGTTGTCACGATAAATATGATGGAATATGATTGTAGACATGTTTAAGAGGTCTCAGGTTGAAGTCCAACCTCTAAAATGAATCGGGTTTAAAACACGTGAAAAATGCCAAAATTTAGCTAGGTATGAAAACTGGCCAAAATTAGAAACAATCTGTCGAAAGGGGGTCTTAGACTCTTAGCGACACGCGAAGGAGCATCCTTCCCGACACGTGACCAATCAGTGCTGGTAAATTTTTTTGTTGTTTTGTATTTTCAAGTGATTTGGTTCACGAACATGATTTCTTGTGTCATAATATACTTTTAACATAAACACTAACATATCTTGGTGTATATGGTTGCTAAAATCATGGATGCTACCGGAGAAAATCAAGCCTGAAGGGAACAGCCGAACACGAGAGAATACCGAACTACTGGGATGTTATCAAGCTGGGAAACATTGGCTTTAATTCCAATGATCGCATGATCTTAATTAGTAATGAAACTTTCGAGTCTTTTGGTTATCGTCATGTTAAAAGTTAAAACCATTTGAAGTTATTTTATATGCCGCTTAGCGAGTTAACAAAAAGAGAAAAGAGGAATCAGTCGTCATCGTGATGGGTTGAGAACTACGTTCATAGGGCTCTTAAAAAAAACTAAGTTTTACGTTAAATTTAATATTATCAAGATTTATTTATTACAAAGTAAACTCTAACACCTATAACTTGTCTAGATCTTTAAAATGAATTTTAATTTAGATTTTTGCAAAATAATTTCTAGCGTGAAGTGAAATCTAGTTTGAAACAATAAATTTCATTTCAAGTCTCACTTAAGAAAGAGAAAAAGAAACACAATAGAAAGCAAACATTAAGGAAGAGAAAACAATCATAAATCTTCACCTCCATTATTATTTAAAAACCAAATCCAACGGCTAGCTAGGAGATGGGCGTTTTAATGTACGCAAAATGGGTCGAGTTCCCAACTCGTGTCAATGTTTTTAACTCGTAAGCGATCCAACACCTCGACTTATCCGTGCGATAAAAGTATCCCATGCACTTGCAATCCTTCGTGCACTTGCTCTCGCACTCGCTCCGTTTCATCGGTCCATTCCCGCCCGTATACTTAACCGTGAAATGGTCAACCCCTTTGAGCTCGTAATATTTAAACCCACTCGCCTCACAACCCGGTGACTTCGTGTCACAATTTTTGCTCCAAGCCAACACACAATCTGGCTTCGGGCACCCGACACATTGACTGTCCTCAGTCCTCACAAAGCCCAAACTTCCCGCACCGATTTGGTAGCTGGCACTCGTCTTCAAAATCCATCCGAAACTCGTCCTCACGTCTATCGAACAAAGTGAACAACAAGCTCCATGCGTTTCCCCGCACGTTTGCACGGTATGTGTAGAGTCTTAGGTTCCCGTCGATCCCCAATCGAAGATACGATAACGAGCTGTTGTACCGAACTTGTCCCAAACCTAGATCAGGAAATTCGAAAAACTGACCGTTTTGAAGGTTACACCTGAGTGCGTGAAAGTTGTTCTCTTCGTATTCACTTTCGGCAACTACTAACGTTGCGTTTATAATAGTCACGTTTTTTCTTTCTAATTCGGGAAACGTTG
Source organism: Deinandra increscens subsp. villosa (assembly GCA_039602395.1). NCBI lineage: Eukaryota > Viridiplantae > Streptophyta > Magnoliopsida > Asterales > Asteraceae > Deinandra > Deinandra increscens. The sequence continues at coordinate 50,776,234 of JBCNJP010000024.1, read as the reverse complement.
ATGACCAGTAACGCATGCTGTTTTTATAATACAAAGCCAATCTTTTCGGCTCGATTACCAAGCTATAAACCCCGTTAACGTTGTTAGTAATCGACTCCCTGCTCACGAGCTTGAGCGGGCCACCTCTCACACTGAGAGTCTGGCCCACCAAGAGCGTGTCAGTTGGGGAGTCAAAACTTTGCCAGACGAAGTTACCTTCAGAGTCACGAAGCACGACGTTACCGTCGGAGAGTATGGCGAAACCGACAACGCCCTTGTTGGCGGTGTCGGTTTGCCATGCAATCTGGCCGTTTGCATCGGCGAGTACGAGGTTTCCATCGGAGAGTAACGAGAATGTGGCGTTTTCACTGACGGGCTTGCCTCGGTTGGCTTCCCAGACCCATGGCATGACGGTCCCGTCACGCCTGGTCCCCATGCGGAGAGCGAGAGTGTACGCGTTTGGGGTGGTGTTGTAGAAACATAGCTGGAAAGGGAAGGTGAAAGGCGGGAGTGGGCGGTAAGTCGGGGCGTATTCGGAATCGAAGGTTCCGAAATCGCCTTGGTTTACGTAATGGAAGGTTTCGTTGGCCGGAACGACGGCGTGTGATCGGAGGAGGAAAAAGAAGAAGAAGGTGGATGAAAGAAATGAAGAATAAGCAGCCATGGTTGCTTGTGAGTAGTGATAATAAGAACTAATGTTCGTCTATTTATATATGTGTTTTCATGTTATTATAATTATGTGATGATCAAAATCGGACAAATTTGTTTTAAGAAAGACTAAATGTGTAAACAAGTTGATAAAATTTAAGATATATTATCAAAAGCTAAATGTGTAAAGATATAATTGATTGGCAGAAGTTGGTACTTTTGAGCCAAAAAGCTATAAATATATTACTATCTTGTGCAATTAACGACCATTGTTGTCTATAATGTTGTCGCTAACGTGAGCCAGTCAAGAGAATCGCCGCCAGCTTAGCCGCCACTCACCTACAAGGTTTTGAGTTTTATATATCTTTTTAAAAGAAAACCTTTTTCTTTTTCTTTTTTTATTTTTCTTTTTATCTCTTTGGACTTGTGCCAGTGGGATTCCAAATAAAAGGTTACGTGTTTGAGTCTCGTCTCTCGTAATATTGCTCCGGATGAGCCATGTTTTCTATTTGTGGGTTGTCTCTTAAGTGGAGTGGGGTTGGGTCACCATGCTTTGTAATTTGGTCGGAAAAGTTGATCTATTTATCAGGAAGATCCTTGGTGTCCTTTGTCAGAAAAAATCTTTTTTTATATATCTCCAGGCACTATGATGAGATTTCAACCATCTCTAGTTATTTTACATTTCAGGTCAACTCAAAAAATGCTCATAGGTAGAAACCCCGACAATTGGATAAAACCGTCGTCTCGCCGCAGACGCCAAGACTTGAACTGGCGAGTGGCGACCTTTCATAAAAAAAAAAACCATCAGACTATCACTAAATCAGAAAGCTCGTGGTACGTGTTAATGCACATAAGTAGACAAAGGAGCTAGGTGGTTTGGTTGTAAAGTGTATGGCATAACACGTAGTTCTTAGGTTCGACTTCTTAGGTGTTAGAGAATTTAATTTCAATTTTAGCATCTAGCTAAAAGGAGAAGGGTCATTAGTGTAAATTTTTAGTTAGGTTGTTAAATTATGTTTATTTCGTTTGTTGTAGATAAGGTCTCGAGTTCGAGTATAAATAGGACCGAGTTTTATCAATTTTAGCATTCTTCTTGTAATTCCTTCCCATTAATAAAATTTCTTCTTTCTCTCTTTCGTTTCTTGTTCAAATTCAAGTTCTGATCCAGTTTATACAGCTTTGATTTGGTTTTAGAGCTCCATGGTTGAAAATTGATTTTCGAATTGAGAGAGAAAGTGGCGTCTGATTGTTGATAATCTCGCCTCCTGATTCAAAGGGGATCTGTGATCCTCTTTCCGTTGATTCACAATTCATCGTTTTCTTGTTTCTTCGCCTCGGAGATCATCACCTAGAAGATCTGCTTCACCAGAAATCCGTGCTACAATGGGAGATGCCAATGCAAATCAAGTGCAAATACGGTATAATTACACTACTATCCCTCTCCAGTGCCCGATTTTGACGTAGACAAATTATTCAATTTGGGCGATAAAGATGAAGGCTATATTCAACGTGCACGGATTGTGGGATGTAATAACTGCAGCTGAAGGTGCTGCTGTTGATCAGAAGAAAAACAGTGCTGCGATAGCCTATATCTTTCAATCTCTACCTGAAGATCTTATCCTTCAAGTTGCAGATCTGGAAACTGCGAAGGACATATGGAATGCTATCAAAACTCGATTTATTGGAGTAGATAGGGTGAAGAAAGCAAGACTGCAAACACTCAAAAGTGAGTTTGCAGCCTTGAAGATGAAAGAAAATGAGGGAATAGATGAGTTCACAGGGAAGCTAAGTGCCTTGGCAACTAGATCATCGAATTTGGGTGCCCCAATTGAAGATCCGGTACTTGTTAGGAAACTATTGGATAGTGTACCTGAAAGGTATGTCCAAATAGTGGCTTCAATTAAGCAATTCATTGATCTAGATACTGCAGTTTTCCAAGAAATAGTGGGCAGATTGAAGGCTTTTGAAGAAAGGATAGGGTCAAATGCTAAGTCTACTACATGAAAGGAAGAAGAACTGCTTATGACCTACTCTGATTGGTAAGCAAGACATAAAGAATCTCATGCAAATAAGAAAAAGTGGGACAAGAATGGGAAGACTGGAAAAGCAAATGGAGAAGGATCAAAGGGCAATCAGAAATTCAAAGGAAATGGAGGTAAGAATGCTAACAAAAATAAGAAAGATAAGTGTAACATAAAGTGTTTTAAATGTGACAGGTTAGGCCACTATGCAAGTGAATGCCCACAAAAGAAAGCAAAGGAAGAGGAGATAAACTTTGCTCGTATTGAAGATGATGATGAGCCTGAGTTGCTGTTCATATCAAAGGATGAGGAGGATGGCAATACAGTTCTCTTGAATGAGATGAAAGTCAATCCATCAAACTACATTTCAGAAGATGCAGGAGAGGTATGGTATTTGGATAATGGAGCATCCAATCATATGACAGGCAACCTCTCATTCTTCTCTTTTTTAGATAAAAAGGTTACATGGAATGTGAGGTTTGGGGATGACTCAAAAGTTTCCATTAAGGGTAAGGGATCTGTTATCTTGGAAGGGTTGTCACATGAACAAAGAATCTTGACCAATGTATACTATATTACACATTTAAAAAGCAGTATACTAAGTCTTGGTCAAGCTACTGAAAATGTTTGTGAAATAAAGATGAAACATGATTTGCCATGGCTCTATGATAATTCAGGAAAGTTAGTTATGAAAGTCAACAGGTCTCCCAACAGGCTTTATAAAATAAAGTTGGGAATAGGCTCCCCATCCTGTTATTTGACAAAACTTGATGATTTAGCTTAGTTGTGGCATGGTAGGCTAGGTCACATAAATTTTCAAACATTGGAAACTGATGACATGTTGAAAAGTACACTTTATTTTATATTAATCACTCTCCATACACACCAAATTGTGTATAAAGTATATTATTTTAGTTGGTTTTAATAATTACTGTGTTAAGATGAGAATGAGCTTAAATGATAAGATTATGTTGAGTTTTAGCATAATGAGTTTAAGGGACACAGTATTCTTTCCTTTATAAATATTAGTTGTTATTTATTTAGAATTTAGAATATTACAAATCTCAAATTCATTTAACTGATGATTTCCAAAGTGGCGTGTAAGGCTAATTATAGTTGTTTTTGTGTAGGTAAAAACAAATGTGAATGCAGGGAATTATGAAGATTACATGGGCAAGTAATTAATTCGAGATGGAGCTGTAAATGAATTCAACTAAATAATGAGGCTTAAGTGTGAATACAAGAAGGGAAAGAGAGCTCACGTGAGTTAGGCGTGAAATCCAAATAATTATTTGGAGTATGGAGTGAATGCAAAGAAATTAGCAGCAATTTAAATCCTTCCAAAGTTGGTCGCTAGATTGAATTCGAGAATTTGGATTTCGGGCGTACCGCCCAGCTTAATTCCATTTACGGCGGTACGCCGTGCGGCCGAGTCGGCAGACTTTTATTTATTTTGTTTTCTAAACCTATTTAAACAACTTTTAAGGGTGAGTTTGAACCCTAATCATCCCCAGCCGTTTTTGGGGTGAGAATTACGAATTTTAGAGTTTTCTTTTCATCTTTCTCATGTTTGTGATCAGTACGATGTCTGGCTAATTCATTGTAACTACTTGTGGTGAACGGTATGTGAAATCTTTCTGTTTCTAATCTATCGTTGCTAATTGTTCCGGAATACTTGCTACCGTTGAACACCCGCATGCTAAACTGTTTAATCTAACTAGTAACCTAGGGTTTTAGTGGTCCACTGTTTATTGATCTAGCACTTTCTTGCGGCAGGACTAATCAGCCCATTAAGAACTTAGGTTATTAGGTCAAGGAGGCAATTGGGGACTATGTCTATGTAGTATTAGCCTCTGATAGGTTTTACCCAGATAGGTAGCATACCAGGATCCAGAAGTAGTTATCTTTAGTTAATAAGTTAGTTAGTTCACAATTCCAAACAAAAACAGCCAAGAGGCAATTCTAGCTAATTAATTAGATTAAGTTAGTTTAGTTTAATTCAATCTAGGTTAGTGACAGTAATCTAGATTTAGGTAGTTAATTTAGTTAGGTAGTTTAAATCTAAATCACTAGTGACCACTAACTCCCCTGGATTGATACCCTACTTACCCTATCTATAGGTTTAAGTTTAGGATTATTTGTAGCGGTCTCGACACCCGTTATCAAATTGGCGCCGTTGCCGGGGAGTACGTGCGCTTATTAGTGACTTTAGTTTTTTTAGTTAATTTTTTGTTATCTTTGTTTTTCTAAAAAAAAAAAAAAAAAAAAGCTCATAAATATTTTCTTTTTGTTTTTGCAATTTTAATTTTGTTAGTGTAGTTTGAAAAAAAAAAAAAAACTTTTTCTTTTTGTTATTTGTTATTTTTCTTTATTATATCTTTTGTTCGTTTTTACCGTGGGTTTCGAGTTTGTTTGCACATGTCATTTTTCTTTGCAGGCTTAGTAGTGACTCAAGGATATAAATATCACCATGGGTTGGGAGTATGGCGATCCGTGTTTAAGTTGTGGGAGTCTCAATCATATGACTCATCAGTGCCCAGAGTTCGACACTTGGAATAAAAAGAAGGTGGAAGAGTATGCACGTAGGAAAAAAAGAGAAGCTGCTCAAAGATATCCTCAAACGGAATATGAAGACACAAGCGTATATTCTCAATATCAAAGACCATCTTCATCTTACAATCAGGGACATTCTCAATCCAAGAATTATAATTATTTGAATCATGATATATATTCTAATAATAATAATTATAATTCTAACTTTTCATCTTTTGCAGGATATCATGATGGATATGACAATAGTTACTCTCAACCAGCATATGCGGTCCAACAGAATTTTGACCAAGGGTATCCCGAGTACCCCCAATATCAGCCTGAACAAAATTACACTCAAGGGGGTTACGACCAAGACGTATACATTCAGGGATACGACCAAGGTTATTATCAAGATGAATATCAGAGTGACTTGTATGATTATGTGGATCAACAGCCGGCTCAGGAGGAAGAAATTAGTGCTCAATTGGCCATAATGCTGGAAAAAATAAACTCATTAGTCGATGGCCAAAAGCAACTTCTTGAGATAAAAAAAGAGATGAATGAGGCACTGTCAAAGCAGTTGGCACAACTGGATGAAGACATGGAAAATCAAGAAGTTGAATGTTGGAAAGTTTCGGAAGAAGAATCGAATGAAGGTACATGTTTTTCAGAACCTGAAGAAGTAGTTTGGGAAGAAACTGGTGAGATGATTGAGGCTGAACAAGAAATGATGCATGATGAGGTTGAGGTTGGTGAGGAGATTGAATTAGAGGTTGAGAGTGATGTGGAGCAAGTTGATTATGAGAGTGTAGCTAGAGAACTGATTGAAGATGAGCAGGAGGTAGAGGTTCCGAATCCTCCAGTACAAGTAGAGGAATGTTCAGAGCCGACGGAAGATGTGCATATTGAAGAATCCATGACTGAGAATCCACCAGGTAACACTAATCTCTCAATTTTAAATAATAATCAATTTGTTGAATGTGAGCAGGTACAATTGAGTTTGAGGAAAAGGAAGGTGGTTGAGGAAGATGTTGGGCAGGTAGTAATGAAAACACTCCGCAGTGATGATCTGGATGTGCCACGTGTGCAATTGCAAGCTTGGATTCGACATGTCAATTATCGGGCGCATGTTGGCAACTCTAAAGGTAAGTGTTCGATACGTGATAAATTTGTTTTTAATTTTAAGATTAATTTGTTTTGCATGTTAAGCTTGAAAAGAAAAATTAAGAGACGTGTGAACTACCGAGCCTTCATCGGTAATGTGATTGGCAAGTGCGGCTTGAAGAAAGGAACTTGGCGTGTGAAATACCGAGCGTTCATCGGGAACTCGGTTGGGAAGTGTGGACTCAAACCACCATGAGCAGAGAAGGAAGGATGGTCTGGCTGAAGACCATAAACTTAGCGCTTCCTGGGAGGCAACCCAGCGGTAAGTTTTTGTTCTTATTATTTTTTGGTTTTTATGTGTTTTTGTGTTTGTGTTTTTCAGGAGTCGGATCAGTTTTCGGTGATGGAATTGAGCAAAATCGGATGTTCCAGGTATGTTTAGGGTTAAATATTAATTGGAACAGGTTATGGTAAGAAATTTGGAGGTTTTGACAGAGAAGAGAAAAATTCTAAGTCTAAAAAAAATTTCACAAACTTTCTGTCGAAAACGGGGATGGGCGGTACGCCCAGTTCTTCAAAGTCCTGGGCGGTACACCCCGGATGGCTGTCAGGAATTTTTGTTTTTTTTTCTTATCTCCGATCACCGGTACGTTTCCTATTTCTATTTGTTTTTATTTTTTTGTTTTAATTCTTGTTTATTTTTTTGTTGTTTCTTTGTTCACATTGAGGGCAATGTTGAACTCAAGTGTGGGGAGGGAAATAATGACTTTTGTGCTTTATTTTTGTGTGTGTTTAAAAAAAAAATCCAAAAAATTTAAAAAAAAAAATTTGAAAAAATGTCGCTGGATTAACTTGCAAAATCATGGAAAATGATAGAAAATTGGGAATCGGTTTTAAAAGTATAAAATAAAAATAAGGAAAGGAAGGGAAAAGTGGTAAGAAAATGAGAGAATGGAAAGTATATCTAATTTGTGATGTGTCGGTAGGCCCAGCTGATTTAGTAAAGCTTAATTATGCCTTGGTGTTTATTTTTATATAAATATGTAAATAATTTAGCTTGCTAGTGGGTTCCCATTTTAGGAGTTAGAGTGAGATCGAAACTGATTATTAGGAGGAAAAAGACCTTTTTAAATTAGAGACTTATATATCCTCAGAATAAACTGACACGTTATGATCTTTTTGCCAAAGCAAATCCGAGAAATAACGGCGCCCCATTTTTCCATCTTTTGAGCATATTAGGTAATAGGTAATAATTGGTTAATGAATTAGAGTGAAGGGACAGAATACTCACGTATGATTTCGGGGGCAAGACCTTGTGAAAGAATACCTCTGATGATGTTCCGGATCTCGCGGGCAAAATACTCACGTATGATTTCGGGGGTAAGACCTTGTGAAAGAATGCCTCTGATGATGTCCGTTGGTAAGCATAGTTAAAATTGACCAACTATAAAAAAAAAAATAATAATAATAATAGAAAGAAATAGTAGTGAAATAAATGCTCAAGCAACTTCATTATCCATTCAAATCCATCATTCTTGGGATATATGAGTATCTAGTTTAACTAGGGTGGGGAAAATATAAATAATACATCTTTATTACCCTTTACTTTGACCGAATATGAGTCGGGATTAGATTGAGCTAGAATTTTCTGAATGTGGGACACATAGGCAGGTTGATACAAATGATCGGTAAAACTATATAAACACTTTGGGGGCTCAAAGATCAGTGGTTGGGTTTAGTCGGATAGAAATATCGGCGATTGCAATTAGTATATATGAATGCATCTTGGAATGTGGAATTGAATTGGTTGATAAATATTAAATTGTTGAATTATTTGAAATTGATTTTCCAATTATGATTCCATGGCAGTTTTTCCGAGACGGAAAAAGTCAAGTGTGGGGATGTGATGACATGTTGAAAAGTACACTTTATTTTATATTAATCACTCTCCATACACACCAAATTGTGTATAAAGTATATTATTTTAGTTGGTTTTAATAATTACTGTGTTAAGATGAGAATGAGCTTAAATGATAAGATTATGTTGAGTTTTAGCATAATGAGTTTAAGGGACACAGTATTCTTTCCTTTATAAATATTAGTTGTTATTTATTTAGAATTTAGAATATTACAAATCTCAAATTCATTTAACTGATGATTTCCAAAGTGGCGTGTAAGGCTAATTATAGTTGTTTTTGTGTAGGTAAAAACAAATGTGAATGAAGGGAATTATGAAGATTACATGGGCAAGTAATTAATTCGAGATGGAGCTGTAAATGAATTCAACTAAATAATGAGGCTTAAGTGTGAATACAAGAAGGGAAAGAGAGCTCACGTGAGTTAGGCGTGAAATCCAAATAATTATTTGGAGTATGGAGTGAATGCAAAGAAATTAGCAGCAATTTAAATCCTTCCAAAGTTGGTCGCTAGATTGAATTCGAGAATTTGGATTTCGGGCGTACCGCCCAGCTTAATTCCATTTACGGCGGTACGCCGTGCGGCCGAGTCGGCAGACTTTTATTTATTTTGTTTTCTAAACCTATTTAAACAACTTTTAAGGGTGAGTTTGAACCCTAATCATCCCCAGCCGTTTTTGGGGTGAGAATTACGAATTTTAGAGTTTTCTTTTCATCTTTCTCATGTTTGTGATCAGTACGATGTCTGGCTAATTCATTGTAACTACTTGTGGTGAACGGTATGTGAAATCTTTCTGTTTCTAATCTATCGTTGCTAATTGTTCCGGAATACTTGCTACCGTTGAACACCCGCATGCTAAACTGTTTAATCTAACTAGTAACCTAGGGTTTTAGTGGTCCACTGTTTATTGATCTAGCACTTTCTTGCGGCAGGACTAATCAGCCCATTAAGAACTTAGGTTATTAGGTCAAGGAGGCAATTGGGGACTATGTCTATGTAGTATTAGCCTCTGATAGGTTTTACCCAGATAGGTAGCGTACCAGGATCCAGAAGTAGTTATCTTTAGTTAATAAGTTAGTTAGTTCACAATTCCAAACAAAAACAGCCAAGAGGCAATTCTAGCTAGTTAATTAGATTAAGTTAGTTTAGTTTAATTCAATCTAGGTTAGTGACAGTAATCTAGATTTAGGTAGTTAATTTAGTTAGGTAGTTTAAATCTAAATCACTAGTGACCACTAACTCCCCTGGATTGATACCCTACTTACCCTATCTATAGGTTTCAGTTTAGGATTATTTGTAGCGGTCTCGACACCCGTTATCAGAAACTATGACTTGAAAGGAGTTAGTGCAGGGTGTTCCTAAGTTGAAAACTGAACATCATATATGTGATGCTTGCCTAGCAGGAAAACAAATTAGCACTAGTTTTCCTAAAGAGTCTAAGTTTAGATCCAAGAATCCTCTTGAGATGGTCTCAATGGATCTATGTGGTCCCATTGGTCCAGAAACAAGTTCTGGAAATAGATACTTCATGTTCTTAGTGGATGATTTCACTAGGTTCGTGTGGGTATATATATGATAAAGACTAAGGATAAAGCTTTTGACTATTTTCAGAAATTCAGATTGAATGTAAAAAATAGACTTGGTAAGAAAATTAAGTCCTTGAGATCTGATAGAGGAGGGGAATTTCTTTTAAAGGAATTCTCTAAGTTTTGTGAGGATAATGGGATAGAGAGAATGTTGACTGCCCTTTATTCACCACAGCAGAATGGAGCTGTGGAAAGAAGGAATCAGACCTTAATGGATATGATCAGGAGTCTCATGAAGGCTATGAATGTGAAAGATTGCTTATGGGCTGAGGGGGTAAGGCATTCAATCTACCTGTTGAATAGGCTGCAACAAAGGCGTTAGAGGACAAAACTCCCTATGAAGTGATTAAAAGGAAAAAGCCTAATTTAGCTCATATTAGGACTTTTGGTTGTATAGGTCATGTCAAAACTGTCAAGCCAGGAATTAAGAAAATTGAAAATAGGAGTCAACCTATGATGTATTTAGGAGTTCAAGAGGGTTCAAAAGCATATAGGATGCTTGATGTGGATAAGCAGAGGATAGTGATAAGCAAATATGTGACTTTTGAAGAAAATAGGAAATGGCAAGAAAAATTGTGACTGAAGGGCAAAATGGGAATTATGCAGAAAATTTAGTTACTAAGGATTCTGTCATTTCAGATGAAATCCCTGATATAGAGTGAGATCAAAGTAGTGATGAGGAGTTAGTTTGTGATTCTACTGATGATGAAGAATCTCATCTAAATCCCTAAATGTGCAATCCCCTGCATAATCTCCACAGGAAACTCCTCAAGCTAGTGATCAAGCTATTGGTGAGGTTAGTGGTGCTGGTGTTAGAAGGTCTGGTAGGGTTCCTGTTGTACCAACCAAGTCGCAGAATTAGGTTTTAGACAATAGGCTAAAACAAATGCAACATAGGCAGGAGGAATTAGAGTTAGTTGAGTTGATGCTAGCTCAGGAAGATGAACCATGTTCTTATTTAGAAGCTAAGTCTCATGATAAATGGAGAAAGGCTATGAAAGATGAGTTAGATTCTATAGAAAAGAATAAAACTTGGAAACTGGTAGATGCTCCTAAGAATTGTAAACCTATTGGTCTAAAGTGGTTATTTAAAATTAAGAAAGATGCTAAGGGTGAGATCACTAAGTACAAGGCTAGGTTGGTTGCAAAAGGGTATGTTCAAGAATATGGAATTGATTATGAGGAGGTTTTTGCACCAGTTGCTATGATAGATACTATTAGGCTTATTTTGGCTTATGCAGCTAGGATGAGATGTAAGGTATATCACTTGGATGTCAAAACTGCCTTTCTGCATGGAGAGTTAAGAGAGAAGGTCTTTGTTCAGCAGCCTGAAGGCTTTAAGGTAAAGGGTTGTTAGAATAAAGTGTATAGACTTGATAAGGCTCTTTATGGCCTAAAACAGGCTCCTAGAGCCTGGAACCAGAAACTTAATAGTGTCTTAAAAGAGATAGGATTCTTAAGAAAGATTCTAGTCTTATTATAGTTGTTTATGTTGATGATCTTTTGGTAGCTGATAGTAATGAAAAGGAAGTGGCTGTGTTTAAAAGGCAGATGAGAGATAGGTTTGAAATGACTGATTTAGGCTTGTTAAACTACTATCTTAGGATAGAAGTTCATCAGACTGAGAGTGAGATCTAGATAAAATAATCCTCTTATGCTAAGAAAATAGTTAAGTTGGCTGGTTTGGATGATAGTAATGAGTCTAGGATTCCTATGGAACCTGGTTTGAGGCTAAGGAAGGAAGAGGGTGGAGTGGTTGTGGATCCTACAAACTATAGGAGAATCATAGGGTCATTGAGGTATTTGACACAAACTAGGCCAGACATAACATTTGTTGTTGGTTATGCTAGTAGGTTTATGCAAGAACCAAGGTTGGAGCATTTACAGGCCTTAAAGCATATTGTGAAGTATGTTAAAGGAACTTTGGATCATGGTCTTGCTTACAAGACTGGCATAAAGGAAGGATTGGTGGGATATTGTGATAGTACTCATAGTATGGGAAGTGAGGATGGTAAAAGCACATCAGGAAATGCTTTTTTCTATAATGGTTCACTCATTTCCTGGTTTTCTAAAAAACAGAAGATTGTAGCCTTGTCAATCTGTGAGGCAGAATTCATATCAACAACTTTAGCTGCTTGTCAAGGAATCTGGCTTACAGGACTGCTCACTGAACTCATAGGGATGAAACAGGATAAGGTAGGGCTGTTTGTTAACAATAAATTAGCCATACAGCTTATGAAAAATCCTATGTTCCATGGCCGCTCAAAACACATTAATTTGAGATTTCACTTCATAAGAGAATGCATAGAGGATGATCAAATTGAAGTGAAGTTTATTAAAGGGTCATTGCAGGTTGCAGATGGTTTAACAAAACCTTTGGGAAGGACAAAATTTTCTGAAATGAAGAAGTTGTTACAGATTCAAGATTTGAAAGGATAATTAGTATTTCTCACTAGAATGGGAGATTGGTACATTAGCATATGCAAGTTCATGGAACCACTGCTATGTGATGATATTGATCTATCATTGCATTGAAATATCTAATTTCCTGTGAAGTGAAAGAAGTTTGAAAGGTTTGGAAACTTTGGAATTAGAAGGGTGTTTGTTAGAGAATTTAATTCTAATTTTAGCATCTAGCTAAAAGGAGAAGGGTCATTAGTGTAATTTCTTAGTTAGGTTGTTAAATTTTGTTTATTTCCGTTTGTTGTAGATAAGGTCTCAAGTTCGAGTATAAATAGGACTGGGTTTTATCAATTTTAACATTCTTCTTGTAATTCCTTCCCATTAATAAAATATCTTCTTTCTCTCTTTCGTTTCTTGTTCGAATTCAAGTTCTGATCCAGTTTATACAGCTTTGATTAGGTTCGACTCTTTACATCCCCCTTTGCAATTGAACTTCTCCTTACTTTATATAAAAAAAAGATTTCAGATTTTTTTATCCGTGCTTTTTTATTATGTTTGGTTTTAATTCTAGCTTTTCATTATGTACAGTTTTATCTCTAAAACTTTTATTTATTTATTAGGTATTTAATTGTTACGAGAAAAAGACCCGCGCGTTGCTACGGGTTGATTGTCACTATACATTTATATAGTACCAAAATAACCATAGTTATAGATATTATAGTTGGTTTTTTTACAGATAGCATACTAAAGAAAATAAGAAAGTTAAGTTGTTTTCAACACATCAAACAAAGTTAACTGACCATTACTGCTGGTGACGGCCGTTGTGGTTAGCCGTTGTTGTGATTTCTTTATCTTATTACGTATTCTTCATCTTTTGATTTGGGATATTCTCTGATACATGTATCAAGATCAAGACAATGAAACCTGCAAGAAAAATAGAAATCAAACATATTATGATCATTAGACAATGTAATATAGCATTTATGTAGAAACCAATTAACCTAACATATAAAAAGAACTCCTAGGCTTCCTATTTTTCTATATTAAAAGAACTCCTAGCCTATTTAAATCAAACACCAAAAAAAAAACAAATAGAGGCCCGTGTAGAACCGTTTCCCACCGCGCCTTTTAGCGGGGAGATCGTGTGCTTATATAACAATAAGTTTATGTACAACAATAGTAAACTTAGTAAAAACGTACCCATGGTACGTCGTGTAGAACCGATTAGTTACTTGTAGCCTTGGATTTCGCTAGACATGACTCAACATTTTGAGATAAGCTTATATAGAGTCCAGCAAGAACATTATGTATTTGTAACTCCAATATTCTATCACCAACCTAGCATGTAATTAGGTAAAGGTAACTCCTTATTCATAATAAAGCTTGGCCGTAGAAAGTTTTTAACTAATTAAACATAAACAATCCCTTTTGATTTCTTATGTTTGTTCGCCACTTGCTCAAAGGTTATAGTTTTTGCATATTCAGATACATACTCTTCTGCATCATTTCTGGTAGGACCCAACTAACACAAAATGTTAACATATGCAAAAAAGAAAGAAAAAAAAAAACAATCACAAATTAATTAGACGTTCCCGTTTAATAGACAAAAAAGAAGATCAATTTTTTGGTAGCATGTTATGAAAAAAACAGTAAACATTTAAAAACATATATTTTTTTTAATTAAAGATTGGTGCACATAAAGAGCTTAAAACCTAGATTGGGATTGTTCATTTATAAAGTTAATATATGTAGGTTCACTATGACTGTGTTCAATTATGATCTGAATTTTGAAACTATAAATCATTGTGTTACAGTAGAAGAAACTGAATCTCTTTGACATGTTGCTGCAGGCGTTGTTTAGTTTAAAGAACTTGCCTAGCTAAGCACACATACGCACATGGATGATGGGTCAATAAATGTAACGTTGAAACAGAATTGATCCCAACAATAGAAAACTTCAATGCCAAAATAGTCTCCAAGCAACAAAAGTGAGTATTAAAATCAATATGGTTAGTAAATATAGTATTATCTAAATCCATAGCTATCATAGAATAAATACAAAACGAATTATAAGAATAAGAATAGAAAGTTGCGGCTTAATTAGGAATAATTACCTCTGAAGAGTGTCATTTTTAGTTGCTTAATTATGAAGAAGTGTCTCTAAAGAGTGAAATTTTTAGCAAGTAACTCTTCAATTGTAAAACAGAACATAACATTAGAAGTCTGGCCAGCACTTATAGCTCAAATTATTAGACTTGCTTCTTAAAATAACCATGAAATATAGCATACTAAAGAAAGAAAGAAAAAAGCAATTGAAAATAAGAATGAATTGAACTTTTATAGTGACTCCTCAAGTATAAAACAGACCCTACCATTAGAAACCTAAATGGCACTTATAACTTAAATCATGAAATATGGTTCTTGAAATAACCATGAAGTATAGCATATGAAAAAAAGAAAATGAAAATTCACTTGAAATAAGAATGAATTGAACATATATGTAGTTGATGACAGTACCTTCAAACCAAGAAGAAGAGAAACACACTTGGAAAAAAAGAAAAAAAAACCAGGTTACATAAGACACTCACATAGCAATAATAGAAGATGAAATAAATGTTACTACAACATATTTAAGGAAATACTAAGCTAATCTCCATGACAACATGGTTATTTTTTTTTACTGAAAGTACATGTAAAGGCTTATAGCAGAAGAAATCAGAAATAACACATGAAAGAACTGCAGCCAAACGAAATCAATAACCAAAAACATTACAAATCTACAATGAAAACCCAATGTACAATGAATCATCGAATTAATAGATTCCATGACAATAAGAGTCAAAATTCTACCAAAGTTAATGGATATGGCAAATGAAAATGCATGCGAAGCTCTCAAAAACAACATTGAGAGCACCTGTTAAAACCTATGACCGTTTAATTAAATACGAAAGAGATTTCAGCCTCTCAATTACAAAAAGATTCAAAAGAAGCAAATATAGATGCTCAAAAAACCAAATGAAATGAGACCATCAACAAAAATTAGAGGCCAAAATCTATCAATTAAAACCCTAAATCGGAGCCCCTCCATAACCAACCACGATAACGATTATGTAGGTTTAAGAAGATGAATTTTGGACAAAATAAATAAACCATGCAGAAGAGAAGAAACCACTACCTCGATTCGAAGAATGGAACATCGTTATGTCGCAGCTTCAATTAGCCTCTCCCACGCTGCCGCTTGAATTAACCGGTTTAAAAACACACATCCAAACACTCCCTTAGAAGGTGAATTACCAAACAAACTCAAAACAAACAAAATAAGTTTAAGATCTCTCCTGACGTATTTACAAAAGCCTACCACTCAATTTAAGCACTATAAAATGCAAGAAAACTACAATTACATGACATGGGTTGGATTCTATAGAAAACCAATATTTTGCAAAAAAAAACAAAAAACCAAGAAAACAAATATTTTTTTTAACTTTTTTATATGTTTCTTTCATGACGTTAAGAATACTGGAAAAAGAAAAAACTTAAAAATATTTTCGAGTTTTTTTAAAAAATAAAATAAATTTTGGATTTTAGCTTGAAATTGATAATGCACTATGCAACATTAATATAAAATTGGTTTATGAATGTCAATTCTTTGTTTTTTAAATTATTTGCATAAACCACGTTCATATTTAAGTTAAGTTTCTTCTTTTTAAGTATTTTAATTATAATGCATTATGCAATACTATTAGTACTATTGCATGATGCACTAATAAAAAATCACTAAACTTTTTATTTTTTATATTTTTTCCCCATAAATAAAGCTAATAAAATTATAGACTTTTTGGTGAAATTCTTTTTAAAAATTATTAATTATGAAGAAGTTATAGAGAAAAAAAAAGGCTGGTTTTTTTTTATTTTTTGAATAATTATTGGTTTTCTGTAGATCTTTTTCCCTACATGACATATGCATCGAATTTACTCACATATGCATCGAATCGACTTAATTAAGAACCCTATAATTCATAAAAATCCCCGATTCTCCAAATCAGAGATTCCATCAATGTTAACGGTTGACCTAATGAACCAAAAAGGAAAAGCAGACCCAACAATAACCCCCAAAAGGAGGAAATTAATGCATACCTGTTAGTATGAAATGTTAGATATGAACAAATTCGAAATGAAGATACAACCTACAAAAGAGAGAACGAACGAGAATCATAAACATGATAATGAATCGAAACCACCTCTTTGATCTTCCAAAACCCTAAACAACCTCTTGAATTTAAGATCTAGAAGTTATCACCAAAAACCCAGTTAAAAGGACCACCGTTTGACTAATTCGTTATGAATTGGGCGTACCTAGAGCAATCCTCTGATTCAACTTTCAGATCTTGTTCGAATGAGCTAAGAAAGGAAACACAACAATAACCCCCAAAAAGAAATCGACGGACCACCACCATCGTTGACCAGACTCCCCGCTGGATATAGTTATCGTCGTCCTAAACCGAGCAACAACTGAACGACATATTAGGTTTGAGAGAGAGTACGAAATCAAAGAATCTAACTCATGATTAAACAGCGATGGATGATGGACTAATGATCTTCGATTTCGAAGATGATTGCTGTGAGATCATTGGCGGCGATTTGAGTCGCCGGAGATGAGGAAGGAGATGAGGGATCAATAATCGCCGGATCGCCTGGATTGTTCTTAATCGAATGAGGTAGGCTTGATTAGAGTTTTTAGTAAACCTAAATATTCATGTCAATCGAATTAAAAAAGAAAACATATGTCAAAAAGAGGAGAAGGATAAGTGGCCAAAGTAGAGCTGTCATCTTTTGGAAAGTATAAAAAAAACATGGTAGGGCGTAGATTAGAACCCGATACCAACAGGTTAAAAAGCAACAAACATACCACCGGGCCACGCCTCAACATGCAACAAATATCGTCACACATAGTACATAACATTAAGAGACAACTGATTATTAAAAAAAATAATACACAAACAAATGCCACGTGGCATTACGGGAGCCAGCCAACGTGGAAGAAACAGTTGATTTATAGTGTACAGCTCAGCCACCCAAATTGATATATAAGGTAATAAATAGTTTTAGACATATTTATTCTTACATTTCAGTTTTAGACATTTTTTCCCAATATGGTACTAGTAGAGGGGTGCGGGTAGCCATTTTTTGTACCCCTCTCTAAAATGGAGCGTCCTATATATTTGGGGTGTTAAAAAATATCCGAGTCCGAATCTGTATCTGAATTATCCGAAATTCCGTATCCAAGTTATCCAAAAATTTCGGATATCCGAAACTCGGATATCCGAAAATTCGGACTTGGACAATAATTTACAAATTTTTCAGAAGTTTCGGATACCCGATATCCGAAAAACTTAAATAAATTAAAATATATTTTTGGTTAATTTGATTTGAAGGCTTGGACTATGTTCATTTGTTTTGTCGTACTTATGTTTATATGTATTTGAAGACTTGGACTATGTTTATTTGTTTTGTCGTTTTTTCATTTTTTTTTGTTAAATTGTGGGTTTTTAAACAAAACAGGATTTTCGGATATCCGTTATAACTATCCGAGTCTAGTCCGAAATTTCGGATATCCGAAATATCGGACTTGGACTTGGACAGTGAAAACTGATATCTGAAATTTTTGGATACCCGAAATTCGGATATCCAAAATTCTGGGTATCCGGTTTTGAACATCCATACTATATATGTTGATTGTTGTTCCTTTTTTACAAGTACATATAGCAACGCACAAATAGTACCTTTACTCGTTTTTATAAGAGGGGAAATGCATATTTCTTCATGTCTTAAGTTCTATTTGCATATTTATCCATAGTAACAAAACAACTGCATATATCCCATTTTGTAGTTAAATGACATCCTTTATTTATTTATTTATTAGGGTTTAAGAAGAAAAAACCATATACGCTGCACATCTTTTTCGCAAAAGGAACTAGACATTTCATTTCACGTAGAAGAACATGTTCGATTTGCATTGACCTGGTTTGAAATCGTCATCATCAAAAGCTCGCAAAAGAACCAGAAACATCGTCATCATCTTTCTCGCACAAACCTGTCTTAATTTTATACTAGAAACAAGGTCATCATCTTTCTTGCACCTACCTGGTTTGATTTTTGGATTTGTACATGTTCATCTTAGTCACTAGTATATTTCTTAGTCACTACGAAAGCCACATTTTACTGGGTTTTGTACAGTTCTTTTTAGGCAGATTGTATCTCACTTTTTGGCAAGATTGTATCTCGATTGTGTCTCAATTTTCATAGATTGTATCTCAATTTTGGTTCTCAATTTGGACAGATTTCCTTTGCTTGTTAAATTGGATAGTTTGCTTGCTTAGAAAAACTCATTCTGATTATTGTTTACTTTGGACATAATCGTTGATTTGATTGAAGATGGAAACTGTTAATGTAGATGTTATTGATGTACCAACATGGAAAAATATGGCTCAATCACCAACACTCGAGTCAAATGTCGTCCAAGTACTGGCTAATTACAAGATAAAATTAAAATACGAAAGTTACTTTCGCTTAGCTAAAAACTCATCTAGGAGACGAAGTTGTTTTGGTATAACAAATGTATATACATTGACACATATGTTTACGACTTTGATGATTTAGTTGAAGAGGTTACAACTCATTATCTGTCAAATAGGGACCTTGTTTTCACAATTTATTTCATTGACAAGTATGTAACAAAACAATCCTGTATCAAGGACTTTTAATGGTGGGCTACAAGGACCTTGAATGCTATTGAACATGCAAGAATGTTAAGTGAAATAAGCAAAGTAAGTAAAGATGCATTTGCCTATATTAATGAGAATCATAAAAAAATTTGGAGTCGAAGCAAGTTTGGGATAATATCTAAGTGTGATTACATTATCAACAACATCTCGGAAACATTTGATTCTTGGGTTGGTGAGTTGCATTATCAAGCGGTTCTTGACCTTCTTGATTCCATTAGAGAGAAGATTTTGGAACGATTTAACAAAAAAGGAGGGTCCTAAAATGAAAGAGTTCATTAGTACCTAATACTAAGAGTTACCACAACCAAATTTCAAAGGTTAGTGTTTTCTTTATTTGATATATATTTAGATTTTATCTTGTGTGAACTTTCATAATATCTTTTATATGTTGTATGTAGAATTTGGGAGATTATGCACTTTGTAGAAGTGGTGAAAATCGAGCTAAAGTGAAACACATTGGGAGGTTGTACTTGATAAGCAAACATGCACTTGTCAAGTTTGGAAAGTTAAAGGTGTCCCATGTTTGCATGTGGCCGCTTTTGTTGCTTTTACCAAGGATGTAAATTGGGACAAATTTGTTGATCCTTACTTCACTCTTGAGAAATATAAATCTGCTTACGCTCTAAAAGTTGCTCTCTATTTTTGTTTCTCAGTGTTAGATCTAATATCAAATGGGGAAATGGCGTCAACGACGATACACCACCCATCTAGGGTTCCAGCCGCGAATGAAGAAGGAAGTCAATGGAAAACGTATCATCATCGCAAAAGGAAGTATGCTGATTCAAGACCCAGGAACGCTCAAAGCCATGAACAGGGAGGTCGTCGTGTAAACCCTAGTTTCCAAGATCTCAAGAAAGTTTCAACCTCGTTTTTTATTTGTAATTTTCCTCATAATGTTACGGTGGCGAGGTTATGGGGAAGGTGTGAGGAATGGGGGGCGGTATCAGATGTTTATATTTCTAATCACTTATCTTAAGCGGGTCACCGGTTTGGGTTTGTGAGATTCCTTAGACTTGAGAATGTGGAGGAGATGGTCTCCAAGTTACGGTCTTTGTGGGTTGGGAATTATAAAGTGTTTGCGGATATTATACAGCTTTTGAACGGACAACCTTCTAAAGAAGGTAGTGCTTGTATGGAGAAGGTTTTTGTTCCTCAACTACTCCAAAAGTGCCACTGAGCGAACCTTCTATGGGTTCCGTACCTTCTGCTCCGGTTTTAAAAATTGTTGCTATTGAAAAAGGAAATGCTTCTTCCTTTGTTGACAAAGATAGGGTGATTTTGGCTAAATTGTTTGAGATTACTCTTCTTACTCGTCTTAATATGGTGTGCAATGTTGAAGGATTTAATGGTGTGGAGATTCGGTATGTGGGGGGTGGACGGGTATATGTGACGTCTGATTCGGTTGGATCAACGCGAGAAATTTGAAAACAATGAGTCGATGGGAAAGATTTTTTTTTAACTCTTTCAGGTGTTTGAAAAAATTGTGCTGGACGAATGTATGATTTGGGTGGAGTTTTTTGGACTCCCTATGTCGGTATGGAACAAGGAAGCCTTGGATGAAATTGGTAAACTTTGAGGGAATGTTACTTTTGTGGATGAAGACAGAGACGAACCATTGGGTACCAAAAAATTATGTATCCTTACTAATATTAAACATCCTTTACATGAAAAAAAGCCGTATTAGAAGTAGATGATGGAAGTTTTGAATTTTGGGCAAAAGAATTTGAAACTTGGGGTCCAACTTTAGGAGGGGATTCGGAAACCAGCTCTAGTGGTGATGAGTCGGAGGAAGATGATGATTCGATTAGAGATGATGCGAATTCGATTGATGATGAGAACTTGGACGTGGAATGTCAGGTCTCGGCTCAAGATTTGAATGAGGGGAATAAAACTCCATTTGTAGGTGATGACCAGTTGTGTTCCGAGGATCTTTTTCGGTATTTCGTATTATTATGGGAACTTAATTGTAAGGAAAAGGAGGAACAAGACGTTGAAAACGCTAAGATGGTGGATTCCTCGGATTTTCTTGGTTGCCAAAGGAAGTCCACTTCTTATGATTCGGACCCATTTATTGCCCTGGGGTTCATGGGTTAAAAATTCAACAACGATGTGGAAAATGATACTATTGAAGTGAGTAACTTATTATGACACAAGATACTAAATCACCACCTTAGATGGAAATTATATTAATTTGTAATTATCTTAATTAGTAGTTATTGGTTTACTTATTTAGCTCCTTAGATTTCTCCTATTATTGTTGTAAAAGCCTCTTTATAAGGCATTGTAAATTAGTTGTAAATTACACAATTATAATCAAAGCCTTTCATTCTATATGGTACCAGAGCCATTCACGCTCTAAAGAGCAACCCTAATCGCCGGCCACCAATCCTCTTCGACGTCCTTCTCTTTTTTTTCCGGTCACCATGACTACTACTACCACCATCATCGAAGTTACCGCTCAAGCCCACTTCCCCATCAAACTTACTCCCACCAATTTTCCGGTTTGGCGTAAGCAAGTTGTCGCCGCGTTAATCGGACTAGGACTCGATTCCTATGTCGATGGAACCAGCAAAGAGCCTTCAAAGACTCTTGACACTGATGCGACCAAACAGAACCCGGCCCATCAAACATGGTACCGCCAAGACCAGACCATCCTCGGCGCCTTGCTCGGTAGTTGCTCGGATCCGATACAGCCTATTATCTCCTCCGCCAACACCGCCTTTGAGGCCTTCGAGCGTCTCTCTTCCAGTTATGCCAGCACTTCCAAGTCTCGGGTAATATCCCTCAAAACTCGGCTCGGTAACAACCCCAGAGGTACCCGCCCGGTTGCCGACTATCTTCATGACATGAAGACGATCGCTGATGATCTCACTCTTGCTCAGAGCCCTGTTTCTGATGAAGACCTAGTTGTCCATGTCCTTGGTCAGTTGGGGGATGAGTTTGCTCATGTTGTTGCTGCTGTTAAGATGCGAGACTCTCCCATCAAATTCACTGACTTATTTGAAAAGTTAGTGGATCATGAGAGAAACACCAAACCTACTACTGGGCCCTCTATTACCTCCGTGAACTACACCCAGAAGACACAGTCCAACAGGCCCATGTCATTCAGGCCCGCATCGGACTCCAGAGGCCCAACAACGCCCTCCCAAGGCTCCCGCACCACTCGGTTCCCTGCTCAACAGTCCGGGCATTTTGCTTCACCGCGCGGTAATCGTAACTCCTTTTTTTGCAAATATTGTAATATTAATGGGCACGAGACTAAGGATTGCAGGAAACTGAAGCGGTTTATTATTGATAATGGCATTACTGTTCCCGCATCCACACCGAGTGGCCCAATTGTAAATACCACTTCGGTTGGCTCCTTGACGCCCCAACAACAGGCCTGGATGTTCGATAGTGGCGCGTCTCATCATGTGGCCTCAGACCAATCTGCACTCCACACCCTCTCAGACTATGGGGGCCCCGACGAGATTGTTTTAGGCAATGGTAAATCCCTTCCCATTACCCATGTTGGTACATCCACCTTTTCCACTTCTAATCGTTCATTGCATCTTCATAATGTTCTTTGTGTTCCTAACCTTCGCAACAATCTTATATCGGTTGCCAAATTATGCAAATCTAATAATGTTTCGGTGGAATTTTTTCCATCTTATTTTTTGGTGAAGGATCTGTGCACGGGGGCGCATCTAATGCGGGGAACGAACGTTGATGACGTCTACTATGCCACGTCTCAAGCCCTTGGTCGATCTCCTCAACTCCATGCTACCACCACTGCTCCTGCTTCGTTTTTGTCCTGGCATCATAAGCTCGGACACCCTTCTATTCGTGTTCTAAAATTTTTACTTAGACAATTTGGTGTTTCTTTCAAGAACAATTTGTCCTTCAATTTTCATTGTGATGCTTGCTCATTAAATAAAAGTCATAAATTGCCTTTCGGTGAAAATTCTTTTACCGCTACCAAACCACTTCAACTTGTTTATTCGGACGTTTGGGGACCCGTTTCACCATCCATCGATGGTTTTCTATACTATGTTATTTTTGTTGACTATTTCTCCAAATACACTTGGCTTTACCCCATCAAACGCAAATCCGATATTGCTATCTTGTTTCCACAATTTAAAAGCCTTGTCGAGAAATATTTTAACACCCCTCTCGTCTCGCTATTTAGTGACAATGGTGGTGAGTATATTGGTCTAAAGGCCTATCTCCAAATGCATGGTATTTCCCATTTTACTACTCCACCACATACACCCGAACAAAATGGGATCGCGGAACGTCGTCACCGACATATTGTGGAGACAGGTTTATCCCTTCTTCACCATGCAAAGCTTCCTGTAAGCTTTCGGTCTCATGCATTTCAAACTGCGGTCTACCTTATCAACCGTTTACCCACTCCCATACTTAACCATCGCTCACCTTACTCCACTCTTCATCACACCACTCCGACTTATCTCAAACTCAAACCATTTGGTTGCCTCTGCTTCCCGTGGTTGCGTCCCTATGCTACCTCTAAACTCCAACCTCGCTCCGCCAAATGCATTTTTCTCGGTTACTCTGACTCCAGGTCGGCGTACAAATGCTATGACCCCATTGGTCGTCGCCTCTACCACTCTCGCCACGTTGAATTTATTGAGCATATTTTCCCATTCACCACCGACACGGCCTCCTTTGTGTCCCTTCCTACTGTTGACGGGTTTCTCAAAGATACCTGGCCCACCACCCCACTCGATGCCAGCCATGCACCGTCCACCACCCTTCTCCCTCGCAAACCCTCGCTCCACCCGTCCACCCACCCGTCGGCCCCTCCTACCCCCCCTCACCCCACCGAACCTTCCTCCGCCACTAGCTCCTCATCAGACTCCGCTCCACCTCACTCTCCTATCTCCCCTGCCACCTCTACTCCCTCCACTTCCACTTCCATACCCGTGGAGACCCCGGTGACATCCGACGCCGCCTCCTCTGCTGGTCCCGATCCCTCCGCCACCTCCTCCACTGTTACTCCTCTTGCCCAGCCCGCTTCGTCACACCCTCGTGTTCGGAAGGCCAATCCAAAATATTATAATCCCAATTTTGTCAACACAACAACCCTTCATTCCATTCCTCCCTCTCTTGAACCGTCAACTTATCGTCAGGCCTTAAAAGACCCCCAATGGCGCGATGCCATGGACGTGGAGTTCAATGCTCTACTTCATAATCAAACTTGGGAGCTCGTTCCACGTACCTCCCACACACCCATTGGCTGCAAATGGGTGTTTCGCGTCAAACGCAATCCTGACGGCTCGGTTAACAAATACAAAGCTCGTCTTGTTGCCAAAGGGTTTCTTCAGGAGTATGGCAAGGATTACTTTGACACCTTTAGTCCGGTTACGAAACCGGTAACTATACGCACCATTATCTCCGTGGCTCTATCTAAAAATTGGCCTCTTCGACAGTTAGATGTCAATAACGCCTTCCTCCATGGCACTTTACATGAGGACGTCTACATGGTTCAACCACCAGGGTATGAGGACTCTCAGTTTCCAAATCACGTCTGTAAACTCAAGAAATCGCTCTATGGTCTTAAGCAAGCGCCCCGCGCCTGGTACATTGAACTAACCAACTTTTTGCTTGGTTTTGGATTTAAAAAATCCTTCGCTGATGCCTCCTTATTTATCTTTACCGGTTCCGATATCACATGTTATTTCATGGTTTATGTCGATGATATTGTCCTCACTGGTAACGATCCAGTCTTTCTCAACAACTTTATTACTGCACTAAGTAATAAATTCTCTGTGAAAGATCTTGGTTCTCTTCATCATTTCCTAGGTGTTGAGGTTATACCCACGTCTACGGGTCTTTTCCTCTCCCAACACCGTCATATTCAGGATGTCCTTGCCCAGTTTCACATCGATGGTGCTAAAGACGTGTTGACCCCTCAGTGTCACAGATCATCTTGTCCTCAATGACTCTTCCCCGCTGGTTGATGCCACTCAGTATCGGCGTCTGGTTGGCTCTCTTCAGTATCTTGCCTTCACTAGACCCGATGTTTCCTTTGCTGTTAACAAACTTTCGCAATTTATGCATGCTCCTCGCCACACTCACTGGCAAGCCCTCAAGCGTGTGCTTCGGTATCTTAAGGGTACCATTTACCATGGCCTCTTCCTTAACCGCCATTCGCCTATGACACTCTCGGTTTTCTCAGACTCTGATTGGGGTGGGGTTAATGATGCTGGCCGATCCACAACTGCCTATGTGTTATACTTGGGTAGCAACATTGTGTCTTGGAAGTCTGCTCGTCAAAAGTCCGTCTCCCGCTCGTCAACGGAGGCGGAATACAAGGCTTTAGCGAATGCCACTGCTGAGTTAATGTGGTTACAACATTTGTTAAAGGAACTAAACATCACTGTGTCTACCACACCTACGTTATATTGTGACAATGTTGGTGCCACTTATCTCTGTGCTAACCCGGTTTTTCACTCACGCATTAAACATGTTGCCTTAGATTATTATTTTGTTCGTGAACAAGTCACCGACGGTCGTCTGCGTGTGCTTCATGTCAACTCTCAGGATCAGTTAGCCGACATGCTCACCAAGCCCTTAGCTCGAGCTCCATTTTTGCGCAATAGGTCCAAGATTGGTGTCTCTGACGGATCCTCCATCTTGCGGGGGCGTATTATGACACAAGATACTAAATCACCACCTTAGATGGAAATTATATTAATTTGTAATTATCTTAATTAGTAGTTATTGGTTTACTTATTTAGCTCCTTAGATTTCTCCTATTATTGTTGTAAAAGCCTCTTTATAAGGCATTGTAAATTAGTTGTAAATTACACAATTATAATCAAAGCCTTTCATTCTATATAACTTAGAATCATTCGTGAAAGAAATGATGAACAATAGAGGGTCCAGTCTTAATGATATGAGTAGATTGGAAACATTATGGGGGCTAAACATGAAGGGCACATCTATAGATCTTTAAATTGTTATTCATAGGATGATTGTGAACATGGTGGATTAATGAATGTTCTTTCTTTGAATATTTATAGGATTAGGAACGGGTTAAAGAGAAATAGGTTGCCTAAGTTGGCTAATATGCATGTGGTTTCTTTTCTGGGGATGCAACGATTGTTTAGGTCTTCCTTGGATCTTGTTAACATTTATAGTCTTTGGGGTATTTCGACTTTTGAGTTTGAGTATGTTTTATCTAATGGTCATTCTGGTGGTTTGATCTCGATTTGAGAGGGTTGTTTCAAGAAAGATTTGGTGGTCCGGTCAGACAATATGCTTATTGTTGGTTGTGAGTGGCTTGTTTCTAAAGAACACTACGTCATGATTAATGTGTATGCGTCTCAATTGAAGCTAGTAAAGTTAGGTTGTGGAATGAGATATTGGCTTTTATGGATGCTAATAAAGGGAATTATATGGTTTTTTGTGATTTTAGTTCTATTCGAAACAGTGATGAAAGAAGAGGTTGTGGGTTTTCTCCTAGTAATGCTTTTAATTTTAGTCCCTTCATTGATATGTTCGGAACAGTGAAAGAAGAGGTTGTGGGTTTTCTCCTAGTAATGCTTTTAATTTTAATTCTTGGTTGGTTGATGATGAATTTAATCAGTTTGTCAACGAATCGTGGGGTGTTGGTAATTATGGGGCTTCCTCATGTAAAATGATTGACCTTAAAAATAAGCTTAAAGATATCAAGGTAAAGATTAAACGGTGGTTTGTGGATAGGCCTTCCCGTGACCAAGAAATAAATCGTTCGAGGGACGAGCTAACGTTACTCAATCGTAATCTGGATGATGGTTTGTTGCCAGAATTTGGAGTTGCTCCAAAAGCAACAAGGGTTGGTTAAAGACATTCATGACTTGGATCGGTTGAATGGATTGGATTTGCTTCAAAAATCAAAGGTTAAATGGGGAATCGAGGGTGATGAAAACTCGAAGTACTTTCATGGAATGATCAATAAAAGAAGACGTTATTCTTCGATCGAGGGGATAAAATTGATGGGGGTTTGGATAGAGGATCCAGTGGAAACAAAAAATGGTTTTTTTTTATTTTTATAAATCAAAGTTTAGCAAATTCAACGGGCTCAAGATGGTTACTTTGAGAAACAAATTCCGAAAACTTTCTAGCCTTGATAGCTCCTTTTTGGAGGCCATTCCGTCTTTCGAGGAGATTAAAGATGTAGTGTGGTCGTGTGATAGTTCGAAGTCCTCGGGTCCGAACGGGTTTTCGTTTGGGTTTATAAAGAAACAGTTGGAATTGCTGAAAATGAGGTACACTTTTTTGTTGTGGAGTTTTTTACTACTTATTTGATTCCAAGAGGGTGCAATTCTTCCTTTATTACCGTAATCCCTAAAATTTTGGATCCACTTGTGATTAATGTTTTTTGCCCGATTAGTCTTATCAGGATTCAATATAAGATTATTACCAAGTTATTGACAAATGGATTGGCCTGTGTGATTAATGTAATTAGTAGCCCGGAACAAGGGCTCATTTCAGTCTTTTGGTCTTGTTTTTTATTTGGAATTGTAGTATGATTAGTGTGGGGGTCTTGAGTTGAAACTGACTTGATGACTGTATTTTTCTACTATGGATTTATTTTGAAACTTGATCAGTATTCTAACTCTGGCTAGACTTACTTAATACTCATCACAAATGATCACTCAGCCAAGTGAGAGAATGTTGAAAATATCTTACATAATGTGGCCTATGGATCATGAACTTTAATCATAAAGACGTGAGTAATTAATAGGTAGTTGTAGATGGAAACAACTACATACAAAATATAACAGGTTTCCCTCTAGATACTTGGGACTCTTGAGATTACATAGAGAACCTATGTAAAACACCACATATCTCTCTCTCAAAAACACACAACTCCATTCAACTTACAAGCATCATAACGGGAGCGACACCTAAAGAATCATGGCATCTTCCTTAACTTTTCAGCTATCTTTCCCTGCAAGTAAGTCTTATTTTGATGGTTGATTATTGTCTATTATGATTGAGTTGCTTCTTGATCTGCTCCTCTATGTTGTCGGTATCATGGATTAAATTGTTAATCTCACTAACAAATTTTGGAATGAACAAAGATAATTTTGTTGAGCATACTTGATTTCTTAAAATATGAGTATATATGATATAGGTCAGAATAATCATGGAGTCTATCTATATTCAAAACCTGACAAAACGTACTCCATCGAAATGATTTTGATGAACGAGTAAGTATTTTTAGAATTATTAAAAAATAGAGTTATTATTGTAAACAGCTGTAGTTTTAATTTTTAATCTAACAGCCGTAGTTTTAAGTGCTTGTAAGTGGTTGTAACTATAATACATAATATAATAGTCGTACATAAATAATTATCATTATTTTTATAGTGTCGTTGCCTATAACAAATTTAATCTCAAAATATACTAGGCATATTAATTTGAACGATGTAATCAAGCTACATCCATAGAATATTTGTCCAAATATATTAACCAGAAAAGGTCCTGATATGCCTACTGTTTCTGTCGTAGAAAGTAACAAGGAAGATAATCGTTATCTGAGAATAAGATGAATAAAATAGTATTATAAGCATTGATATCTGCTTACATGTAAACAACATGGCATATATTCACATATGATGTTTATTAGACAACTCTATGTTATGAGAGTGCTTTTCCATCTTTGTGGACACCACAAATTGTATATGGTTGATGTGTTGCAAACACATCCTATTTTTCCGTGTAATTATGTAATATTTGAGTCGAGTTTGAGTCATTTCTATTTGGTATTTTATATATTTTAGCTAATTGAGTCTTAATGTGCTATTGAGTCGTTTTTGTATAATTTTTGGTGAGTTGTCGTAGAAAGTAACAAAGAAGATAATCGTTATCTGAGAATAAGATGAATAAAATAGTATTATAAGCGCTGATATCTGCTTACATGTAAACAACATGGCAGATATTCGCATATGATGTTTATTAGACAACTCTATGTTATGAGAGTGCTTTTCCATCTTTGTGGACACCACAAACTGTATATGGTTGATGTGTTGCAAACACATCCTATTTTCCCGTGTAAATTATGTAATATTTGAGTCGAGTTTGAGTCATTTCTATTTGGTATTTTATATATTTTAGCTAATTGAGTCTTAATGTGCTATTGAGTCGTTTTTGTATAATTTTTGGTGAGTTTAGTAATTAATTGACTCTTGTGTTTATTTAGGTTGATTGTGATTTAATGGTCCTCAAAATAGTTAAATATATATTTGTTGCAGGTTGGTATAATTGTCTAAAAAGATGGTATGACATTTCATAAAAGTTCAAGGGCTAAAGAAGTGGATTATAAAAATTGAAGGGTCGGCGCATCAATCATGAAAGCTTGAGATCGAGTGTTGATTTCTAAATGACGTTCATGAAATGTTGCTAATGTTCACGAAATAAAATAAACAAAATTGGTCTCAAACTATCAAAGTCACGTGGGCTGATGATGGACACAAGAAAAATAGGTTGCGATATATTATTTGGGCTTGTGAAAATTCACATATCAAAAGAAAAGAAAAGGGAAAAGAAAAGGGGAAAAAAAGAAGAATTATGGATACATAACGATTGTCACGTGGACCTTTTTGGTCAGAATTTTGGTGACAACAAGAATTGACAAATTGATTGAGTGAAACTTTAAGTGCTTATGTGGAGAGCAAGAAAAAAAGAATAGGGGTTTTATTAACAAAACAATAAAAAACGGAGGGGATCGAAAAAAGGGGTTTTTACGCCTACAAATTGGAGAGGACGATAGAAAAACCACAAACTCAATTTTTTTTAGCCGACTTCGAAATAACCAAGGGACGATTTCTGAGACGGGAAGGAGCAAGAAAAGAGAGGAGATCATCCGGTTTAATCATTCGACACCGCTAATCAATCCGGGTTGCATCTTTTCTTGTTTTTATCTTGTAATTGAATTATTCAACCCATGTTCTTGATCAAGACTTTAACTTGTATATATTATTCTGGTTTGGACATGTGTGTTGGCTAAATTAATTAGTACCGCCTAGACCGTTATGATGAATTTGCAGTGTTATGATTTTTATTCGGTTTATTACAATTTTTATGATGGATGATTACTCTACTAAATTCCTCTAATTTATTGCAATTGGTGTATATACATGTTATCATTAGGGTCTTATTTATTAATTAATACTTGAGTTGCCTACGAATGTCTTTCGAGTTGGGTAATTTATCTAAAGTCGCTAGCTTTAGGGTTAGTAACCAAAGAGTGGTTTAGGAGACGTCCTGAGCCATAGTTATTAATTAATATTTATTATCTTGATATTAATATTCTGCCTATCTAGAGACTCAAAAGGTAATAGATTGTCGGGTAGTCGGGTTGGTTGATGAACTAGGATAACATTGTCTTAAAAGGAAGTACCCTAGGAATTTAGCTAGTCTGTTATTCGTGTCAATTGTAGTTATTAGAGGTAGCTCCGGCTAGTCTAGGGTGCCTTAGATTGTTTCGAGGGTGTTCTAGGGTAGTTGAAGTGGAAAGTACTCAAAAGGTGAACCACTTGTCCGAGCGTTAGAGTAATCAATTAGGAAGTACTCAAAAGGTGAACTAATCAAATCGGTGAGCGTAATCCAGTTTTTAGGTATTCTATCAGTAACGTCCGGAGAGTGATTCGGGGGCTCGTAGAGTTTCTATAGGTTGTGTGGCAAGATCCCGGTTCCATCAGAATTATCATAGCCGAGTGAGGTCGTTAATATTAATTAGGATTCTAGGTCTAGGTGGTACCTTTCTCTCATTATTGAATTCATCCTAAGTTTCTCAGTCGTCGGTTGTCAGTTAGTTAAGTTAAGTCAGCTAAATAAATTCAAAATAACCAAATTCAAATTCACAAATTTCCATTCTTAGGTCCTAGGTTGTGTCTAGCTATCTAGTGTCCTTAGGGTTCGATATCCGGTCTTCTGTAGCTATACTGCCACCGATAGGTACACTTGCCTGTAGGTTCGGTCTAGTTTTAGGTAGTTTCGGTAAAATTAGTTGTGTCTAGGTCTAGGATTAGGTCTAGGATATTTTATTATTTTAGGTATAGCTCCGAACACATCAATGGTGCAAATGATGATATTGACATTATCTTTGACAAAAGTTTTGTGGCTACCACAATGTTCTTATTTTGGATGAAGTGTAATAAAACTTATGAAAAACCACAAAACTTACTTATGTTGGATATCTTACACAACTCTTGTAGAAAATGAAAAGCGATTTGGGAACCAAAACAATGACACTTTCTAGTTTGTAGAATTAATTTGATTTTTCCTTCCCACATGATGGGCTTAAATTATCAAGTTTCCTAAACCATAAGTTGCTGTTCCAATTATGCTACTAAGAAATATTGACCAAAAAGTGGATTATGTATTGAAAGCAGACTACAAGTGATATCAATGGCGTAATTAATCATGTTATACAAGTAGATATCATAACTTTAAGTAATATTAAGCATTTTACTTTTATTCTATGAATTTGTTATATATCTTTAGACAAAAGGTTCACTTTGTAATTTTATAGAAAACGGTTTTATTTGTTGTATGTTTTACATTGACAATAATTAAGAGTCAAGAACGGTCAATATCAATGGTTAGTTTATTTTTTTAGATAACCGATTTGGCCATACTCAACTGTATGCATATTGTCTAGAGTTAAGTAAAGTAGAGACGAGGTGAAACTATTAATCTTGCATAAAGATGATAAACTTACGAATAGAATGTAAAATATTGTATGCAAAAAAAATACATTTGAAGATGGTAAAATATTCTCCCCATGTAATACCTGGGTTTCTAACCTAGCATTGAAATAAGAAAATGAAAGAAACATGAGATGGAGCGATGGATGCAACAAATGGAAAATCAATGGGCATGAATAAATTAGGAGTAAATGAAAGATATCGTCCCTGTGAAATTCGTGCAAACCACAGGGAGATCCGTAATGTACTCATACCAGGATATTGCCATTTGTAATATGTATATATATAATTTAGGGTCTCCGATTAATCACGATTAATCCGATTAATCGCTTAACACCAGTCGACCGTCGAGCTACCGCGAAGCGATTTCTGCAACCTTGATCATTTATATTTATGATTTTTGAAGATTTTATTGATCAACCTTATTTATGATGTGGGGTTAATGTTTTTTTTTTTTTAACAACTAAATTTTCACCAAATACCACCAACCTTGTATTTGCAAGGATTTGAACTCACAACTACTTACATGGAAGGACAATCACCATACCACTAAGCTACAAGGCCATGGGTGATGTAGGGTTAATGTAGTTCGTATGTCTAAGATTGGTTTTTTATTATTATAGGATTGAGATTTTGTTGAAGTCATTGAATTTTGTTTATTGTATCAAGATTTAATGGTTTTTTTATACAATCTTTTTTATATAAATTTCTACTTAAAAATTCACAAAGAGTTTACAACTCAACACGAAGCATAAGGGAGGCGGGCAACAAGCTGCGCCGTCAGCCCCTTCTGAATGGCAAAACCTAACCGAGTGAATACCACATTCATCCTCCTAGGGGTCGCCACATTCCCATGCATGACCTTCTGGATACGACTCAAAGTGTCCACCGCTTCCGAAGCAAGGTAGCCGAATGTATCAAACGCAAAAGGGACAAACACGTGTTGATTCTCCTGACATGCTTCCTCATGTTTGCGCACCTTCCCTGCTGCGGCTTTCGAGGCAGCCTGGCCTGCCCGAAACCCGGAACCCTTGAGCCCCACGAGAGGGGAAACCCCAGTAAGATCGACACATGCGTGCTTCCCGTTTTTCCAGCAAAAAATAAGGACGTTTTTTTAAATATTCGTTTATTTGTGTAAATAAATATTCGTTCTTTTAAAGCTTGTTGGCAATTCATAAGTCATTGGTTGACAAATCATTAACCATTGATTATCGATTATGTTTGTTAAATTCAATTGAATTGCATTGAGATAACATTTTAGTTGGTGTTCCTAGTTGGTTCTAGACTATTAAGCAATATCACCGAATTACTTGGTCTTATGTGATTCTGTTATGCAAAGTGATAACTAAATAATGTCCATGTAAAAGTCTTTCGATAATCATACCTTGGGGTGGTCATTCTTTTAAGAGTAAATTATGGGAATCATCCCTAAGATTTGCTATAATTTCACCATTCTAAGTTTAAAATTTTCATTTAGGTTTTGTTTAGATAATTTAGCATAAACAATTAGACGGAATGTATAACATTAATTGAACCACATGCTTTTCATGGATATAATACATGACTTACCCTAAGTGCCTAGGTTAATTAGGTTTTTGCATGACCCAACAACATGTCATCAGAACCATTCAAACCCGTCATCTGTTTGGTTTCACGATCGGTTTTATATTACCTCTCGATCGGTTGGTTTTAAAACTGTATACCCTAATGAACGGTTTAATTTTAGGTTTATGTCAAAAACCGATCGTATAAAATCAAACTGCACCAGAAGACTTGAACTGTATAATTTATACTTTTTAGAACCGGATATTTACGTGATGTAACCTGATAGCTTTTGCACCACAACCTAAAAATAATTCCTGAGGTGTAAAACAAATTTCATAACTGATTTTCAGATAAAGGGGAAAGCATTGCAAATTGCAAAATGCAAAAAGCAAACCCAGCCCAATACATTTTGAATTTTTGGTTAACCCCGTGGCCCAACAACAACTTTTTTTTTCTTTCTAACTAGATATAAACGTCCGCAAATATTGTAAATAGTGTGCTTGATCTCGAGTCACAAGGGAGGGTTTAGCGGATTGCCCGGTTCGCACCCGATGGTGTAAATGGGGGGCGCTCCTGGGTTCCCTTGCTATGAGGTTCGAACTCGGGATAGTGAGTAGGTCCAGGATAACCAGTCTCGATACACCGTTGAGTCATATTACCGTTAAAAATAATAATTGTATAACGATTGACCACCCTACCTTTTAGATATGGTGTCATCTCCCTAGAGGTGTACAAATTGGTTTTTTTCCTAATAGATTTCGGTTTGGGTCAATCCTCAATCGTATTCGGTTATTCATCGGTTTATAACCGGTTCTAGAGGAAATTATGTGTAATCGATGCCAACTGGTTAAGCGACTTTTATATTGGTTTTGATCGTTTTTTTACAACCACTGTGTGAAAACCGGTTTTGTAACCCTTTTGGAGGTTGAGTAGTGTAACTGGTATGTAACCGGTGGTCTGATTAGAAATCAAAACCAATTTTTCTCTAACTGATGCGGTTGTCATAGCCCACTCAAAAGTAAACCTAACTCACTTAATAGATAGGGTAAGCAAGTGTCGTATCCACAACGAGTATGTGGAAGTTGATTTAGTTTTATCTAATTAATTTAACTTGAAAATGAACTAAATATTGAATTTTTATGCTGTAAGTGATAGAGCTACAATTCAGGTGTTAGTGACCAAATTTCTGGTTTGGGTCAGAAATGACAAGTTAACGAAAGTTGAAGGTTTTTATCGTTGGATGAAACATGAAAGAGAGTTTGAGGGGTCAAAGTGTTATTCTTGTTAATTACTGTAAATGGCCGTTAATTATTGTTAGAGGAGCGCGATTAAGAGTTAGGTTAAATAGCTCAGATTAGGTTCTTGATATTCGATCGATTGTATTCAAATTCCTTTTGTAATCTTCTTTCGTTTTCATTCGATAATAAGATTTGTAGCTCGACTTCTCCGATTGTTCATTCTAGATTACGAATTCGATTGATTTGGTTTGCAGTTCCAAATACTCAACATATGCAACTAAGAACAAAAACACAGAATTTAGGGTTTAAAATAATTATTGGAGAAAATAATCCTCTTCGGGTTCAAGTAATCAAAATCCAATTAGTTCCTAATCATTTACGTAGAATATTTTCAATGGGGATGGTGCGAAGAAGAAGTCTGAGGTAACGCGAGTTCTAGCTAAAGGGGCTATAACGTGCGCGTGACCGGGTTCAATCACAATTAAGAGTTGTGATGCGAGATCCTTTTACTATCAGCTTAACCGGACTTGGTTTACCCAACAAACTAATTCTAGGGTGACTAAACAACCAAGAACAATCAAAAAGATGAAAACCCTACCCCCGGAGAGAATCACGGGTGGATTAGCTACTCATATAAATGATTAGAACAAAATAATTAACCGAATTGAATAATTGAAACATGAAAAACAGTTGATCCAGAGGTTAAGAGCATTTTGATCGCTCGTCGGGTTAAGACCAAAATGCAGCATAAACACCAGAAACAAATACAAAACAAAAGTTTTTAAAACAAATACTACAAGGATGTAGAAAGAGCACATGGACCTGGATATAGTTTGGAAACTCATTGGAACAGTCTCGTGACTCCTCCCCACACTCGAGTTTACTATTTGATTGTTTTATTTATAATTTAATTAGTTGTTTATGTTTTGAATGTTAGATTGTCGGTCATTTGTCAGGATGCTGGATTGTTGGTGGAGCATTTTTAGATTAGTGATATATTAGCTTAATAGATTTGTAACCCGTGTGTCACACGGGGTGCATAAGTAAGAATAACCAAACATAATATAAATTAAATGTGGGACTATCTTTTTAGGTGGATAAGTTTACGATATAATTTGATGTGCAAAAACTTTTATCTTTTATAAATCTCTCAAGACTTCTATTGTATGCAACATTTGATGTTTTTGTTAGTGAGGTTAGCGTCCTCGCTAAAACTAAAAGTTTTAGGCCTTTTCTGCTTGAAACCTTAGATAGTGCAACATATAACCGACCATGCGAGAACACTGGGTGCCTTAAAAATAAACCAAACTTGGAGAGCGACTAACCCTGGATATTATTCAATGTCATTGTGTAAGATAGAGCAAGGGGCAATTGTCTTGTTTGAAACTTGAATGCTATTTTTGTATCTGAAGGCGTCAAGGTGAGTCTTGGAATAAAAGTCTGATTTCCAACATTAGTACCTGATATGATCTCAACCTCTATAACACTATTACGTAAGGATGTCAATTTTAGTCTAGTGCCATTACACAAGCCACCATTTTGATGAATATTTCTAAGTAGCATAACAAGCACACCAACCTTTAGAATCAATAGATGGTTTGGAAGACCTGATAGTTTAAGGCCATTTAGAAACTTTGTAGGGAACTCAATGTATGTAAGTTTTCTAGCCTTATCATAAGTTTAATTGCACTTCATCAAAGATAGAAACATTGAAGAAGCCAACGAAGGTTTGTCAAGTGCGTCTTCCATATAGTCACCCGCATCATATACGATTTGTTGTGTCCTGGAAGATGGAAATATAGCCTCATAAGCGAAGGAGTTCTGTAATGAACGTCATACGTGAATATACGCCATGATGCTTCATATGTTGATAGGTACCGTCAATTATATAATTCTTCTATTTCGTCAATGGCTTTATGATCATCACTATTTTGGAGCTGTTTGGAACAAATGTAACGGTAGCTTTATCGGGACGTTTGTTAATATAATTGAACAAATATGTTATCAATCCCACCTGATTACACCACTTCACATTAAAATGAGCTTGATATTTTTTATGAAGAACTTTGTATAAGAAACAACACATTTGTTATATAACTCAACACCAGACTTTAGAACAACTAATCCAGAATTTCGTCTCCTAGAAAGAGGAAAACCATCAGTGTCAAGAGATGTTTCCTTAGATAAAATCTTTATAAAGTTTTTCGAGCACTTGTTATTAATCATACAGGGGCAATTCATATTATCATCACCACAAGGTCCATGCATCATGAATTCGCTTGCAAGTGAGTACAATTCATATTCTTCATTCTTGTCTGGTACTTTTAGCTAAAATCATTGGGTCAATGTGTTGAACGGTAGCAAGTTTGTAATCGGTATGCATAAACAAACATATATGAGCATGAGGTAATCCGCACTTTTGAAACTCGACTGTATAGAAAACTACACAGACATTGGGATAAATATGTATGAGTGGCATTACATAGGTAATAGTTATGCAAGTTAAAAGGTATAAGAGATTGATGGTAAGCATGATGAATAATTATGATGACGATAAACGTATATAAAAAAATGAACATACCTGCTTGGACGACACCGTGTATCTTATTTTCTTTTAGGTCCTTAATCAAGGAATCCAATTTGGTTTTGAACAATCAACATAATATATTTAGCCTGTCTTTGGGTTTGAGTGTTGTATCTTTCAAGAATCTCTTAATCCCGGGCCATTTTTGGTTACATGCGACCGTTATAAAGAAATCTAGATATCCAAACC
This sequence comes from Deinandra increscens subsp. villosa, assembly GCA_039602395.1. NCBI lineage: Eukaryota > Viridiplantae > Streptophyta > Magnoliopsida > Asterales > Asteraceae > Deinandra > Deinandra increscens. Next base: position 50,739,002 of record JBCNJP010000024.1, on the reverse strand, counting down.
ATTTACAAAGGCACATGGCATCTAAATAGTTTTACATCATATAACGTGCACCACCTGTTAACGAAGAAGGCAGTATAACACGCTGTCCAATATTCAAAAGCTGAGTATTCCCTTGGTCTTGATCATGAATCAGGTTTTCATAACTTTAACATCTTAAAACCGTTTGTTTGGTATGAATGAAATATAATCTCTCGGTTGCAATCATTGTGTAAGCATCAAGCAAGAATTGTTGAAGAATCCTTCTCGCTTTAGAATCAATGAGAACGCATTAACCCTATCTTGAATTCTGTAGATGAAAAACTCTCGTATTGTATAATTTGACCGTTTACTATTGCTTAAAGATGGAAGATCTCTATGATGGATGTCATCTCTATACCCATCGTCACCGTATGAAGAAAAAAAACAGAGGATATTGAAGAGAAAGCTATGATGGGTGTAGCTCGCTTATACGTTTTAGAGGTCCTGATTGAGTTTCTAAAATAATATCTCGATTTTCAATTGAATCACCAATGTTACCAATAATTAAAGCTGCAAGTTCAGAAAAGGTTGGTAGGTTGTATGTCCTTCCATCTTGTTGCCTTCGGCCTACAAGGTGTAGCCTTATATTGGCAAATGGGTTTTCATTAAACCGATCCCTTACCATTCTATAACATTTGACCAATTCATTTGTCGAGTCTAAAATAACCTTCAAATCTTCTATTATTTAAGCGTCAAGCGAGGGAAAAGTTGATGTAAACTCATGTCTTGATTAAGTAAAAATATTACATAGATACAATGCCATGTGTATTTGCGATAAAAGTTGATGTAAACCCATGTTTAGTATTATATTATTTTATGGAGGTTTATAATTAGTTAATGATAAGTATTAAGACGTACCGATAAATGCCATGTGTATTTGCGAGTCGGTTTCATATGTGTATAGTGAGATAGGTTATTGTGAGAAGTTTGGTTTGGGTAAGAAGGATAAAAAGAAATCATAGGCATTAGATCTTCAATTAAATAAAGATCTATGGCTCAAAGTTTTCCTATGTAGATTTAAAGAGAAAAGCAAAAGAAAGCAAAAGATGAAAGGACATTTTTGAGTTTTTATCAAGTTCCCCCCATTTTTTTAAACCTTCATGACTCTTAGATACGACATTATTTTTTGAAAAAAAAATTACACCATAAAAACGAATGTTTTTCCATCTTTAAAATGCATACAATGTTGTTATATATAAAATAAAAAAATTACTCTTTCGATTATATCAAAATGTTCAGACCATTGTGTCATTGTGTCAAAATGCTCAGATCATTGTGTCAATGTCAAAATGTTTAGATCATTGTGTCATATTGTGTCAAAAATGTTCAGATCATTGTGTCATATTGTTTCAAAAATCGAAATAGTATTTCTTTTAATTTTATATAAAGGAACACTATATATAATTTTAACACAATGATCTGAACATTTTGACACAATGACACAATGATCTGAACATTTTGTGT
>JBCNJP010000024.1:50684759-50737020 GCA_039602395.1 Deinandra increscens subsp. villosa | reverse complement strand
GGGACTAAGTTTGTCATTTTAGCAAACTTGATTTGAGAGAAATTAAGGATCGGCAATCAGGAGTCGTGAAACCGTCTTCCCTTTTTAATCTCATTCATTCCGATTTCAATACTCCTCGGTTACCTCCGATGATCACCTAAATTGAATCGCTAAACCAGTTTCCTTCAATCATTGATAACTATTGTCACCCTCCAAACTCCTTCGGACAACCACCGTGAGCCACCGCCAAAGAAAATAAAAAGAATCCAGTCACCGCTGTTAGCGATTGTTCACGGCAGTCGGACTTGCATCACCGTCGAAGTTTCAAAACCACCCAGTTTCGAACGCACAGCAGGAACAGGGAGTTGCAGACCGGTCTCGTCTCGATCAATTGAGGTTCGGTTCAGATTCGACATCGTAGTCGTATCGGTTTTCATCTCAGACACAAGGTATTCCTTAATGTATGGTTTTCGTTTAGTTTCTGTCCATGTACTGGTCATTCCCGTTTTCCCGATGGCCGGAAAAAATTTCCGACGAGTTTAGGGTTTTGTTTGAAGAAGATGACACTCGTCCGATATATATTATATACTTTGAGTGTCAGTTTAAAACACAAACGGGTCGGGTGTCCCAGCGGCCGAGTTGTTCGCTCTGTAACGCGGAGATCGCGTGGTCGAATCTCCCCGCCCCAAATCTTTTATCATGTCTTTCCTATTGATCCGATTTCCTTGTTACTACCTGAACAAAATCGATGGCTGCGAGACCTGTTAACAAACGATCCCCTAGCCCAGTGGCTAGGGCGGTGTGCTACAAGTTTCAGGTCACGGGTTCGAGTCCCGTGACCCCTATTTCTTCTGATTTTTTTTTATTTTTTTTATGGTTTTAAGCATTATTTGGTCCAAAACTCAAAAATTACTAATCCATGTCTAATAAATCTTTACTCGTGATACCCGTTGAATTTCTATAAAAAACATACGATTTAAATGGATCGAAATTTTATAGTCTCATTATTAAAAATTTGTTTTAAACATAGAATTATATATGTGTAAATATATATATATATATATATATATATTTGACTTATTATCACGTACCTATATACATATGAACGTTTTAAATATTTTCTTTAAACCCTTGAGAGTTTTTGGCATGGTATATAAATATATATATAGGATGTTTATTCTTCCACACTTTTAACTACACCCCAATATATATATTTATGAACATATAAGTTTACCCGATTATCTCTATATTTATTATTTGGATAACATACGCACATTGATTTTCGTAAATTTTTGTGTCCTTCATCAAATGTCATTTTGGGTGCTTTCGAACAAAGGATTCTTATCACACGTTGAAAACCTATCACACAAGTCACGTATGGATTTACTTGTCAATGAACCGTCGTCTAGGCTATGTTACTCATGTGCGGACACACACTTACGTATATAAATTCTATAGGTGCTTGGTAGTTACGCAAGACACGAAGTCTTACTATATTGTAGCAGCGCACCCTAAGGTGAGTTACACAACCTTTTACGTTACGTCCGGATTTGGACGATAACACATGCAAACACGTTATACCCGGGTTAGGGTGATAACACGACAACTATTATGTATGATTAAAGTAGAAATCCAGTATATATCACATGTTCACGTAAAATACTTTATTTTTCAAGTCCTTACTTATCGAACCATTAAAAGCAAATAGTGAGGGGATATTGGGTAGTACTACTGGGGTCTGACAAACCCCACTCAGCGGGCAGGAGATGCACCACCCGACTGGCGGTCGGACTGAGGACAATGTCAGCCTAACTTACCGTGATCGAGTAGACACGGGGAAGGCAAACCATGTAAGGATTATTCCTACAACTAATTGGTCAGCTTCGGTTGCGAACGTTTTAGTGACATGAACTTAGGCTCGCTAGCTACGATATGGATTGTACTTGTAATATACATACTTACATACGAATAAAGACTGTTGTATTCGTACTGCATAATTATACTAGATATACTTATGTGCTTAAGTGAACTCACCAACATTAGTTGACACATGCTTGTTGTGCATGCTTTGCAGGACGCTAGGAGTATCGGATTTTTGGGCACGTACGTTGGTTAAAACCTTTTATTTTGGGAACTTGACTTTAATCTTTCAAACTTGAATTTAAACTGGTTGTTTACTTAATGGGCGCTTGTTTTTGCGCGACATTACTTTATTATGCTTCTGTTGGATTTTAAAACTCTGGTTTTGGATATTTTCCACTTTGGAAATATATTTACATTTTGAACCCTAAACTATGTTTGATGTAACTAATGACTCGGGTCCTGGTCTGGTTCACACCCCACACGGTAAAACTCCGTTAGTGGAAATTGGGGTGTGACATATATAGTGCTCGATATTTGTGCAAGTCTACATGGAGTGATATTTCAAAGCTGTACAAGTTTCATGAAAACAAACAAGGTTTTCCTGGTATGTTAGATAGCGTAGATTGTATGCATTGGAAGTGGTCTAGTTGCCCAAACGCTTGGCGTGGCCAATTCATGCGAGGCGATCATGCACACCCCACGATTATGCTAGAGGCGGTAGCCTCGCAAGATTTATGGTTTTAGCATGCATTCTTTAGAGTGGTCGACGCCAACAATGACATCAATGTGCATGCTTCAAGAATCTCATTACTAAATGTTTTTATTAACAATAAGGCACCCAAGTCGTCGTTTGAAGTGAATGGTTGGTTTTACAAACACAGTTATTATCTTGCTGGTGGCATATATCCAGAATGGACCGTGTTTGTAAAAAGAATTAACGGCCCCCACAACAGAAAAACAAAAAAAAAAGTACGCTAAAGCTCAGGAGGGGGCAAGGAAGGATGTGGAACGAGCGCTTTGTTTACTCAAGAAAATAGGAAATTTATTGAAAATCTGACACGAAATTGGAAACTTAACAAGATCATAGATGTCATATTCACTTGCATGAGTTTTCATAATATGACTAGGGAACACGAGGGTCTTGCAATCATTCAATACGATCCGAAAGACGTTGAACCCGATCAGGAGGAAACTCCACAAGAGATCATTAATGTAAATGATTTGGAAGTTCGCAACCGCGAAACACACCATAGTTTGAAATCGAATTTGACCGAACACATAGATAATGTTCGAGACTACATTCCAAGAGAAGGCAAGATGAAATGGAAGACGAAGATTGATGATTGATTGTATCTTTTATTGTTATATTACAGTTATTGTAATTTCTATTTCTGTTATTGTAATTTAACGGAGATTGGTGATTGATTATATCTTTTATTGTTATATCGTCGTTTAAAAATATTTACCATTTGAAAATATGATTGTTTGAAAGCCAACAGCTATAATTTTATAACGGCTATATTACTACCTATAAATACACCACTTTAGAGATCCAGTTCATCAAGCATGTCAAGTATACTGGAAATACTCGAAGAATTCCACAATCTTACTATGTTAACACCTCCATGAGATACGATGGAATACCATGGAGCAAGACTAGCAATCTATAATCATTTACGTCCTAGAATACCACAACCGGCTTTTCAACGTCAACCGGTTGAACAACCTCCTCTTTTGGTTCCAACTCCACATTGTGTTCCACCAGTTGAACAACCTCCACCTCCACCTGTTGCTCAACCCCCGCCCTATGTGGATGAGGTTTGAGATAATAAAGTCTTCTGGATTTGGGCATCTGATTACTGGTAGCCCCAGAACCCAACGGAAGAGCCACTTGAGGACTACTACGAATTCGACGATGAAGTCCATCTTAAGGATGTAGAAGAACCGGATGATGAGGCCGTGCTTTGTGATCTATGGAGGAAGAACTTAGAACACAACCAAGATCACCCCTGTTGCTCCCATGCAATGGCCAAGTATTGAAGGGACCCCCGGGGGGGGGGGGGGCACTTCCACAGTTTTTTCAGCCAGAAGCACTAATATTCACGGTTTTATGTAAAAAAATATATGTATTGCATATCGCTCCCCTCGGATGTATTGTATTGAGTATCCCCCCCCCCCCCCAGGGTTTTCTTTCAAGCTTCGTCACTGCTCTCATGGGATGACGATTTCGACTCCGATGCCGATTCCGATTTATGCATTTTAGGAAATAAGCAATGCTTTGTTTAGGAAATGTAATTTTTTTATTTATTTTAGGAAATGTTATTTTTTATGTTAAAAATGAATGTTTTATTTTGGTTGAATAAAATATTATTAAAATGAAAGTGAGAGGTTGAAAAAGTGTGGGGAATGTATTAAACTTAAAAAGTATGGAGAGTGTCGGGTGATGATGTGACACTAAATTGACAGGAAAAAAGTAAGGTTGAAAAAAGTGAGGGAAGGGTATTATGAATACCTTAATCTAAAAGTACATTTTCCACCCACATGAAAAATCATTGGAAAAAATAAGTTTAATGCAATTCCTTTCACAATTTAGTGAGAATTCTTCGTTGCTTTTATTTGGTGTCGGGGCTAAAGGTGAATCTAAAAAAATGTCCCTTGTTCGGGTTGAATGTGGATGGGCACACGGTTAATGGGCGGGCTGATTACCTTTAGTGTCGAGTAGGATCCATCCCATTTCAACATCTTGGTATATCGGTGTGTGCTAACATGACGAAGGCTAGTAGTTGGCGTCTCGTGGTTCAGGTTTTTGAAAGACGTCTTTCTCTTTGCTGGATGCTCTACCGGTATACTATTTCTTGCTTTATAAAGCTCCTCAAAATGTCATTAATAAGCTAGAGAGTTTGCGTGGACTTTCTTTGTGGTGGATCTAGCGAAAATAAAATTCATTGGGTTCGTCGGGAATTGGTTACTCATTCGGTTAACAACGGTGGGCTTGGTTTGTTTCCTTTAGAGGATATAAATTTAGCTTGCTCGCTAAATGGTTATGGCGTTATAAAGTGGATCCGTTAAAACTTTGGAGAAGGTGATATATGCACTTCATGATACTAATAGGAGAGTTAGCTTCATCCCGTGCAACAAAATTCTAGATGATTGCTAATCTCAATGGTGTTTTGGCTAAAAAAAACATTTATATGCATAATCTTATGCATATGACGCGTTCCATTTCGGTTTGGATGGAGAGCCGTATGGGATATTCTCTACTAGCTCCATTCATAAGATGCTAGAAATTCTGGTCAATCGTCAAGAGGAAACCGTTTATGAGTGGTGTAATTTGGTTCCGAGAAAGATTAACACTTTCGCTTAGAAGTTGCTTCGTGGAAGACTTGGTACATCCCATGAGTTAGTCAAAAGAGGTATTCCAATAACCAATGTTTTATGTCCTCTATGTGATGACGTCCCGGAATTGGTTTTGCACCTCTTCACGTCGTGTTACATGGCTTTGGTGGTGTGGGAGAAAGTGGCTACTTGGTGTAATTTGCCTCCTATCTTTGCTTTTGCGGTAAATGGCCTCTTCTCGTTACATAAAGGTGTTGGAGACAAAAAGAAGTGCAAGGTTATATATTTTATAATCCTCATCGTTTGTTGGCTCATTTGGAAAGAACGGAACACGATAACTATCAACAACCGAAGACCCTCGATTGCTTATATAATCAAGGGGCTAAAATCCATTAGCTTCTTATGGATAAAACATAGGAGTAAAAACGAAAGTATCGATCGGACCAAATGGTGTAACTTGTCTTTGTGATTTGTTGGTTGTTGTTTTTCTCTTTCTTCCTCCTTGCTAGTTGGTTTTTTTAATGAAAGTAGCTGCTAAAAAAAGGTAAATTAACTTAAGTTTCATTAAATCTAACGTAATCTTTTTATTACATAAAAAGATTATTGAAGGGTGACAGTAATTCTAAAAAAGTTGTAACAAGTTTAAAATGGTCAATTATGTTGAAAAAAGGTTTTTTTATATTTAATTTAACTTGAGCAGTGTCACGTATTATGATCATGTAAACCCAAAATTATTTTTCCCATTTTTCTTTATCGGATCCGTTCTAAGTCTATATTCTTACTGTTATTTTTCTCTCTATTATTTCAGTCACAATTAAAACTTAAATTTTAAAAAATCAAACGATTTTTTATTAAATATAAAAACAAACAGTAATATTTATAGGAAAACCGTTCGCAAATTTAAATAAAATAAATACTTTTATTTTATGGTACGATTACAACAAACAAAATAATTCTAATCTATTACAATACAATGAAAAGAATCTACTCCTATTAATACGATTACAAGAAAAATGAGAAGATATTACACGGAAATAAAATTAAAATACAAATAAAGAATAAGGATTACACGGAAATGAATTGAGTAGAAACTACAATACAATAAAATAAATGCAGTGACAAATTTATAATAAAAATAAAATGTTTGAATAAAAGAAAAATGATGACAGAAAGTTATAGAAAATGTTTTGAGAAAAATCTTTTGAAATAGTTTGAAAATCAAAGAAGGATTGTGAAATCCTTGGCGAAGGATTCGGGTCAAAACCCGGGTCCCTTAAAACAAATTCCGGGTCTACCGAAGAACCGTTTTGTTTCCCAGGGTACAATCGCCTAAACCATATTGTACGGCCGGGATAACTCTAAGCTTGAAGTTACCTTGAAGCTTGAAGAAATGACGAACAAAGAGGAAGAGTTTGAGAGAAGGTATGAGGAAGAGAAGAGAGAATTCTGTGTGAATTCGGTGTGTCTAGCCTCAACTAATGAGGCTGTATTTATAGTGGTGAGAATTCTTGTTTAGCACTCAAAAGTTAATTCGTACTCAAACTTTGCATTAAACGTCTTTAATGCAAATTGATTTCTAATTAACACGGAATTACCTTAATTAGCTCAAAACGCGTTTACAGCTGTCATTCCGGAGGAATCTCTGTGTAACAGCTGTTTTTCGGAAGAACTGATCTTCCGGTCCGTTCCAACTTCAACCGGAAGAATTTCCGGTTCAACTTCAACCGGAACCACTGTTCAGGTTGAACTCGGTTCCGCCCAGACCACACATGTCCGCTTGAACTACCTTCCGGCTGAACTGGTTCCGCTTGAACTTGTTCTTCCGGTTCAACTCTCCACTCCGCTTGAACCTGTTTGCCTGGACTTCAACTGGACCAACTTCCGGTTGAACTTAAAAACAATAAGGCGGCTTTCAAGCGGCTCGCGACGATGCGATGTGCAAAGTGCGTCATCAAAGCGCCTCATTCGCCCACGCCACGCGCGCGCGAGTTAGGGGTGCTTCGCACCCCTTATGGTCCAAGGGATGTGTCCTACTAAAGGAAACAATAGTTGGTAAGGTTCCCACCTTATAAACCACTTTTGGTTTCATCCCCCAACCAATGTGGGATGAGTTCTCATGTTATACTTAGCATTTTCTCTCTTATTTTCGCAGCTTTGACAGCTTCGAACCCTCAATTTTGAGCATCGATATCTCATTATACGAGCTCGGATTTGGACGTGGTTTGATGCGTTGGAAAGCCCTCACAACGTACTACACAAAACCATTAAATAAAGAGGCAACAACCTATGTTATCTGTATTTTATTTTAGTCCAAAGTTGGTGAAAAACTCATTTTCACACTTAGTGAAAAAACCCATTTTCTACTAGTTTTTCTTCCAAAATTCCAACAATATTTTATATTCTCTACAAACAAGTACTGAAAATTAAACCTCAAATTTTAAAATATATACTCATATATTTATACAAAAATGGGCTCTTAATGCTCTAGTTCTTTAATTTAGATAGCGTTATTACTAAAATATTGATACATAACAAGTAAAAAACTAACAAAATAATGGTCAACATTTGCAAAAGTTCATTGCGAATAGAATACTTCACTCAAAAGCAATTGGGCAAAATATCAGAAGTGTGAAAACACGTGGATCTTATCATGTGACACATGCCACTCTGCATGCATGGTTAATCTTTGCAGACTGCCACCTCGAGACTATCCTAATGTATATCTTTCTGATCGATTTCATTCGACATAAATTTGGTCGATGGTCACATGTTTAATATAGAACTATTTAATTATTCTGGCTGATTTATTGCAAAGAATCATAATAATTCATAGAGTAAATATCACTTTTGTGTTCTTAAGGTTTGTACATTTTAACACTTTTAATTTAATTTCTGAAATTATAATATTTCAGGGCCTGATGTTTGATTATTTTTTCAATTTTGATCACTTTTTAAATTTACATCCAAATTAACGGTTGAAATCAGTCAAATAGGATATTAATAAGGGGTATTTTCGTAATTTAACCATCCCCATTTATTTATTTGATACAAAATGAAGTAATTGACTTCCCCCCAAAAGACACTATGTAACTCACCCATTTTTTAAATAAATAAAAGCGGAAGTCAATTACTACGTTTTGTATCAAATAAATAAAAGGGGATGTTTATTTATGAAAATACCCCTCACTAATATCCTATTTGACTGATTTCAACCGTTAATTTGGATGGAAATTTAAAAAGTGACCAAAATTGAGAAAATAATCAAACCTCAGGCCCTGAAATGTTATAATTTCATAAATTGGATTAAAAGTGCTAAAATATACAAACCTTGAGAAACAAAAGTGAAGTTTACTCTAATTCATAATATCTTAATACAAAGTTAAAGGATTAGAAATAATATACTTTTTAATCCCTACAATACTATACTTTTTAATCCATAGTCGGAGGATAGTTTCCGGCCTATAGAATCAAACAGATTTCGATCTTTTCAGCAGGATGTGATCAGGAATGTTGCAGGTCGGAATAGATTCGACCACTTTGCGTTGTCCACTATTCGGAGTAAATCCACTTCGAATCCGCATCATTCCTAATCACATCCTGCTGAAACTGTAGGACTCAAAACTATTCTCCGGCTAGGGATTAAACATACACTTCTGTATTAATTAATATTTCATAATAATCAAGCTTTTAAACATTTTATAGAAGTTATCATCCACTTAAATTCTTTTATATATGTGTTTCAATAATTTTATAAATTTTTTTATAAATATTAATTTTTATATAGCTAACTAAACAAATAAATTATACATGATTAATATTTGATTATTAATTTATTCAAATTTGGCTTATATTACACAATAATGATACTTAATTATTATTTAATAATTTTTATTTTATTACAATAACCTTATATTTCTAAGTTAATTTAAAAATATATATATCAAATAGTAATCAAAATTCAATTCATATACATTCATTTACCTAAGTTAATTTTATAAAATATTAATATTTTTATAAAAATTATACAAAATTACAACCCACATGAAAGTTAGGTGACTCTAAAAAACAATAAACTTTAAGGATTCTAATGGACCACTTGAAAAAAACATTTTAACTATTCTATACTATAAAGTTACTCTTTTATACTAGTAGCCACACATCTTTAATAATTAGATGTCACGTGATATCATACAATTAACTAATTATTTTTATTTATGTCATTGTAAACTTACCTTTTATATACGTTTTTAAGATATTTGTTATTTAGCGTCACTGTTATAGTATCATTTTATATTTACAATTTTTCTTAAAATTTTCGTCAAACGATGTAATTGTTTCATATACCTGTATTATCTGTATGTGAAGAACAAAATCTAGTCAAGAAAAAAACTCTGATCACCATAGCGTTAATTTTGAGTCATATTAGATGATCTCGACGTTAAAAAACAATACAATAAGGAACTTGTACGTAATTCAAAAACGGACGGCCAGCCGCAGTTAGATAACCATCGACGATTACAGGAAATGTACATCATTTCTCTGAACGTTCACGATCATGATTTAAACCCCAAGTGTGGATCCCAAAATGCAACCTTGCCGCCGCAATCAGGAACTCAACCGCCTGTTGCGGCGTCAATAGCTCCACCACCGTCTTCAATGTCCTCAGCCGTAGCTCATCCGCTTTCTCCACAATCTTTACCAGCCGCTCGATCTTCTTGTCGAGATCCACGCACGTGCCGGCCAACACGTCGCATGCCTCATCCTGCTATAAAACCAAAAACTCGTCAACATTCAGTATTCAGTAGTCAATAAGCGCTTTTCAAATGAAATCCCAAATATCACTAAATTAAAATTTATGGTATTTAGATGAATTCCTAAAATAGTAAAAGCAACATTTGATCAAAATGGGAAACTAGTAGAAAACAAAAGACTTCGAGTGACGCTTTTCTAACATATTTTCAAACTCCCATACCAGGAATGTCACCCCCTAATTACATACATTTTGATGGTTATTGTACCGGTGTCCATCCATAAACTTCGGTCGGGTGAAACCTAATCTTTCTTTTTGGGAGAGAAATTTTAAGATTTTATAAAGATAAATATATATATATATATATATATATATATATATATATATATATATATCACATAATATGTAACCATCCTATGATATTTAAACCATCACTCATTTGTCATTTGGCCGAATGATACTCATTTGGCCGAATGATACGTCGATGAGGAGAGAGAAGACTCGGGATGAAAAGTCACGAGTTCGATCTCTCAGAGCGTAACAGGTTTTTCACTGGCCGTGCCGTTTACATAGGTGGTTATTCCTGGAATGAGCTCAAATGGTATATGACTCGATCAGGTAACAAAATCCCGCTACACTCCTAGATGTGGGTGTCCATCAACCATTAAGATTAACCCGTTGGTCGAGCAATATTAACTAGCCGTCCAAAATAAATCCTAGTATAACATTTAAACCTAATTTTTATCATAAAACATCACTTAACCATCAAGATCAAGACATTGCTTAAAACGAATTTCTAGTCTTCTATGGATAGGATTGGTGATTCATTTTAATTAAGGAATAAGAAAGGGAAAAACAAAAGTAAAACAGAAAGGTTGCATGCCTGCCACTCGGACAGCTGATCTGTGATGGCGTTCTCCTGTTGAACCGTCTCACACTGAAGTTCACTGACACGTGTAAACTGCGCCGGCGACAGGTCCCCAAGGTCGCCGGTGCAGACCCCCTGGAGAATATCGAGCATCCTGGATTCAAACAGGATGCTCGACTCCGTGTAGATAAGGTGGAACGCGGTGGTCGGACGCCACCCCGCGATCCAGTACAGGGACCGTTCGAGGGTGGTGGACCACCGCGCACAGAACACGGACAGGACGTCCTGGTTTGCGGCAAGTGATTTGACTCGGTAGTATTCGGAGAAATGGGACATGATTTTGGTGACGAGTTGGGTGAGTTTTTGGCGGTCGTCGTCGGTGGTGGGCGGCTGAGGGTGGGCGGCGGAGAGGTGGCGGATTTCGTGGTGGAGTTGGTCGTACCATGATTCGTAGAATCGGTGGAAGTCCATGTTATTTGGTAAGGTTTATTTGTTGATGGTGAAGAGTTGCATTTGGTTTAATTTATGGAGTGTTTTTGGGTGTGTCGGCTGGAAGTGGAGAGATGGGAAGACCAGTCTCTTGGTGTTGATGGTTTCCAAGGTATACAACTTGCATCCTATTACTTAATATATAAGTTTGAAATGTTTTTTTTAATGACTAATTGGAATAGCTTCTAAAATAGTGTTTTTTCTATATTAAATATCACTCATGTCACTCATCTTAGGCTATTCGTAGTGGTCAAGTCTTTTTCTTAAACGTTTTTTGTCATATGACTGATAACGTGACAAGGGGCTTGATCACATAATGTGATGTAGTAGTTAAAACCTCTTTCAAGCCCCTATCATTATTATTACACTTCTCTCTAATTTCTCCCCTCTTCCGACGTGAAATATCTCACATCCCTCACAAATTTTTGACTCTAACGCCCCCTGTAATGTTATTTGGGGCGTGAAAGGGCGTGAAAATGAGTTTTCAAACCCACTACGGATAGTCTAATAAATATAAGGATTTGTATGGAGAATCAATGATCATCTCTCATTGTTTTTAAGGAAAAAAAACCGTTTTAGCGCATTTGACCGTTAAACCGCCGTTTTAGCCCTTTGAATTTTTTTGGTCTCAATATAGCCCCCCACCGACGACTGTTATATATTTTTTTTAATTCAAAAATTATATTTTTTTAGGGTCGTTCGACCATTCTATTTTCACACCATCACACATAATCTCACACCAACTACATATATCGACGATGACTATTTGAGACATTTGCGTCGGGCTACACTTCTCTGAACTTTTTTAAACATGCAAAGGGTCGTCTGTCTTTGTCTTTGACTTCTTCGGACGACCTTTTGACTTTTCAAAACATCTTTTTCAACTTTTGAAAAAGTTAAAGTTTTTTCTATATTAAATATCACTCATGTTGCTTATCTTAAGGTATGTCGTATATCTTGGTGTTGTAGGTGGTGTTATTATACCACCTAACTGTTGACTAAATAACACCATATTTTAAACCAAGTGTGGTATACATGGTGTGATGGTGTGGTGTTGTAGATTATTTTATTAATTTTTTTTGACTTTTTTAAATTGAAATACTAATTAAATATTTTATTTATAATAAAAACAAAACATTACAAATACTAGAAATTAGAAATGTTTAAAAAGAATTATCTAGTCGATAGATAATTTTCTTCTTATCTTCTCCTTCTCCACCTCGAAAAATTATCGATCTAACTCGTTCATGTTCGAGGTATCCAGGTTTAGCATACGCATTTGTTCTATGCATATTTTTTCCTTCTTCAAATCAATTTTTTACTTTTAGAGTCATATTTCATCCTCCCTCAATTTGCTTCGTTTCATTTGTTCTTGGTTAAACAAGAGGACTTACACCATGAATGCGTTGTTTTCATTTTTTCTTTTTGTTGTCGCATGGCTTTCTTCTTCCCCACTAGCCTCAGCAACACATTGAATTCCTCCTCATCCTCCAAGTTGATCGTGTCATTCATTATACCATCCCGTTGAAGCCGATCCAATGGGACTAGGGGTGTTAAAAAATATCCGAGTCCGAATCCGTATCCGAATTATCCGAAATTCCGTATCCGAATTATCCAAAAATTTCAGATATCTGGAATTTCGGATATCCGAAACTCGGATACCGAAAATTCGGACTTGGACTTGGACAACAATTTACAAAATTTTCGACAGTTTCGGATATCCGGTATCCGAAAATATTTAAATAAATTAAAATAGTTTTGGTTGATTTGATTTGTATTTAAAGACTTGGACTATGTTTATTTGTTTTGTCGTTTTTTTAGGTCGAATTTATGTTTATTTGTATTTGAAGACTTGGACTATGTTTGTTTGTTTTGTCTTTTTTTTTTGGTTAAGTTGTGTTTTTTTAAACAAAACAGGATTTTCGGATATCCGTTATAACTATCCGAGTCCAGTCCGAAATTTCGGATCTTCGGAACTTGGACAGCGAAAACTTATATCCGAAATTTTCGGATACCCGAAAATTCGGATATCCGAAATTCTGGGTATCCGGTTTTGAACACCCAAAACGGGACTATCTATATCGATCGATGACCGTTTGTTGTCACTCGTACTTGAACCAACCATTATCTCATGAATTTGGGAGACCTTTTCAAAATTTCACGATGCTTGATGAGAGGTGTCGTGTTATGATTGTCACGATAGCAGGTGATGGCTAAGTTTAGAACGCCGACATCGTTTTCTCCACTTGCACGGTTTCATTCGAGCCTAGCCACGATGCCATGAAACTTTCCAAATTTCTTTTTAATGTCAAACCATTTGCTACTTAGGTTGTCGTTGTTACGAAAATATATATCTTCCCCTTCCTTTGCTTTTGATTTGAGAATCTCGTGGAATTTGTCATTGATACGAGACCAAAACGCCCCTTTCGTTTGAGAGTTCCCTAAATTGAGTAAAAAATATAATATTAGATGAATAAGTTATAAGGAAATAAAAATTTAAAAATATATATAAAAAAAATATACCGTATCTTGGGTCTTCGGACGTATCCACTTACGCACGAACTGCATTTAATTCTTCTTGTGTGTCCCATTTTTTACTCCCTTGCGGATCTTGTGTGTCATTAACCTTCTCTTTGCTCCTACGTCGAGATTTTTTTTTACGATTCAGGAACTTGTGTTTCCGGAATGATTTTCAGTCGTCAGCTTCATGACCGGGTGTTTCCGGTTGAGATTGTGGGAACATTTGTGGGGGAAATTGGGATAGTTGGACTTGAGATGGAGGGACTTGAGATAGCGGGATTTGACCCCATTGAGCGTAGCTTTAGTAGGAGAGGTTCGGGTTGTAGAGATGTTGTGCAACTTGACCAGGACCCACGAACAACGGCTTTGGTTGTCCCGCAAAAGTGTGCATTATGCCACGGGTTTTGGTTGTTTAGGTTTGGGTTGGTTAAGTCTTGGTTTGGATTCATGATGGTTGGTATGTTTTTAAAAAATATAGATGTAAAAGAATGACTTAGAAAGAGATATGAGAAAATGGAGGAGTAAAATGGGTATTTATAGGGTAAATGTGGTAAAAAAAGTTTTTTTTTTTTAATTTATGACCCAATGGTCATTTTTTCGACTGCTCAACGGTCAACGCCACCATCAAAACGCCGTGTGATTCTTCACGGCTCTCCAAAACGCCAATGGAAAATGCGAAGGGGGGCGGTGTTTCACGTTGTTAACCCCCTGAGACGTGTCCCCATAACAGGGTATATCAGGTGTCCTTATAAATATAAGGACTTGTACTGAGAATCAATAATCATCTCTCCTTGTTTTTATGGAGAATTAATAATCATGTCCTTTCTTACAAAGCAATGGACAATCATTGGAATAGTTAAAAATAGTTAACTATTATGATGCTCAAGTGATTATCACGTGATGAGTGGATAATCAAGACTTTAAGGTGATGAGTTTTATCTTTGATCCTTCATGTTTTACCACCCGGTCATTCGCGGATGTGGGTTTCTTAGAAAGTAGCTCAACTACTGGGTTCGGCCTACCCTAACACCGTCTACGTTAGGGAGCATGTCATATCTAGTTTGCCGGTAGGAGAGCCTCTTGTTATTGAGTTTCCTCGATAGTTTAGACGTTTGTTAGTGGTCATTTGAGAAAAAGTTAAGAAGACTTAATTCATGATTATTTAGGTAATAATAAGTTTGTTATTTATGGTAAATATATTAATGCAATTAGGGCATTTATGGTTCTTTTTGGTTGGTTTTGAGGAGGGTTTTTTTTTTTTTTTTTATTACGATATGTTTGGGGCTTGGCAGCATTGCCTCTTTATATACCCATCTTCAATTTTAGAGGAAACTCAATTATTTATAAAAAAAACCCAAATCTCCAGCCCGGACACCCAGTTTTGAAAGCAAAACCTTAGCGTCTCAAGTCCCCCAAATACCATTGAGCTATAAGCTCGTTATCGATCTAGTCCTTCAAACAAGATTTTTTTAAACAGAGTTGACAAAGTATCGCATCTACATTTCAATTTGATTTTTATATAAAATTGAATTGTAGAAACGCACGACACGAGTCTTACTAGGTATATCATGTATGCATGCTTATCAGGAGCGACCTAATGAGCCAAGCAACCTAAGCTACGGTTTAGGACCTCAAAAAATTTAGAGTCTCCATTTTTTAAAATCTTTATTGTTTTTTCTAATTTTTCAAATAAGTGTATATATATATATATATGTAAATGCATTTATATAATCAAATTAGTTAAGTGGTGGTGTACTTGAATATATGAGTTGAAACCCCTAGGTCTCAAGTTCAAATCTTGCATACAACATTTACAGTTTTTTTTTTTAAATCTTTCATTTTGTAGACGTTTTTGTCCCGTTTTTGGTTTTTTTTCTTGTTTTAGTTTATTTTATTTTTTATTGGTTTTCCTTAGTTTAGTTTAAAACATTTGTGTTTACGAATGACTAGCATATTTGAATATGTATAAAATAATTTGCATTGGATAAGGTTAGAAAATAATTATTTTAATCATATTTGTCCAAATGTAATAAAAAAAGATCAACTCTAGTAATTATGAATATAATCTTATTATTGTCGGTCCCCAGCCGGATAAAAGAGAAGGATTTCTAACATAACTTTTGAAAATACCGAGAGCCACCAAAATGTTAGTTCATTTGGAGCCCCAAATCAATTGAGCCGCTCTGAATCTCGGGTGCTTATTATATACATTGGATCGCCGAGTCATTCCTAGTCACTCATGCTAGTGCATGTCCCCCATTTCAATCATATAATGGTCTAACATATCTGACTCATCTAAGTCAGATGATCAATGAGTTCCTTGCCAATCAATTGGACTGTCGACGATAATGAACTGGAGCTTTCTTCTGCTTCTTATCACCACTTATAGTCCTATCATCAAAGCTCACTATCTCAAGCTTTAGGGTTCATGAAGCTTACCAATGAGTTTCTACATAATATAATGCTTCCATAGCATTCCTAAGATTATGTTTAGCACAATGGAATTCTCTAATTGTACATGTATCCACAATTCAGATATTTTCTGGTAATTTCCTGTGTATTGAGTCGCAATAGGTCAGGACGATGCATGGTTATGTGCCTCAAAGGCATAGTCGTGCCTGAAACATATATGTGGAATCCCTCCTTCAAGGTAAAACCTTGTATATATTGTTACAAAAGTGAAGTATTGGGGTTTACATATTTACACTGAATTAAAGACCCTATAGTGAACACATTATAATATAACATCCGACTTACTTAACTTCTCTAGCATACCCCACCCCACCCCACCCACCCCCCCACCCCCACCCCGACAGTCTGAGCGGAAGGCCTTTGAACATTAAAACTGTCACGAAAATCCATAAATAGTTGTGATGGTAGGCCTTTGGTAAAAATATCTGCAAAATAGTGAGCTGAGGAAACATGTAATACACGTATTTGACCGATTGCAATAGGTTCTCTTACAAAGTTTATATCTAATTTCACATGTTTGTACGTGGGTGCTTTACCCAGGTTGACGCTAAATAAACGACACTGGCATTATCATGTAACACAATGGTAGCCCAAGACACATGGAAATGTAACTCAAGAAGGAGGCAAAGGATCCAAGCTGCTTCAACAACAACATTGGCAACACCACAATATTCAACTTCAGCACTTGACCTTGACATGACATGCTGATGTTTAGAAGACCAAGAGACAAGATTATCACCCAGAAAGACACAAAAACCATATGTCAAACGACGAGTGTTATGACCAATTTCTCTATTTCACAACAATACCAATTTAGACACCTCGGTATCATTTATTACTACATCATTTATAATTCACACTTATCAATCCTTGCACATGAATATAACTAAACCGCTACGTGTTACTAAGATTTTGCCTTGCCTTCACGTTGATGACTCGCTTGTTCACTTGATTCACCTATAATCATAACATTGATTAAATACACCGCACCACAATCATAATTCACGTAATTTCACATTCCATCACCAAATGAAGTTTGTGAATTCAACCTACATAAATTTCCATCTTCATTCAAGCATTTCATTAAACACCTTAGGTTGATATATTGTATTAAACCTATCAAGTGACCCACAAATCATCAACTAACCCCACCAGTGATTTCAAACACGTCCAATTCAGTTCTTATGCATAATTTAACACTTTTATTATATCAACAAGTTATCTCAAGTCAATTTAACCAACCAATGACCCAACTATTCATCAAATTTCAATTTCTATGAGATGAGGTTTAATGACCATCATAACCTCTACCAAACACACACATAATCAGTCATGCAAGGTGAAATTAAGCATCATATAGAGTCAAATCACATATACTACAACTTTCATACATAAATTTAGCCTTTGACTTAAATCCATAAAATCATCCCAATCTAAATATCACTTACTTGACCAAGAACTCAAGAACCAATGATGAAATCGAGGTGTAGGGGGCTTCCTAAACCCGAATTTGGCTTCCCTATTCTTAATTTGCACTTTAGCACACTCAATTTAGTGATTTTCTCAAGGACCTAGCTTGGTCTTCCCCCTCCCTTCTCCTGGTAGCGATGATGATCTGGGAACTTCCCAGGTCTTTTGTTTATTCTTTTTATTTACAACTCTAGTCCCTCCTCAATACCCTAAGTTATAACTTACCCAATACCCATTATTTTCACTAAAGTCCTCCTATCCTTCTCAATTAGAAACTTAGCACCTAAAATACATGTCTAAGTCACTAATGTTATTAATTATTTTTTCCTAGTTTTTATTTTAAGCAACTTACTCGGCTAATTTAACACGCTAAAAATCAATAAATTATGATATGGATTTTGGGATGTTACACTTGTGTTGATGGTATAGGACGTCAACTCAGTCAAATCTAAGTTTACACTCGAATGCGTGGTATGGGACATGCTAGAGAGTGCACAAGACCTATTCTAGGAGTGTCACGAAGACATGAAGCAACAAAGAAATTTGTTTCTTCGCTCGTCCTAGTTACCATGATCCAGGGTTGAAAGGCTAGTCGATCATGTTCAAAAACTTGGTGTACTAGTGCCGCAAAACTAGCAAAATAGTGCCATGTGCTTGAAACTTGGTCCTTGAGAGCCGCAAGTTTGATAGTGGTCATTAGCGTCGTAAAGCTGATACATGCTCTGAGCCGATCGTCTGTTTGTTGTCGGTCATGATCTAGACTATACACGAGGACATGCATGGTTATGGTGGTAGGAGAGCGTCCAAGAAAGAAATTGACCGACTTCTTGGCAACCATTGGCACCACATGAGGTCTGAAAAAGATAAGTTTGCTACATAAAAATAAACGTAACGTCATAACTAATTTTGATTTCTTTTCTTAAAACAAGTCGTTTCAACCCAATTTTTTTTAGCATGCACCAATTTTGAACTGAACTAAAGTTATATTTTCTAAACTAGCCACCTGAATACATTCTTATCCGGAATCGTTTTGACCTCACACAAAGAGTTCGGTTGACCACTTTATAAAAGATAACTTTTGTGTTAGACATAATTTATATATATCTAAATATATATATATATTACGTATATATATATGTATATATAAATCTTATTTATGTCCTTTATCATTTATCTTAAATAATCAATTACGTATTTGACCCTATCTGGTATTACTTGATGGACGTAATTACCCTTTCTAGATAGACTAGGGTTTCCCCTTGGGTGTATAAATAGAGCCCTTTGTGAGAGATTAAAAGGTTAATCACCACACCTCTAATTCGACCTCTCTCTCTTCTCTCTCGGCTCTCTCTCTCTGTTTCGTGTACCCTCACGAAACCTTATACCATCCTAAACTATACATCCTAAAGGGGAACCAAGGCTATTAACAGGAATGGACAACCTGACTGCTGCTGATCTCAATCAGTTCACCACAGGTAATCTTTACATATTGTTATCTGTTTTATATTAACGATTTCAGGATTCGATCAACATGTGGTATCAGAGCATATGTTGCTCAATCGAATCATGTTTCTGAATTCGTTATAAACCCTATTTTTCGAAATCAGATAATGGTCTTTTTCGATTCTGTCTAAAAATCGTGAAACCCTAATATGTCTTTTTAAGCACATAATGAAAATCGGTTTTAAAACAAACCCAAAACTCTAATCAGATTTCGTTTTGGAAAACCATGTTAAAAACCCTAACTGATTTCGAGGGATTATTGTCTTTTCGATCAATATGCAAATTCTTGATCGAAAAGCTTACTTTTCGACCAGACAATTTACTTTCCGATCGAAATATGTGGCTTGGTTCCCTACTTTTCGATCGGACCATATGGCCCTTGATGTGCTCGGAACGACTCTAAAAAACACTAATAAAATAGACCTAAACCTAGACCTAAGACACACCTAAATTTTACCGAAAATAACCTAAACCGAACCGAACCCTAAGGCAGTGTACCTGTCGGATTATAGTAAAGTTGAGGTAAGACCGGAATATCGAATCCAAAGACACTCTAAAGACAAAGACTTAACCTAGACCTAGAAAATGGAAATTACTGAGAAATTTGGGTTTTCGGAATTTAGATTTGATTTAACTAACTTACTTAACTACCGACTGACAACTGAAAACAGGACAACCTTGAAAAAAACCAGGAGAGAGACAAGTATCACCTAGACCCTGGAATCCTACTTAATACCCACAACCTCACTCGGAATTGATTGATCTGATGGTGGCTAGTTCACCTTTTAAGTCCTTCCTAGCTACACTTCTAACGCTCGAACAAGGGTTCACCTTTTAAGTCCTTCCCACTTCAATTACCCTAGCCACCCTCGGATATACCTAAGGCACACCTAGACTAACCGGAGCTACCACTGATTACCCTGAATGACACGAACTAGCAAGCTAGACAAAACCCTAGGACACTTCCTTTTGAGACAATGCAACCCTAGAACTTTAACCAACCCAACTACTCGTTAAACTTGTACCTTTTAAGTCTTCAGTTTAGCAGCACATTATAACCAAATTATCAATTAAATAGTAATGCAGTAGTCAAGGAAACCCTAACTACACTTCAGCAATCAACCTTAAAATTAACTACTTTAGTTAATCTACCTAAACCGAAAGACATTCGCGGGTAAATTAAGCATCAACAATCAATTAATAAACTGATCATAACACACATATACATCAACCATGGCAATATATGGAATTTAATAAAAGTGCAATCATCAATCAATCAACCAAAAACCGAATGAAGTCGTAAATACTAAATAATCATCCAATTGAGTCTAGGCAACACAAACAATTTAGCCTAGCAACATGTCAATGTCTAGAATAATAATAAAGGTCTGAACTTTGACAGAAAACATGGCTAAGTGAAAGAACCAACAAGAATTGAGAATAAAACCCGGTAAACCGTTGATGATTTGCGTGAGAAATCGATCCACCGATGCTTCCTCCTTCTTCCCTGGCTTTCTCTGCTCTTGAATTCGCCCAAAATCGCCTCTGAGTTCGTCTGGAAGTCGTAGAATCCGAATTAAAACCCTAAAAGACGAATTTATATCGACTAAGCAATTTCTGCGGGTTTTAGACTTCCAAGCGTATCGCTTGGAAGTATGTCTTCTGTAGGCGATACGCCTAGAGCTAGTGTCGCGACAAAACAGTCGGTCAACCCGACTTAAACCTTCCGTTGACCTTTCCTCACGCGCGTATCGCTTAGACCTCCTCAAGTCCCAGGCGATACGCCTGAGACAGCTTGTTCAGCACTTCTTTTTTCTCTTTTCTCCTTAACTTCTTCTTTGGCCTCGGGATTTTATCAAGAACCTACACAACTCACAAAAACATAAATACCCGACTCAAAGACACAACTTAACTGAAAACAAACTAAAACTAATGAAAACTAACTCAAACTGACCACATTTAATATATTAAAGACACTAAAAACGGGATGTGTTTGCAACACATCAAACATCCCCACACTGACTCTTTTTTCGTCCTCGAAAAATACTGCAATGGAATCACAACCAGGAAATTGACTTCTAAATATTTCACATTTCAAAATGCAATAGCCACCATGCAATTCCACATTCCATAATGTAATAACACCCTAACTACAATTGTCGATATTTCGATCCGATTAAACCCAATCACCAACCTTTTCTTTCGCCCCCATGTGTTTATAAAATTACCAGATATAAGTTCAGACGCAATGGATCCCACTAAAGAAAGCTCAAGTTCAACCTACTATTGAATCATATTCAGTCAAAGTAAAGGGTATAAAGATTAATGTTTTATATTTTTCTCACCCTCCTTAAACCAGATACCAGGATGTCCAGAGAATAACGAATTGATTTATATGCAAATTCTTGAGCATTTATTCTCTAAACTAAAATTTCTCTCTTTTTTTTTTCTTTTCTCATTTTTTTTTTTCAAATTTTTTTTTAATTGGTCACTTTTACCTAAAATTACCAACGGACATCACCAGAGGTAGTTTTTCACAAGGTCTTACCCCGAAATCGTACGTGAGTATTTTGACCGCGAGATCCGGAACATCATCAGAGGCACTTACCACGGGATACTATCCTTAGTTTGTACATGAGTATTCTGCCCCTTCACTCTAATTCATTAGCCAGATTATTAACTACTATGCTCAATTGAAATTCTAAGGACATAGGAGTATCTAACCTAAAGCGGTCTCTTCCTTCCTAATCATCAGATTCAGTATTCCTATCACTCCTAAAATGGGAACCCACTAGCAGACTGATTAGCATATTTATACAACAATAAACACACAGGCTATTTAAGCTACTCCTAGGTCAGTTGGGCCTACCGACACATCATAAACTAGTAAATGCTTTCCAAACAACCAAACATATCAACAATTCCCAAATTAATTAACAATTTAGCACAAAATAGACAATCAATTCCCAGTTTTACCTATCATTTCCCATTAACTGCAGCCAGAATCTCGGACATTTTTGAACAATTTTTCAATTTTTTCAATTTTTGACTCCATTAAACACACCAAAAATAAAAGACTTAAGACTAAATACGAACGTATCCCATCCCCACACTTGAATCACACATTGTCCTCAATGTGGAATGGAATTAAAAATAAAGCAGAAATAAAAACACGAAAAACAAAATAAATAAGCAAACTAAAAAATAACACAAGATAAGTTGAAACGTGTTCACCTGAAACTCCAGCGATCCAGCACAGCAGCCAACAACAATCCACCACTCCGGTAAACAGAAATAAAATTAAAAATTACAAATCGAAAATTTTCTGACTTACCCCCTCCAGGCGTATCGCCTACAGCCATGCTTTTCCCAGGCGATACGCTTGGAGCTACAAATTTCCTGCCCGCCAAAGGATACTGGCGTATCGCCTCCTGCCTCCCAACCTACAGGCGATACGCTTGGAGCGCAATTTCCAGGGAACTTCAGAATTAAGCCCCAAAATATTTTCTATCTCTTTTATGCTCCAGCAGCTCCTTAGTCGAAATTTCCAGCCAAAACTGCAAATTTGACCTGCACATCCTCAAATTCCCAATAGCTCGAATCTCCAAAATTACCTGCAAACACAAAAACACAAACCAAAAGACGCAAATGCACGAAAAACGAAAAATTGCAGAAATTTAAAACCACAAATACAGAAATATACAACTCCAGATACTGCATCAATCAACTTAAAACATCACACACCCTCCCAAACCATCAGGAGGCTTAGCCTTCACATCTTTCAGCACAAAACTACCGGTTTCCACCCGGTTTCTACTAGCACAACTATCAATCAACCTCCTGAGCCATAAAGCAACCATCTTTAGCACATGCAACCACTGTTTAACCCTCCAATGCTTGAACCTACCCGGAATAACACGAAGTTTACCCAGGAACCCCAAGGATGGGTCACTCTCACTAACCGCCATAACAAACCTCCCCACACTTGTACTCAACACTATCCAATCATCAACCTCACCTATATCACCAAGTGTGGCTCTCCTACAACCATCATTAACTACCATTTCACTCTCTACACTCACCAACTTCTCGAGTTCTCCTAACGGGTCACTCAACACCCCCTCAGCTAACTCATTCACCAAACCTACACTCTCATTCGCATCGGGTTTCACTAACGGGTCAAAGATATCAGTTAAATCAATTACTTCAATTAACCCCCCGGTGCTCTCCCCACACTCATCCTCCATAATCTCCTCATCCTCTAATCTATTTCCTACAACCACCAAATCTATAAAGGACATGAAAGTACCTATCAAGCACACAGATTCGGGGCCCCTATCCTCTTTTCTACCCACCTTAAACATCACACTCTCATTCTCAACCCTCAGAGTTATGGTACCCTCAAAAACATCCACTAAAGCACGGGCAGTCCTAAGAAAAGACCTACCTAAAATCAGAGGGCAACTAGCATCGTATGCACAGTCAACTACCACAAAGTCTATAGGGAACAAAAATTTATCAATTTGAACAAGAACATTTTCCACTATTCCTTTGGGTCTAACTACCGACCTATCCGCCAGAGAAATCGTCATCCTAGTCGGCTCTAACTCTCCTAAGCCTAGATGCATGAAGACAGAATAAGGCATCACATTGATACTAGCACCTAAATCAGCTAAAGCACAAGTAACAGATGAATCACCAAAAGAGCACGGAATGGTGAAGGTACCAGGATCAGTCAATTTCTCAGGCAACCTATTCTGAACTACAGCAGAACAATTAGCATCAAGAGTAACATCTGAAAAACTTTCAAGCTTCTTCTTATTAGTTAACATATCTTTCAGAAATTTAGCATACTTAGGCATTTGTTTAATGACATCAGTAAAAGGTAAAGTGACCCTAAGCTGCTTAAGAAGCTCTAAAAACTGATTATATTCACGTGCATTCTTCTGTTGAACCAGACGTTCAGGATACGGCACTTTCTTCAAATCATCGGCTGTGATTGGTCGAGGCGCAAATCTCACTCTCTTCTTCTCTTTAACGGCCTCCCACTTTAGCGGCTTCTCCCTCACTCCCTCAGCCTCGACGTTTGGTGCGGTACTTGCTGGCGTTATGCTCTCATGCACCCTCCTGTCCGGCGTCTCCAACTCAATCTCCTCATCGACCGACTCCTCATCAACTACCGCCGGTGATGGACTCTGGACAACTCTCCCGCTCCTCGTGGTGATGGCATTCACATTGGCATTGGGGTTCTTATAAGTACTACCAGAAAATTGACCCCCACGGGAATTGAGCTCCTTCAGCTGCTTCGCTATGTCACCGACCGACCGCTGCAAATCAAGGAACGAAGCTTGCTGGTTCCTCAATAATGTATCATGCTCTGCCAGCTTCTTCTGTGTGGCCTCATCTCTCGCGTTCATCTGCTGCAAAATCTGCGTTTGGTTCATGACCAGCTCTGTAAGCTCCTTCATAGACGGCCCCTCGTTTCCTCCACCATTCTGATTATACCTCGGTTGAAAGCCAGGTGGATTTCCTCCCTCTCGCCATCCTGAATTTTGGCCACTCCTCCACCCAGACTGGAACGAATTACCGAACTGGTTTCGGTTTCCAATATAATCCACTTGCTCAGCGGGAGCAAGCGGGCAGTCTCGAGTGTCGTGAGCGCCTCTGCACAGCTCACATTTGGCTTTAATGTGGAGTTTGATTTCTTCTAAAGATTTGTAAATATTCTCTAACTCCCTAGGTGACATGGTTTCTGAGCCAATGTGGTTGACACCCCGGGTAGATGTAGATGGTGCGAGTGATCTAGTCGGGGCCAAGGTGGCTCTCCGACCTCCGGGTGCCTGCTGTTCAGCAAGTGCGAAGCTCTCAAATAATGATTTGCATTCATCCACAGTGAGCTTCTCCATCATATGCCCTCCAGCCGAAATATTGAAATCCTTCTGAACAGGATAAGGAAGTCCATTATAGAACTTTTCTATGATCGCCCAGTCCGTCAACCCGTGTTGCGGACACCTACTCAGAAGGGTATTGAATCTTTCGTAAGCAACAGAATAAAGCTCATCGGGGTCCATCTTGAAAGAGTGGATTTCCTCCCGAGTACGCGAAGCCTTGGCTGGGGGATGATACTTTTTCAGGAATTTCGCGGTAAGATCGTTCCAGGTGGCGATCGAATTCGGCGGAAGCGTCTCAAGCCACTCGGCGGCTCGAGACGTAAGGGAGAATGGGAACAGACGCAGATAGATGATTTCGTTCGCGACTCCGGTGAGTCCGAACGTGTTGCAGATACGAATGAAGCGGGAGATATGCGTCGGTGCATCTTCGTCCTCACGTCCATGGAACTGGATGGAATGCGTCAAAGCGTTGATGACGTGGGACGGAACTTGCCAATTCGCGGTGTTGGCAATAGCAGGCTGTGCAATAGCAAACCGGGCCTCGGTGACTCCGGCGCTAGCCTGCTCGTGGACGGTGCGACGTGCCGCCATGGATGAAAGATCGGGGAATGGGATGGGTTTGGTGTCGCGTGTGGTGTGTGTGGATGAAGAGGATGGTTTAGATTGAGCGGTGGAAATGATGAATGCCTCTAGCTCGGTGCGTAGAAGGCGAAATCGTTCACGGATATTCGCGTCGGGATCAGAAAGTGGTGACAGCTCAGGTGGACCCCGTGAACGAGTGTGTGGCATAAAACGATGGAATGACTCGAAGAAAACTAAGAAAAAATTAAACCTAAGAACTAGACTCGAAAGTAAAAAATCCTAAGACTCTAGACACGGAAAGACCAAAAAGACTCAAAATTTCCTAACGACGACCTAAGTTAATCTTGCCAATTGCCAAGTGTCCCCGGCAACGGCGCCAAAAACTTGATGTGCTCGGAACGACTCTAAAAAAACACTAATAAAATAGACCTAAACCTAGACCTAAGACACACCTAAATTTTACCGAAAATAACCTAAACCGAACCGAACCCTAAGGCAGTGTACCTGTCGGATTATAGTAAAGCTGAGGTAAGACCGGAATATCGAATCCAAAGACACTCTAAAGACAAAGACTTAACCTAGACCTAGAAAATGGAAATTACTGAGAAATTTGGGTTTTCGGAATTTAGATTTGATTTAACTAACTTACTTAACTACCGACTGACAACTGAAAACATGACAACCTTGGAAAAAACCAGGAGAGAGACAAGTATCACCTAGACCCTGGAATCCTACTTAATACCCACAACCTCACTCGGAATTGATTGATCTGATGGTGGCTAGTTCACCTTTTAAGTCCTTCCTAGCTACACTTCTAACGCTCGAACAAGGGTTCACCTTTTAAGTCCTTCCCACTTCAATTACCCTAGCCACCCTCGGATATACCTAAGGCACACCTAGACTAACCGGAGCTACCACTGATTACCCTGAATGACACGAACTAGCAAGCTAGACAAAACCCTAGGACACTTCCTTTTGAGACAATGCAACCCTAAAACTTTAACCAACCCAACTACTCGTTAAACCTGTACCTTTTAAGTCTTCAGTTTAGCAGCACATTATAACCAAATTATCAATTAAATAGTAATGCAGTAGTCAAGGAAACCCTAACTACACTTCAGCAATCAACCTTAAAATTAACTACTTTAGTTAATCTACCTAAACCGAAAGACATTCGCGGGTAAATTAAGCATCAACAATCAATTAATAAACTGATCATAACACACATATACATCAACCATGGCAATATATGGAATTTAATAAAAGTGCAATCATCAATCAATCAACCAAAAACCGAATGAAGTCGTAAATACTAAATAATCATCCAATTGAGTCTAGGCAACACAAACAATTTAGCCTAGCAACATGTCAATGTCTAGAATAATAATAAAGGTCTGAACTTTGACAGAAAACATGGCTAAGTGAAAGAACCAACAAGAATTGAGAATAAAACCCGGTAAACCGTTGATGATTTGCGTGAGAAATCGATCCACCGATGCTTCCTCCTTCTTCCCTGGCTTTCTCTGCTCTTGAATTCGCCCAAAATCGCCTCTGAGTTCGTCTGGAAGTCGTAGAATCCGAATTAAAACCCTAAAAGACGAATTTATATCGACTAAGCAATTTCTGCGGGTTTTAGACTTCCAAGCGTATCGCTTGGAAGTATGTCTTCTGTAGGCGATACGCCTAGAGCTAGTGTCGCGACAAAACAGTCGGTCAAACCGACTTAAACCTTCCGTTGACCTTTCCTCACGCGCGTATCGCTTAGACCTCCTCAAGTCCCAGGCGATACGCCTGGGACAGCTTGTTCAGCACTTCTTTTTTCTCTTTTCTCCTTAACTTCTTCTTTGGCCTCGGGATTTTATCAAGAACCTACACAACTCACAAAAACATAAATACCCGACTCAAAGACACAACTTAACTGAAAACAAACTAAAACTAATGAAAACTAACTCAAACTGACCACATTTAATATATTAAAGACACTAAAAACGGGATGTGTTTGCAACACATCAGCCCTTTTCGATCGACTTTTTGATCAGGCCATATGGCTTTTCGACTTACTTTCCGATCGAAAGATGTGGCTTGGTTCCCTGCTTTTCGATCGGACCATGTGGCCCTTTTCGATCGACTTTTCGATCGGGCCATGTGGCTTTTCGATCGACTTTTCGATCGGACCATACGGCTTTTCGATCGGCTTTTCGATCAGGCCATATGGTTTTTCGACCGACTTTTCGATCCGATCGAAAAGTCTACTTTTCGATCGAAAAGCTCGTTTTTCGATCAGATACCCTTTTTCGATCGAAAATCATACTTTTCGATCGGGTATAACTTTTCGACCGGACACCCCTTTTTCGATCGGATACCCCTTTTCGATCGAAAAGTATACTTTTCGATCAGGGTACATCTTTCCGATCGAAAACCCCTTTTCGACCGGGTGCCCTCAGAATTGGGGGGTTTCTGCTAAAATTGGGGCTTCATATTAAAATTTTGTTTTGTTTAAAACCTTAAAATTTTATGTTTTACAAAACCTAATAAATTTTAGATTAGTTTCTTACCTCGTATTAGTTAAATGACAAGTAGTAACTCTGGCCAACGCTGTTTTTGCTACCTTAATTAATGTCACTAATTCTTTCTAATACCATGCAATTTACTTTAAAACTAATCTATTCGCTTAAATTGATAACATCTTTAAAACCTCGATTCTGGCCAACGCTGATTCGTTGTTTTTGTAATGTTTATCGACTTAGAATTAAGCATTCGCCTTACGTATACAAGTGCTTCTCTTCTGGCCAACGCTGATGAGTTGCACATGTATTCAGCGAAACTAATTTGTACATAAAACTTATGGTGTATCATTTCTGGCCAACGCTGATGTGATGCATCACTTTATGCACATACACTTATTTAGTTCATAATGCTTAGATGATAGGCAAGTAACCAACGCGAAAGCTGATTCATCTTAGTAGAACCTTTTATTCTGTCTATTAATTTTGGTGATTATTATAGACCTTATCACAACTTACTTGCTTCATTTCTATGGTCCTTACTTATGCCTGCTTATTATTATAATAATTACTAATGTCATATGCTTATAATTATTATACTATCATAACTATCCGATTAATCCATATACCTCTCTTCGCTTAGTATCTTATTATTCTCTCTCTCTTGTCCACTCTAAGCCTCGGCTTTCGGAATAGAAACCCTGACTGGAACAAACTACGCTGCTTGGAAGGATTCTCTGAGTCTGGTTCTCGGCATTTTGGGCTTCGATCATGCACTCTTTAACGATGCTCCTGCTGACCTCACTACTTCGAGCACTCCTGAACAGAAGACTGCTCATGAAAAATGGGTCAAGTGCAACAAGATGTGCCTTTTGATCACGAAGAAGTCCATTGACATTGTCATCCGGGGGGCCATACCAGATTCTGACAATGCCAAGACCTACCTGGCGTCCGTGGAGGAGTACTACAAGGGAACATCTAAGGTGCATGCTGGCAACCTTATTCTCAAGTTGCTGACTACTAAATACGATGGAAAGGGTAGCATCCGTAAGCATCTAATGGTTATGAACGATGTCGCCAACAAACTTAAGGCCTTAGACATGCCGATCGGCGAGACGTTCCTGGTTCACTTCATTATGACTTCTCTTCCTGCGTCTTTCGAAACTTTCAAGGTCAACTACAACGCTCAGAAGGATAAATGGAAGATGAGCGAGCTGATTGAAATGTGCGTGCAAGAGGAAGAGCGTCAGAAGCTTGACAAACCAGAAGTTGCTTACCTCGTGACTGCCAACTCCAACAACAAGAGGAAGGGCAAGGCTATTCAAAGGGAGCATCCTAAGGTTCAGAAGAAGGATCAAGCTACATCATCTTCCGACCCTAGCAATTCTAGCAAACCTTACTGCAAGTTCTGTCGCAAGCTTGGACATAAATAGAAGGACTGCAATCGTTTCAAGGATTGGCTGGCTAAGAAAGGTAATCATCTTTATATGATAACTGAGTCCTTTAATTTAAATGTTCCAACTAATTCATGGTGGTTTGATTCCGGTTCTATGGTCCATGTAACTAACTCTACTAAGGGCTTTCATACGATACAGATGCTGGAAAGAAACCAAAGAACGCTTAAGCTTGGGGATGGAAAAGATTTAGCCGTTAAAGCCGTGGGAACTTTACATCTTATTATGAAAACTGGTTTATGTATTAAACTTTATGATACCTTATATATTCCTGAGATTACTCGGAATCTTGTATCAGGACCAAAGTTAGACATGGACGGTTTTGATGTTTCTCATGGTCATGGCAAACTTACTATCTATTTTAATTCTCAAGTATTTGGTTCTGGTTATCTGGATGGTGGACTTTATCGATTAGAACTGGATGATGTTTTCTCTTAATCTTTGTTGTCTTATAATATTAATCAACTAACAACAAAGAGAAAACCTAAAAGAGACTTAGAAACTTCATCTATGTTATGGCATCAACGTCTAGGCCATATTTCGCGGGATCGCTTAGCGAAACTCGTGAAGGATGAAATTTTACCATCTCTTGACTTCACCGATTTTGGAACATGTGTCGAATGCATCAAAGGCAAAATGACATCCACTAATAAGAAAGGTGCCACTAGAAGTTCTAAATTATTAGAAATTATTCACACTGATATTAGTGGCCCCTACTCTACTGTTGGAATTACTGGACATAACTCTTTTATCACTTTCATAGATGATTATTCTCGTTATATGTACTTGTATCTCATTAAAGAAAAATCTGAATCGCTAACAACTTTTAAAGACTATAAAACTGAAGTTGAAAAACAATGCGGTCTTCCAATAAAAGTTGTTAGAGCGGACAGAGGAGGTGAGTATTATGGTAGACATACAGACTTAGGTCAGGCCCCTGGTCCATTTTATGAGTTTTGTAAAAGCCAGGGGATCGTGAACCAATACACCATGGCAGGTACTCCTCAACAGAATGGTGTTGCTGAAAGGAGAAACCGAACCCTATGAACATGGTACGAAGTATGTTAGCCAACTCGGGCTTACCCTTTTTTCTCTGGACCGAAGCCTTAAAAGCAGCCGTTTATATACTCAACAGAGTTCCGTCCAAATCTGTCCCTAAAACTCCTTATTTGAACTCTGGACAGGACGGAAACCGAGTCTAAGACATATGAAAGTATGGGGCTGTCTTGCTGAGGCTAAACTCTATAATCCCTTCTTAAAGAAGATTGATATGAAAACCGTAACCTGTAACTTCATCGGTTATCCGGAACATTCCAAAGGTCATCGGTTTTATTGTCCTTCCCATGTTACTCGTATCGTAGAAACCAGAAATGCCGTGTTCCTTGAAGATCATAACATCAGTGGGAGCAGTGAAAACTTTCTCGATGATCTGCGTGAAGTACAAGACGCGGGGGGGGACTCTTCGTCGCTTACCATCACTCCGATTACTCCTCTTGTACACGCCTCCGTTGCTGACACTGCACCCATTCAACCTCCATCTCCAGTACATGACGACAATCCAAACGAACAACCACAAAATAATGCTGAACCCGCTGAACCAGTCGTTCCAACCAGGAAGTCAACTAGAGTTAGAAAGCCTACTAACTTTGACGACTATGTTACTTACCTGGCTGAGCTTGAAACGGATGGTGGAAAGTTCATCGATCCAACCTCTTATAAAGAAGCCATGAACAGTGATCAGTCTTCTGAGTGGAATAAAGCTATGCTTGACGAGCTTGAATCCATGAAGAAAAATGACGTTTGGGATTTAGTTGAATTACCCGACGGTGTAAAACCGGTAGGATGTAAATGGGTCTTTAAAACTAAACTGGATCCTCAAGGAAACGTTGAGCGCTACAATGCGCGATTGGTTGCAAAAGGATACGCTCAAAAGGAGGGAATTGACTATCAAGAGACCTTTTCTCCTGTCTCTCGAAAAGATTCCTTAAGGATCGTTGCAGCCCTAGTAGCTCATTTTGAATTAGAGCTACATCAAATGGACGTCAAAACTGCTTTCCTGAACGGTGACTTGTATGAGGAAGTGTTCATGACGCAGCCTGATGGGTTTAAACCAGAAGGTCAAGAACATTTAGTCTGCAAGCTAAAGAAATCGATATACGGGCTACAACAAGCATCGCGTCAGTGGTACTTATAGTTTGATGAAGTCATGAAGAAACAAGGTTTCCTGAAGAATCAAGTGGACCAGTGCACCTTTCTTAAGATGAGTGGGAGCAACTTTACTATACTTGTCCTTTACGTAGATGACATTCTATTGGCAAGTAATAGTCTTGACATGTTGCATGAGTCAAAGCGGTTACTTTCGCTTAACTTTGACATGAAAGATCTCGGAGAAGCCTCTTACGTTATAGGCATCGAAATTCACCGAGATAGAGCTAAAGGGATCTTAGGCTTGTCCCAGAAGGCTTATTTATTGAGCGTGTCCTTGCTCGATATAACATGCAACATAGTAACCCCTCAAAAGCTCCTGTAGTTAAAGGAGACGTTTTCGGTTCGTTTCAATGTCTGAAAACAGATGAAGAAAAGGAGCAAATGAGAATGATACCTTATGCGTCTGTAGTCGGTAGTATTATGTATGCTCAAGTCTGTACTCGTCCAGATATTGCTTACGTTGCTGGTATGTTAGGCCGTTATCAGACTAATCCTGGCCATGATCACTGGACAGCAGCTAAGAAAGTACTTAGATATTTGAATGGGACGAGAGACTACAAACTGACTTACAGAAGAAGCGATAATTTGGAGTTAGTCGGATACTCTGATTCTGATTTTGCCAAATGTAAAGATGATAAGAAATCCACTTCTGGATACATCTTTATGTTAGCAGGCGGGCCCGTTTCGTGGAAGAGTCATAAACAACAGCTAACTACAACATCCACTATGATGGCAGAGTACATTGCTGTTTACAATGCAACCTGTCATGGAATGTTGCTTAGAAATCTGATAGCTGGACTCAAAATTGTTAATTCCATTTCCAGACCATTGAAGCTTTATTGTGATAACTCAGATGCCGTTACTTTCTCGAACAGTAACAGTTCGACTGGCGCTGGACTATATCTTGATACAAAGTATTTGTTCGTTCGTGAACGAGTTGAGGAAAATGTTCTTTGTATTGAGTATATAAGTACTAAGGATATGCTTGCGGATCCGATGACTAAAGGTCTCCCAATTAAAGTATTCGAAGATCTTACTTCGAGAATGGGCTTTACTAAAGACCTTAACTAGCATATTGTACTTCTTATTAATAAAATTTCCTCTTACGTTTGATTTTGTCTCTTAATATGTTATGCATGCCTTTTGACATATAGACAGTTTTATTATAAATCAACGGAAAGGGCTTACTTTGGTAATTGATTCTAAATTTATGTTGAATTTTAAATTTGGGATTGTAGTATGATTAATGGGGGTCTTGAGTTGGATAATCAACTCTATGACTGTATTTTTCTGCTGCAATTTTGGTTTAAAATTGAAATGAGTATTAAATTCTGATCAGACTTATCTAATACCTCATATAAATGATCATTCGGCCAAGTGGGAGAATGTTAGACATAATTTATATATATCTAAATATATATATATATTACGTATATATATATATATATATGTATATATAAATCTTATTTATGTCCTTTATCATTTATCTTAAATAATCAATTACGTATTTGACCCTATCTGGTATTACTTGATGGACGTAATTACCCTTTCTAGATAGATTAGGGTTTCCCCTTGGGTGTATAAATAGAGCCCTTTGTGAGAGATTAAAAGGTTAATCACCACACCTCTAATTCGACATCTCTCTCTTCTCTCTCGGCTCTCTCGCTCTCTCTGTTTCGTGTACCCTCACGAAACCTTATACCATCCTAAACTATACATCCTAAAGGGGAACCAAGGCTATTAACAGGAATGGACAACCTGACTGCTGCTGATCTCAATCAGTTCACCACAGGTAATCTTTACATATTGTTATCTGTTTTATATTAACGATTTCAGGATTCGATCAACATTTTGTTCAATTCGATACATGTGCAGAAAATAAGATTGGATTGAAATGAATCGTTTTAATAAAAGAGACATCAAAACCATTTTGCCTGTTACATTTTGTTTTATGTGGCTATTGATGACAAGTTGTTGGTTGCGTCCGTAATAATTGTAAAGATAAAATGATTCCCAAATTATTTTATCTTTTTTACTCGTTATCATGATTGTAAAAGTTGATAAGCGTTCCAAAGTCGATTGATTGGAAAGTTGAGAGTACTCGTCCAACTCGGACAAGTACTCAGAAAATATTGAGAAATACTCTGAGATGACTAGGCATAGGCGAGGGGTACTCAAAAAGTTTTACAACAATGCTCATGACTGGTTTTTAAATCTTGAACTCACCTCAGGATTCACTCGTTTATTATTAACTAATTATTTAAACTCTTGTAATCTTATATCCATACCTATTTCGCTTTGAAAACTTTAAACCACCGTTGGCTTACAGCTCAATGGTATTTAGGGAACCCAAAACCGAATATGAGCAAAATGTTCTCAGAACCAGAGATAAGGGGTTTTTGCGTAGTAACCGGATTTCCTCCGGTATTAAAAAATCGATATATTAATAGGCAGCACCGTTGAACCCAAACATACCGTTAAAAAAAAATTAAACTTTAAACCAAATCGATATTCGAACCCCCATTTTTGCCTAACAATCCAAACTTCCCCTTCAACAATTTTGTGCATCAGTTTATTCGTCTTCTATTTTGGGGAAAACAATTCGATTCAATGAACATTTCAGATATCCAGAATTCTGTTTTCTACCTTATTCGATAATTTGAATGCAAAAAAAGAAGATCCAATCCACCAACAAATTGACCATCTGAGCTCTTCAAAAACAGAAGATCCAACCAAAAAAATGAAATATAATATAAACAATTACGAAAAAAGAAGTAACAAAACTGAAAACCGAGAATTCTCCCGATCATTCATACGAAACCCTAACCGAAAAATTGAAGCGTACCGAGTGCTTAAATCTCAATCAACCGGTTTCGACGGCTCTTCCAACAATCGCCGGTGCTGTTGATGCCGGAGCTCCGACTTCTTTATCGCTCTCCATTTGTTGATCGCCGCCGTACAAACGACTGATACAACAACCAATTATACGATCGAATTACGAATCGTGTACACTCCTATGCAGTTAATTTATGGAAAAAAAGATGAGTGAGTGAGAAGAACCGATGAATTACTTCCGGCGCCGACCAGATATAACAGCCGTAAAAGCTTCGTGGCGTTGCCGTTCTCATCTCCGGTTGACATTTTGATCGCGGTGTTTTGATTCCCCCAAATTGGTTGCTAGGTATTATTGTTGAGAATCGGATGCGATTTTGCGGGATTGGGATTTTATTTACATATTCGTCCCTTTACTTTTGGTCATTGGATTATTCCCACAAGTTTTATATCATTTTTTTTTGTTTGCTTTTTGATAATAAAGTTTTTGGGTTTGCAACACTTTACAAACTAGCCCTTGGTCTTTTAATTAGATTGGGCTTTGATTTTTTTTTTTGGTTTTTTTTTTGTTTTTTTTTTTTTGTTACAAATAAGATGGTGACCCGTCCGCGCTTCGCGACGGGTCACCCATTATCCGAAACGTCGTGGCCAAAGTCGAAAACTCTAAAAGTTATTTAAAAGTTAACCGCATGCGCTTAAGCTTGAAAAAAATAGCACATGTACATGACACGTGGCCTAGCACCCATTTTTCAAAACGCTGTGACTAAAGTCAAAAACTTTAAAAGTAGTTTAAAGTTGACCACGTGTCGCAAAAACATTGGCCTAGATAGGATCAGGGGCAGATCCAGTATGTATCCACCGGGTTCACGGGAACCCAGTGGATTTCGAAATTTTAGTGGAAATGTATATAAAAAAAGTAGGTGTGAATCCTTATATAAACTGGAAGTGAATCCTATTAACAAAATTGTTTTAGTTGAGCTGGTTAAGTTTCTTGCATATATCGGTTAGGTGCCAAGTTCGATTCTTGTCGCTCTCCGTTTTGTTCTTTGTTTTTCATTTAATTTGTTTATTTATTTGTGAATAAATAAAAAAACTTCAATTGCCAGGTGTCGAACCCGAGTCTCTCAAGTGAAGCATCACTATCTTACCAACTGGGCAACAACTAATTGTTTTTAACATGTTGTTTTGGTCTTAATTTATATAAGATAAGTCGAACTATTATAAAGATTAAAGAGTAAATGTAAAGTAGTTAGTAATAAAAAAACAATTATTTGGTTATAATTTATACATTTTAGAAGTAATAACCAATTATTAAACGAACGCCTTATCGAAGATAAGAAAATGTCAATAAGAATTTGAAAAAACACCCGACCCGACCCGATTCGATCCGATTCAAACCGACTAAGCTGAAAATTTTGACATTTAGTTGTTACAATTCCGACCATCGAAAGAAAGGTGAACCCAATAAAAACAATTTCTAGATCCGCCCCTTGATAGGATACGTTGTTACAATTCCGACCATCGAAAGAAAGGTGAACCTAATAAAAACAATTTCTAGATCCGCCACTTGATAGGATACGTTGCCATGTGTCGCCATACCTGGCCTAACACATGACCACGTGTCGCAAAAGCATTAGCTTTCATATGACACGTGGCCTAACACGTGTTCACATGTCACCACATGGCCTAACACGTGGCTACGTGTCAGGCCACGTGTCATAAAATTAATGGCCTAGATATGAATAGTGACTTATGTGTCACAAGCACCCAATTCTTATTGTAATATATATAAATTGGATTTGAACCCCCGCTATATCGAAAGATTAAGCCTTATCCAACATCATGATACCGTTAAGTGGGTTTTGAACTTATGATTAGGATCGCTATAATGGGTGGTTTGTAGCTCTACGGTCGTCGGTCGCTCGTCGAAGGGGGAAAGGGTAGACCGTAGACGTGAGAGGGAGAACCTGCAATCCGCAACCATAGATCATTCCTGGGAGACAGGAAATAGAAAGTTACAGAGAATCTATAATGCTTGGGCCATCAAAATGTTCCATCCATCGACAACTTAGCAAAGTTTTTCACCTCGTCTCTTATGTTCATTTCTCATTTCTCATAATTTAATGTTATTTTGCTCCCACAAAACTCATCCGAGACTTGTATGAAATTCTAAAGAATCTCCTTCTCTCCCCTCTCTCTTTCACATATGAGTTAGCCTCGAGTATGTTTCCATCCATAAAGAGCATTGGTGATGCTAGGTTGACTTTAGACAGTGAAAAGACTTCCAACTAAAAAATTATTAATGAGCTGAAATTTGAGTTCAAATCAGCTCGAATAGAGCTTGATTTAGCTCATACATTTTAAAATTCGTAATAATTTTTGTTTTTTACATTTATATATAACAAAAAAATATATATATTACCTATGTTTCTCATCACCTTACCTATAAATGTTAGGGACTTGGGGTTCGTAAACGACCTTCTTCATTTGAACAAATTCGTCAAGCGAACACACATCACCTTGAAAATTATAAAAATTCATTTCAAGTAGGATATATTCAAATAAACTTCATTCACGCCAAAGTAGTTAAAGGATCATTTCATAATTAATAGTTTCTTTTTTATAAAGTACAATTGAAATGTTTTTCAACCTTTCTTTATATTTCTGTTTTATTAACAAATATGAACTTCGTACTCAAATTGATTTTGTTTGTAGACAAACCTATATACGTCCTCCTAGAGTCCTAGAGACTAAAGAGCACGACATCAAATTAGTGAGCCCACAAATAGGCCCAATTTGAATTAAAGACAAATAGTGGCAACAATGTAAATAAAAAAATGACCGTGGAACGATTTTTAAAACAAAAATAGTAAAGAGAATGAAAAATAATACGTCAACGCAACGGTATGAAAATCGAACAAAGGAAACCAATAAGAAAAGGAAAAAAAACAAAAAATATTACCGAAGAAAAAGGAATTAGAAGTCAAACGTTTTAAGAATTGAACTACGACCTCAAAGCTTTTTACACGGCTTTACCCACCACACAAAAATAATATAATATAATAGAGAATAAAAATGTTAATAATAGAGAAAATAAAAAAATGATACATAAACGCAATGGTGTGAAACTCAAACGAAGGAAACCTAAAAGATAAAAAAGACTATTAAATAAAAAAGAATTATAAGTCAAATACTCCAATGACAAAACCTAGCACCTATATGTTATATTACATGAGTCTACAAACTACATCACCTAACTTTGTTAAATATGTTACATTTATCTATAAAGAAGGAAGCACTTATTTAAAAAAAAATATTGGGAGGGTGCCGGTGGCATTCAATGACCGGAACCACATGGCCCAATCATACCGAAGTATATTCATTTTAATTTGAAAAATGTTTATAGACTTATAGTATTAATATAATGTTTTTTTTTACAAGCCTTTGCTTCAAAAGGTCATGTTTATCAAAACTCTATTAATAGATACAAACAAATTGCAATCAATTTCCTAAAAATATAAATTTTTGTGACATTCCAATCAATTCCAAAAAAGTATAAATTTGTGTAAAATTTAAACTAATAGCTAATCTCAATATGGAAGTGCTAAAAAAAACTCGCATAAGCAAAAAAAGATAATCTCAAATATCACTTTTTGATAATTTCTTTTATACTACTTAATTACCAAAAACTTGGATCCTCTACGCCAATTTCTCTTGTTTTTTGCCACTCATTTTTCACTATATTATTCAGAAAATTTCCTCAATTATTCTATCCGTGAGTATTCATTGTCAATTAACTTTTTTTTGAAATATTAAAGATTTTTATATAATGACAGTAGAAATGGAATTCTTGCGGTCCCAAAATCTGAATAATATTATCTCAATTGATCTTAATCTAAGGCCGGACAGGTGGTAAATTTTTAGGCTATGTGTATGGGGCATTATGTGACATGTGGCAATGACGTGACAAATAGGGTGTTATGGGGATGGGTGTGTAGTCATAAAGCCTCTATAATGATTACTTCAATTATTATTATAATTTTTTTACATAAAATATTTAATTAAATAAAGATATTAAAAATATATATATTTTTTATTTCTAAAAATAGAAACACAACTAGAAATACAACATAGTGAAAAAAAAACTAGTCATCGTCCGGTACGTCATCGTAGGCTTCATCTTCATCACTTTCATCATCCTCATCGTCACCATCATCACCTTCATCGTCGTCGTCATCGTCATCCTCATCGTCGTCGTCATCGTCATCCTCATCGTCGTTGTCTTCGGGTTGAGGTTGAGGGGCATTTGGTGGTGGTTGAGTATCCCATACATGTTCAATCAAATCCACCATAAGTGCGTTATGTCGTTCTCTTGAACGCATTTTCCTCGTATTTTGAACACGTTCTTCCATCGTCGCGTATGGTCGATCCTCGACGTGTGAAGGATCAAAATAGGTACAAATTGCAAGCCCTTTGTCCTCCTTGATCATGTTGTGCATGATTATAATGGCACACATACAATTTGTCATCTTCATCATCGTCCTTAATCGACATGGATATTTCACGTAATGCCATTTTTTCACCAAAGTACCAAATGTGCACTCGATGTCCTTTCTTGCCGTTTCTTGTACCGTTTTGAAATATTTCCTTTTTTTATCGAGAGGGTCTTTGAAAGTCTTGACAAATAAACGAATATTCTGGGTAAATACCATCACCCAATAGGTAGCCATGAGGGTAGTAGTTGCCATTTGCATAAAATGCTACGTTTGTCTGCTTCCCCGACACGTAATCCTCAATGATTTGTGATCCTTCCAAGACATTTATATCATTGTTGGATCCGGCTACACCAAAGTGCGCATGCCAAATCCATTGATCACACGATGCGGCGGCTTGCAAAATC
This sequence comes from Deinandra increscens subsp. villosa, assembly GCA_039602395.1. NCBI lineage: Eukaryota > Viridiplantae > Streptophyta > Magnoliopsida > Asterales > Asteraceae > Deinandra > Deinandra increscens. Next base: position 50,697,399 of record JBCNJP010000024.1, on the reverse strand, counting down.
ACCGTTGGCCCCTTTTGATCACCCCTCGTGAATTGACCTTTCCAAGCGGTTGGACAATTCTCTCATTGCCAGTGTTTGCAATCTATGCTACCGATCATGCCCGGTAGTCCATGTACTTCATCATGATATTGATAAAGCGTCTGAATATCATTCCACGTGGGCTTCCTTAGATAACGTGCTCCATACAATTTGTCTATACATAGAAACAAAAAAACTAACTTGTATATAACATCTATAATTTATGTAACTTATAAAAAAAATAAAGTAACCAACTCATAAATTATGTAACTTATAAAATAAAAAAATAACTAACTCAAGATTTATGTAACATGTAAAAAAAAAAAATGCACCTTCGGTGAAGTGCTCCAAACAATCGCGTGTTGTTTTCTCCGCCATTTTCAAGTAATCGTCGTTAAAATCCGTCGAAAACCCGTATGCCAAAACACGCAAAGCCGACGTACATTTCTGAATTGCGGTGAATCCAAGCCTTCCCATTCCATCGCGTCGTTGTTTGAAATAATGTAAATTTTCTTCTAAGTCGTGTGCTATGCGTAAAAACAAACGCTTGCTCATTCGAAAACGTCTTGCAAACGTTTTCGGATTGCGGTACGTAGGGGTTTCCGAAAAGTAGTCATTCATCAACCGGTTGTTCGCCGCTTCACGATCACGGTCAACACGTGTTCTTCGAAGAACCGGTCGTGGGACGAAACTCGAAGCCACTAACTCGTTTACAACTTTGACACATGCCGAAATGACCTCATCCTCTTCTTCGTCGTTGAAGTTCTAGAGGTATGAGGATGATGATGACACCGGTGAACCCATTTTGTTGTGTGTGTGTAAAAAAAAAATTATGTAGAAGAAGAAGATGAGAAGAGAATGTGTAGAAAATGTGAGAGTTTGATGTATATATATAGTAAAGATGGATTAAAAAAAAATAGGTTGGTCAACTAGCCGTTCAACGGCTAGTTTGAATATGTTGGAAACATGGGGCGCCATGCTCATCACGCTGCAAGACAAAAAATTACAACATAGCGCCCCGGGGGGTGCCTAGGGCGCTATGAGGGGCGCTATGTTGGTGAGTTTTGCCCTATAACGCTCGATTACACATAGCCTTAAAAAGGGTACAACCTTATCCAATATCAAGATATTATTGGTCAAATACCTTTTGGTTATTAATAATTAATTAATTGGAAAAAGTATTTAAATCATTAGGTAAAGATGCGACAATACTAAATAATGATTTCAGTTGGAAAATTATAGTTGTGATAAGAAATGGACAGAAAATGAGAAAATACCATTCTAATTGATTGGATCAATGGGTTATTAACGATTAACTCAAAGAAATCTTTTCATATTGGAGTGTAAAAAGAGTGTAAATGAGTAGAGTCGTTTGTGGGTTACTCGATATTAAATTATTAAACGTTTGAATTGAGCAAGTGTATTAATATGGTCAGGTGACGGGTTTGAAGACTTCTTGGTTCACTCCTTTCGTCTTAAGATGGAGAAGGTCATGTTCAACGTTTGGATAAATAAACATAGTTGGAACCAACAAAGGCGGAATTACTGTCTAGAGTAATTATTAGCAAATTCGGACTTATTATATAGCGTGTGGGGTCAATCAACCTCGTATTGTTTTTTTATATGTAACTTATTGTATATCACAGTTTTTATCGACCCTTGAGATTTTTTAACGTCGTCTCTCAGATTTTTGAACTTACTTGAAAAAGACAATTTATACATGTTGTGTCATAAAATACAAAATGAAAGGAAAAAGAAAGAATAATGAATTCGAATAAGTACTCTAGTTATTCTTTCTAAATGGTTATTGAAAGAGATATAACTTTTTCGTGACCGTGATTACATAAGAAAATATCACTGTAGCTCTTGATTTTACCGTTACAATGATGAGATGTCAACCTGACCCGAACCAAAACCTTGAACGTCGAGTTAAGATAAATCCCAACACTAAAAAAACCAACTTAAGATATATAATTTTTTTTTAAAAAAAAAAAAAAAAACCTAAATCCACCGCTAGTTTAAAAAAATGATTAATGCCCTTTTTAACAATAGTCCCATTGTAATTCATATGGAATTGGAGGATATTATGGCCGAGTTTCTTCCTAAGGGTTAAGTAACGAGAGAGATCAAGTGGATAGGCGACATTGAGAGAGTCGTGGGTTTGTGAGAGAAGGAGGAAGCTGACAATGGGTTAGGCTTGTCTATGAAAGCGAAAAGCCCATGTTATTATGGTCAATGATAACAGAGTAGGAAGAAAAGGACTGTATTTGTTGTTGTATCTTACAATGTAAAAGACACCCCAATTTATAGGAGTATACGACCATACAAAAAAAGGGAAACAATGAGAGCATGTCGAATTGATCTTAATTGACAACTAATGACGTGTACATAATCCCACTAATTTCTCTATTTTGACTTTCCATTCTAAAACTCCCCCTCAATTTGAGTAGTGAGATCTCCAATACTTAACTTGGCTAAGCAATTGGTGAAGATTATTCCATTGACTGCTTTTGTTAAGATATCTGCGAGCTGGTCTTTTGACGAAACGAATGGTAGCTCTATAATGCCTGCTTCTGGCTTTTCTTTTATGAAATGTCGGTCAATTTTAACATGTTTTGTTCGGTCATGTTGAACATGATTCTCTGATATTTGAATTGCAGCTTCATTATCACACATCCGCTTGCTAGATTTATTTGGGGTAAAACCAATTTCTTTTAGAAGCTTCCGAATCCATAATATTTTAGCTACATGACGAGAGATTCCGCAAAATTCCGCTTCAGCACTTGAAAGGACCACTACCTTTTGTTTCTTGCTTCTCCAAGTGACTAGGTTTCCTCCAACCATAGTGAAGTAGCCAGAAGTTGATCTTCTGTTTCCTTTATCCCCAGCCTAATCTGCATCTGTATATCCCTGGATTTTAAGGTGTCCATTTGATTTGAAGATGACACCATAACCAATAGTTCCTTTGAGATATCTAATGATTCTCCATACAACCTTCATATGAGTCACTTGAGGTTGATGCATGAGCTGACTGACCACCCCTACTGCATATTTTATGTCTGGTCGTGTATGAGAGAGGTAAATTTTGCTTCCCCACCATTCTTTGATATTGGTCCTTGTCTGCAAGTTTTGCTCCTTCAATCATATGGAGTTTATGGTTGACCATCATTGGAGTTTCTGCGGGTTTGCATTCCAGCATTCCAGTTTCCGCCAATAGATCAATGATGTATTATTCTGATATATGAAGATGCCTCATTTAGATCTGAGAACTTCTATTCCAAGAAAGTACTTGAGTCTTCCTAAGTCTTTCATTCCGAATTCTTTAAACATTTTTTCCTTCAGGCTCAACATTTCTTCTTCGTCATCCCCTGTAATTATCATATCATCAGCATATATAATCAGACAAGTTACTCGATCACCTCTTCGTTTGAGGAACAGAGTGTGATCAGAGTTGCTTTGTTTATAACCATATTTTTTCATAGCAAGAGTAAATCTGCGAAACCAAGCCTTGGGAGATTGTTTGAGCCCATATAAAGACCTCTTTAATCGACACACTTCTCCACTCTTGAATTCCTCTTGGAACTCCGAAGGAGCATCCATGTATACTTCTTCCTTTAGTTCACCATGCAGGGAGGCGTTTTTCACATCAAATTGATGTAAGGGCCACCATTTATTTGCAGCCACAGAGAAGAGAACCTTAATTGTGTCAATCTTGGCAACCGGAGAGAAGGTTTTTGAATATTCGATCCCATATGTCTGAGTGTATCATTTAGCTACTAGACGAGCTTTATATCTTTCATCCATCCCATCTAGTTTATGTTTGATGGTAAATAACCATCGACATCCGACGGATTTTTTACCTTCTTGAAGGGGACATCTTTCCCATGTGTCATTCTTCACCAATGCTTCCATTTCGTTCTTCATAGCATCTTACCATTTCTTTGACCTTAGAGCTTGCTCCATATTTTTTGGTATTCCTTCCATGTAAAGGGCAGAGGTGAAGAATTTAGCCTCACTTGATAAATTACCATTTGCTACATTTGCTATTAGATATCATGAGCCTTTGGTTTGCTTTTCTGGTGACTGTCGCTTTAGAGTTATTCCTCTATTTGCACGTGGTGGCAGAACATATCTTCCGGGTGTTCTTTTTCAACATTGTGGATATTATATTTTTCTGGTTCACTCGAATGGTTATTAGTTCCACTTTTAGTCAACACATCATTATTCTCGGTTAACACATGTAACATCCCAAATCCAAGTTGAATATTTTAATCGGAATTCCCGAGGGTCGAATTACTAAGTTGTCATTTAATGAGAATATTTCAAAGTGACGGATGATTAACTTAAAAATATAAGTTTGGGGGTTAACATTGTTAAAGATAAGAGTAGATGAGACTTTGAACCAAAATAATTAACATCTAAAGTGGAGGGGATTATGTTGGTATTTGTTCAAAGAAACATTATGTGGAAGGGGGCCAAATATGTAAAAATCAAAAATTTGGATATGAAAGAGGGTAGGGGTCGTGAATTTGGTCAGAGAACAAGAAACGCTTGTGTTCTTGTGAAGTATGGCGACTAAGACCCTAAATCCAAGCCAAAATCAAAGCCAAAATCAAAGCTAAAATCCGAAATTTGAGGCTTTGCATGACTCAAAACTTCAATGGATAGATGGTTATGAGTTAGATTCACCAAGTAGCCTTCAAGGTAAGAATACCTAACTCACTTTTATGTCTAAATTTCGTAACCGACTTTTGGGGTTATAAGAAAAGTGGATTAAAACATCAAATTGGTGGTTTTCTAGTGATATTTGATCATGACTATAGTTATATTAATGATAGTTGTAATGAAATTCCATAAAGTTGAGGTTGTATGTGAATTTTAACATGATTAGTGAAGATATGAAATGCTAGTTGAAGTATGTGATTAAAGTAGTTGAATGTTGATGAGAAAGATGAACTTTCACTAGATTAAATGAAAGTTTTAATTAGTGATGAAGTAATTTGGATGATGAGTTGAAAGTATGCTTAAATGAGTTATACCCTTGGCTAGATAAGTTGTAAATTTTGTGTAGAAATCGCATGCACACCAAGTGTTTGATGAAATTCCTAAGTGGATTTAGATACTTAAATTCATGGTTAAATGTGGTGTAAACACTATATATAATCATAATAATTGAATGGCAATACTTCTGATTTGCCAAGTATGTTTAACAAGTGAATTTGATGCATAAAGTTGTGAAATGGTGGGTTATGGTTAATAAGCATAACCCATGTAGTATTAAGTGCATAACTAATGGTACATGTAATATGTATGTGTTAAATATTGTTGAATATGTTGGTAATCATGTGTACACATTAGGGAATTAGAAATCCTATGTTATATGCATGAATATGTGTTTAATCGGATGTTTAGTTTTTTGGACAGTTTGACTTTTAGAAGTTAAACGCCTAAAAATGAAGAAAATGACTTATGTGGAAATTGACCCATAGTGTATAATAACCATGTTGTGAAATGACTAACTAGTCATCTTATGAGTGTAGAACATGGTAATGTTGATTCTTGATAAGCTAGATGGGAAGCTTGGAAACAAATGGGTCAAATGGAGAAAATGGCGACAAAGGCTCAACTTTAACCCAATTGAGTGATTCAAAAAAGAAAATGGGTGTTACAACGCATCATTATTATTGGCCAACACATCATTATTTTCAAGATCGGGAGAGCAGTCACTTACCTTAGATGTTAGGTTAGGTTGATCTTGTTTGGTGACACTTATGCCAGATTGAGTGGAAATTGGTGACTCATTTGGGGGACTGTGTTTCACTTCTTGTGAAGAAGGTATCTTTTCTAACCAACTTAGTGCGTTAATATATTCTTGTCTAGAGGGTAAGGGTGGGTGGTACTTTTGTTGATTTTTTTAGGGTTTGGATATGTGTTTTGAGGTTAAGGGCTTTGGTTGGGAGACGATTGATAAGATAGGTGGCAGTAGCAAGAGCTTCAGGCCAGAAAGATTTTGGTGCTCGAGATTCAATAAGCATAGCTCGGGTCACTTCCAAGAGGATACAGTTTTTCCATTCGGCAACACCGTTTTGTTCAGGGGTGTATGAGCAAGATGTCTGGTATATAATTCCTTTTGTTTGAAGGAATTGTTTCATGGAGTCATTAACAAGCTCACATCCATTGTTGGATCGAAGGGTTTGAATGTATTTGTGAAATTGGGTTTGGATCATGGCATTAACATTGCAAATTTTTTGAAAACTTCAGATTTGTGTTATAAAAAATATGTCCATGTCATTCGAGTACAATCATCCACAAATATCACAAAATAACGAAAGTTTTGCCCGCCAATAACTTTCGTGGGCCCCCAAACATCCGAATGAATTAATGAGAATGGATTATCAACCCGAGTATTATTCGGTTTGAATGTATGTCTATGGTTTTTTGCTAAAACACAGCTTTCACAATTCAAACGTTTATTGGAAGGAAATAGTTTTGGAAATAAAAATGTATAAATAACCGGTTGATGGATGACCAAGTCTTCTATGCCATCACCAAGCTTCTCTATCACTACTTCCATGAGCCAACATTACAGTTCCCTGCTGAGTCACTTCATCCACATAGTACAATCCTTGGCGTTCAGTGGCACGTCCGATGATCTTACCCGTCCTGATATCCTGTAAGATACAAAAATTTGGATGCATTAGCATGATACAATTCAACTCTTTCATAATGTGGCTAATAGACAAGAATTTGTGTGACAAATTTGTTATATAGAGGCAATTTGATAATTTCATTGTGGGAGATACTTCAATCGTTCCTCCCCCTTTTAATGCCACAACTCCACCGTTTGTTGTTTGAATATGAGTTTTTTCTAGTTTGGATTGTACCACAATATCTAAGGTTTCAAATGTCATTGTGCCAGTTGCTCCACAGTCGAATATCCAAGATTTAATTTTTCTATCAAAATCTTTTGCCACATTTGCTTCCCCATACTTGGATACATTGGCAACAACTTTTGGGTGTTTAGTGGATTTTTTATAAACAAACTGGGGATCTTTAATTATATTTGTAGAACATTGAGGTTTGTTTTGTAATTTAGAATTAAAGGGTACGTTTAAAAAAGTAGGGCTTGAGAAGAATTCCTCAAACCCATTACCTTCCCCACAATTGGGATTGCTGTCACCGATGCCATCAAATTTCAAGTCACCGCCGCTTCTAGTGACTCCCGAGTTGTCCACAACGGTTGCTCCGGTCACACTTTTAACGATAATGATGCAACTCATCACTTCATGGTCTAACTGAATCCCGTTTTTGAGAAGCACTTGACCCACGATGTCGTTTGGTTCACACGCCCTGAGTCCGGGGGAGACTACCGGTTGGGAGGATTCACCCGATGATGCACCTATATTGGACTAATGGAATATATTTCTCCTTGAGATGGTGCAGGTAGTTTTGGTAGATGGGGGATAATTCCATCGATTTTGGGTCTAGGTATTAAGGTTGTTTTTTAGGGTATTGTTTTGTTGATTTACGGCAAGGTCACCGTCCATGCTAGACATGGCAACCTGCTGTATGGTAGATTTTGAGCAGTAGATCCCTGGATCAGAAACATAGCTTTGATGCCATATTGTCAATGATAACAGAGTAGGAAGAAAAGGTTGTACTTTTTGTTGTATGTTACAATGTAAAAGACACCCCAATTTATAGGAGTATACGACCATATAAGAAAAGGGAAACATGACAGCCTGTCGAATTGATCCTAATTAACAGCTAATGATGTGTGTATAGTCCCACGAATTTCTCTATTTTGACTCCATTTCAACAGTTTTAGAGTGAGCATGTCGAGGAGGACCGGACAGGACTGACCACACCAAGTGACCATTGAGTGGAACAATTGTTATACTTTTAATTTCCCATTCTTCTAGTTGAACTTATTGTATTGTATGATGATCATGATCTGATTGAGCTCCTTAAGTAGTTCTGCTATAAACGAGTCTAAATGTTAAAATGTTTAGTTCGTGCTCGGTTTGTGAAATGATCGAGCCAACACATAGCTCGTAGCCAACACATAGCTCGTCAAACTGGATCTTTTATTTACTTTCTATCTCTTTAATTCTTAAAATTTTTATAGTTTTTACTCATATATGAAAAGAGAGAAAAAAATACTTAGAACATACAAATAATAAAGAATTCATAACTTCATTTTTTTCAATACTTTTATCAACAATAAATATTTTTCATTAATTATATCAGAGAGAGGTTATTATGCGAAATTTGTTTTGGGTAAGAAGGATAAGAAGTAATCGAAGCTATTAGATCTTCAATTAAATAAAGATCTATAGCCCAAAGTTTTCCAGTGTAAAATTAGAGAGAAAAACAAAAGATGGAAGAGTATTATTGACTTTTTTATCAAGCTCTCCCTATTTTTTAAACATTTATAACTCTTAGATACGACATTATTTTTTTTAAAAAAATTACACCATAAAACCGAACGTTTTTTATCTTTAAAACACGTACAATGTTGTTATATAAAAAATTTACTCTTTCGATTGTATCAAAATGTTCAGATTATTGTGTCATTGTGTCAAAATATTCAGATTATTCTGTCATATTGTGTCAAAAATGTTCAGATCATTGTGTCATATTGTGTTAACATGTTCAGACCATTGTGTCATATTGTGTCAAAAATCAAAGTAATAGTTTTTTTTTTAATTTTATATACGTATAGCGAATCTATATATAATTTTGACACAATGACACAATGATCTGAACATTTTGATACAACGACACAATGATCTGAATATGTTGTGTCAAAAATCGAAATAGTATTTTTTTAATATTATATATAGCAACACTATACGCGTTTTAAAGATACAAAAACGCTCGTTTTTATGGTGTAATTTTTTATTAAAAAATAATATCGTATGTGAAAGTTATGAGTATTTTAAAAAAACGTTAGAACTTAATAAAAAGTCAACAATGATGCTAAGACCAAATTGTCCATCCTTCCTTTTTTAATAAATCCAGATCCAATGACTAAGATTATTTTTTATTTTCTTACCCAAAATAAACTTCTAATTTACGACGTCTCAAACCTTGATTATTTTTCATAAAATCAACCGAACCAAATTTAGTCTTCAAAAATTAATTTGGGGCTAATCTAAATATATATAATTACCAAATAAAATTTTAAGACATAACTCAAATGCTAACTCCATGATTTACTCAAAATGATTTATTTTAAAATACCAAAAATACTAGTTATTTTAATTAAAATAACTAAACATTTAAGATTTATTTTAGACATGGCCTAACCCTAGATCTAGGTCCAAAATCATATTCTATTCAATAATCAATACACTAATGTAACAATTTCTATGGTCTAGCATGAGAAATAAAGAAAAACACATAAAATCGTCTTTTTACTTCATGAAGCCCTAGATCTATAATCATGGTGATGATTCCTTCATCCCAAGCTCTAGATCTACCATTAAAATGGTGTCCATATCAAGATTCAACAAGGTTGATTAGATATAACTTAGATCTATGAAGATCCAAGGAAGAAAATAAGAAAAAGTGGATCTTTTTAGTATAAAAATCAAGCTTTCATCACCAAAACACTAGATCTAACAATTATGATGTTTTCTCATTATAAATCTTGTACAAAAATGAAGTATTTTCTAGCTCTATCATAGATCCAACAAGATCTATAAAGATCTAGCATGTTATTAACAATAAGTGTCATAAATATCTATAAAAATTGATAAAAATTCATTCTTTTTATTCAAAATCACTAGATCTAGCCTTGAAATGCAAGATCTAGGTTTAGGATTGTATAAAAATTGAATCTTGATGATGGAGGATGAAGGATTCACGAAGGTAAAAGTTCGGTTTGATGAATCTAACCTTTTTGATGAAAACCCGACTTGATTTAATTTAATGCTTACTAAACTATAAAGTTAGAAAGAGACTTGATATTTGAGAGAATCGTAACACGTGAAACGTGCTGTGTTTTTTTTTCATTTACCATATTTTTAAATTAAAAATAGTTGTAAAAGATTAACATTTCATTTTTTGATATAAAATAGTTAGAAGAGACTTTCCAATGTTAGTTATTAAGATTTGAGAACTATTTTTTAAATACTATGCGACAGAGTCACGTATTAGATAAAATAATTCGTACGCAATAAGTAGCTTAGTCTAGAGATAAATGTGTAGCTGCTCATCTTAAAAGTGTTGTGTTCGAGTCTCATTTGAAACATAGAGTTAAAAGGTAATAGTTAGTCGTTAAAAACCAAGTTACATATGGGATAATAAACCCCGGACAAAATAGTTATTGTATTTTTAAAAGTTTCAAGCAAATTGGTCCAAGTGTTTATAAACTCCAAAAACATATGGGTTTAAACATTCTTTTACCCCACCCCCCCCACCCCCTCCCCCCCAATCGACAAGATTATTATGATAAGCTTCTAAAGTCGTCCTTTGTTTTAGAGTGTTTTCATACATTTGACAATTGGAATTTCATCTTGTTGGAACGTCCTAACAAGAGACTAAAATTTAAAGAATTTGTTTATTTGTAAAACGGCCTATATTCTAACAAGAGACTAAAATTTAAGAATTTATTTATTTGTAAAACGACCTATATTCTATTAGTCTTCCTTTAAATTGAAAAACTCTCTTAGCATTTGTTTAAAGTTTTTCTATTACTCATTCCATTTGCGAAAGCCCGATTCCGTCTTGCATAACATGTGCAACAGATCGAGTATGAAAAAAATACCCTTACAAATCGGATCATATTTAACTTTTAATCTTTGAATCGCACTTGTATTATTAGAGGCATTATCAAAAGATACTGAAAAAAAATAATTTATAAGTTTGAATAACAACATCTATACATTAAAACAAATTTTAACCGGTCTGGGGATAGTCAAAAAGATCGAAAACAATGACACATTTCATCATTTGCCACGTATTTGGATATCTCCAATGCGCGGTAACACAAAAATATGAGCCAGGTAGGTCGTGAGGGGCCGACTAAACGTCCCTTGTTAAACTAACACCGTATTTTAATTTTTAAAACCCAATATTAATTATTTTTTTCTTCTTTCCATATTTTCATACATTCATGCCCAATAGTAGAATGCCTTATTTTGGTGATAGTGAGGTTGGAGTGCTTGATGAATCATCATTGTCAAGTGTGGGCTAAATGACGAAGCTTCTTGAATAATTAAAGTACCATGTTGGGATTGAAATTCCAGACATCACATTCGCTTGTCATCGTTGATTAACCTTGAGACATGCTAGTCTTAATCGCCCTGCAATGCTTAAACAAGTGTCTTTTCAAAGTAGAATTCGACTCGTTCTTCAAAAGGGATCTCTTGCATCGAGCCCTTAGGGACCAAACGACATCTCCCATAGATCGAATCCCGACCAAATATTGGGGTTCCTCATTGTTGGCTTGATCTGAACCACTTGTGGGTCGCTTGAGGAAGCCTTAACATCAACCTAAGCTTGAGAAGAAGAAGCAATGAAATAGTTTATATATGAGAGTGTTTTTTTAGCGTTTTTAAAGTATTAGAGAGCAATTAAAGTTGTATGATCAAACATTTACAATGTTCATAAATCAATTGGTAACGGTAAAAAAACGACTAGTTTTTTTTAGGTTAACATTAACCGGTTAAAAACCGACCTTAAAAATCTGGTTTTCTATTAATCGGTTATAAACTGTCGTTTCATTCGGTTACAAAACGGTTTATGTAATACTTTTTCTTGTATATAATAACCAAACATGCATCTAGGGTAACCGGGTACTGCTTAGTTATTCTACTCAGACCACATTAGTTCAAGTCATGGTTACACAATCTCTTTTTTCAAACATTTTCTTTCTTTTTTGGTTGTTTTTTCTTATTGGTTTTTGAAAAGCTTCCCTTTACCGGTTTATATTATCATAATATATGGTTTAGTGTTTTTACATAAAAGTTATAGCCATTATGACTGTTGGAAATAATGTGTAAAACGATTATGACTAATCGTCACACAATTAGAAGCATACAATAAGAATACAAAATAAATTGACGATCTAACCGAATCAAAGGCGCGGTGAACCGGATGACGAACTGATGGCAGGAACGATCCCTGAAAGCAGAAGACAAGAAAACGAAGGAACCGGGCTTGTGTTTAACACAATTCCCTTAAACAGATTCGACGTCTGTTCCCAGGGTACACCGGTTCAAAACTGTGTGTATAGCCGGACGAGATACTTGCCTGAAAAACGGTCGGAATGAAGCTGTAGACGGAGATCAGCAGCAACAGCAAGACGTTGGAATGCAATTTTTCTATGTGTTCTTTTGCTCTAAACCTGTGTATTTGTACACGCAAGTTGGGCATACGAAGTGAACATCATTAACCAGTAATGAATGATCGATTTATGTCCATTAATCCATAATGAATGATCAGGTTTGGAAAGCCAAAAGTCATTTCTAGAATCATCTCAAAAAATGGTTTGAAAATTAACAAAAACGTGTCGTCCACGGACACATGTTTCTGAGCTGCATTCGTGTCCACAGGTCGCGCGGGCACGAGTTCAGATTTTCGACCCGATTAGCCATTTGTTGCATCCCCCCCT